>JAZGUH010000040.1:3000000-3441993 GCA_037893225.1 Hippasteria phrygiana | reverse complement strand
CCAGTTCCACAGCACGTCCCGTACGGGACGGCCTGGCTTGGAGGGAGCGGGGCGCTGTCAGATTTTCTTCCCGGCCCCTGGTGACTCAGGCGTGCCAATGGATAATGCACGATGGGCAGATGCGGAGACCGTGTACGCCTAGACCCGAGGAAAAAGTCAATCATACTTGGAAAAACTGGCTTTTGATTTCGCCATTATCGTGTTTGTCTTCGGCAACAGAAAATGCCTGTGTGTAATTACAGTCCAGGTTGGGTAACGGCTTTAGAATCACTGGTGGGAGATCAAAAGCGAACCAATCAGCAAATAAACAAACAAGCGGACAAAAAGAAACATTTTAATAATGAAATTCGCGACAGACGTAGTGAAAAAGGTGAAAGGTTTCGTGTTATTTTTAATCAAAAAGACCTGCTGTAAAATGGAGCAGGGCGAATCCGCGCACTTGAAAAGTGCAAGGTTCAATTACCCGTGTTCAATATCAGCATGGGCTCCTATTGAATATTATTATTCATACGATATACATAAATCTATTAGTAATTGTTGTACGTGTTGCTGGTGGTGATGATTGTGGTGGAGCCTCACTCACAATGATAATGATGAAAATGCAAAAAGCTTTGTCGTCATAGGCCTCAAAAACTGAAGCGATTACAGTGGTGAGGATGGTGATTTCTCCCCCTTAGTGTGTTTTGATACGGCTGCTTGACCCTCGCTCAAATCTTGACTTAGGAGCTCAAGTCGTAAAAGATATGTGATTGAAAGCAGGAGCAATGGCGTTATCATAGAGTGTTTTCCCTTTTCTTGCTTCCGGGTCTGTAAAATGAAATATCGAAGAAGCCACTTAAACTTAATTCTCGTCATCTTGCTTATTCAGTCAACTCATTATAGAAAAGCACTGAGATAGAAAAGAAATTCTGCACGGGGCGCCAATTTCTACGGGGGAGGCGACAGGGATGCGCTGAGGCAGAGGAAGATTGCAAGTCTGGAGTGGTGGGTGGGGCGTGTCGATAGCTCGACGACCCTAAGCAAAATACGGTTTGCGGAAAATCGGAAACTACTGTAATAGATATCAGCACAATAAGCATCACCATCATCACCAGCATCAAATACCATGCTGACACTAGCAATTACAAAATACTGTAAAGAAGAACGTATTCGACAGTTGCACAGGTTTTCAGTACATCGTTTAGAAATCGTGTATATAATTCATAATATTATAACGGGGCCTTAAAATGTGTAGTTTAATTCAAATCCAGCCTACCATTTTTAGGATTGGTTTGGGGACAAATATATGATCCACAAATTTAACGCGATTTTGGCAGCTGTAATTTACGATATTTTCTTTATCTGAGCGACCACGGCGACCAGACTTCACGAACGCAATGTAATTGCGAATGGCATCGTATTTCGTGCATGATGGTCATTTTCAAATTGACGTCAACATTATTTGCAACAATGACCACAATTATTTTCATTTACGACCATGCAGCATTTCCACTCATGACCATTATATCTAATCTTATTAATCAGCTTGCCCATTGTATGCGTGTAGGCAAGTCCTCGACTTTCAGAGTAAAGATCAAGGGCGTAGATTTGTTTCAGACCCGAACTTTCCCTTCATTTAGAGCATCCGATAAAGATGAAGACAGTATGAAGCGTTCTTATCATCTAACCATGCCCCCACCATATCCCTTGTCAAAGTCCCGTTGCTCTCCTGGTGCATATTGATACTATTTTTTTCTTCAGACGAGGTCATTTCCTAAACACTCTCTTCATTCTGAGAGAACGGGAGCCGAGTTTACAGTCAATGAATGTTTATATTACCAGTACCACAATGGACCTATTTAGTAAGGAACACTCGTGGTGGACGCCTGGAATCTTTAAAGAATCACTTCGGGATAATTAGGTTTGTCTGCGCATCCAGGCGCACGAGTACAGTGTGACAATTCCTCCTTTCCCCCAATCCCACACCTTCAACTCTTCGGTACACCAATATGAGACATGTCACTGCATACATCTTCCCCAAAGTATCAGTGTGTGACAAGTGGCACTTTGTAACCCCCCCCCCCCCCCCCATTCCGCATTCTCAACAATTTAGTCACACCACTGGGACAGTTACACTCCTCGCCACCTTATTTACGCCACTGGATCAGCATGAAGACACGTTGTGGGACCCTTCCAAAACAATAGTTTAACAATATATATATTAACAATATTTTAACAATATTGCAATAATTATTTTAACAGCATTTCAACAATACATGTAACCCCCTTTCCATTGCATCTTCCACTGCACGCTCTTATTTACTTTGTACTATTATTTTCTGCTTCCCTCCGCGTAGGCATAACTCCTTGCTCAATCCTCTTACCCTACTGGCGGAAAACAGGTGCATTTCCAAACTGGTTTTAAGGGGTGTGAGAGAAGAGGCTCATATTGGATTCACATCTGATGGCAAAACGAATCATACATACAGGAGTTTCCTTTCAAACAATTTTTTTTACTTTTGCTTTCTGCTTTCCACACAAATCTGAATCTTACTTTCCGATTCTACATAATTATACACAAAGTGCCAACAAATACACAGATTTGATTGGGAGAAATACCCTAAGAATGTGGCTGGCAATGTGAAAAACAAACACAGATTTTTGCTCGCCAGTTGACCATCTATTGTATCTTGTAATTCTCTAATGCATTATCGTTTTCCAGGTGTAATTTCGAACACTGTCAGGCCCGCACGTACTTTTTATAAAGCCGGAGGAGTACATAAGTTCAAACATAACGTATGCCTATTAACAGACAAAGCAACAGTTTCAGGGGACAGTCTTATATTTCTATAGTATATTCTTTTATTAAATGGAAAGTGTGCACCCTTAGGATTTGTTTGGGGACGTAGGCACCCTCTGCACCCCTGGTATGGGCTTGATGTACAGTATTTATTGTCTTGATTGTGTTCGTTTTTTTCTGTGTCATCCTCCTTTTCGCCAGTTTATCTTACGTTGTCTGTTGTTTTGTCTTAAACGCTACATGTTTGTGTCTTTGTGTCGTTGTCTGTCTGCGTACCAGCCATTTGCATGTTTCTTGACTACTGCCCCCCTCCCCTCCCCCGGTTTCTTCGAATGTCAATGGTTATTCTATCGTTCTTTTCCTGCCCATAAATCGTTACTAATGTCAGAAACAGTTCTTTGACAAGTCCACGCTTTCTTGTTCGACGAGAAGCAAACGGGTAACTCTTTAAGTGTTATGGATATGGTATGCCATAATATAAGGATTGTGATGTTATTTTTATTGAACGTATCTTTACCTTTTACATTGAAGACGCCTTGTGTGAAAATTTTATAAACCCAAATAAGAATGTCAAACCTCTACAAGGGGACGACAGTGTACTTCTTCAAGAAATGACATCGCTTCCAATTCTTTGTGCTTTACCTTCTTCTGGAACTGGCACCATGAACACCACACGTCATCTTAGTAAACAGTACTTTTTCATTTTTTGTTTGCAACTTCCGCCATGCCATTGAGATCCTCCGCAAAACATACCCTGTGATAATTGGCTGTAAGGGAGGGAAGGGCTACGATGACCTATCATAATGCTCAGCCTAATCGCTCATTTTGTCGAGAGCCCCAATTTATACACTTATCCCACCACCACCATGCACCATCTTCAGTAATTGTGCTCGTCGTTCATCCAACAAGCAGGCCTGGGCAGGAAAAGCTCCGTTGTACGCCAGTGACACCACAGATGGAAGGATCAAACACGGCGATGGTGCGCAAAGGGCCTTTCCTCGCCTCGTCCCATCTACATCTCAGCCCATCGGTGGGCGGCTAGTGCAAATACATCCCCGGCCCACTCCACAGGCACTACTCGAGACGGCCCAAGTACACACTGGGGTCCCCGAGCCTATGCAAACCCCTTCAGCCAATACCCGCTAACGATACTTCCTATTACCGAGGGGATTCTTGCTTGGGCTCAAGTAGTCGGGTGACAATTTCGTCAGTGGTGGGCAAGCAATCACTGATTCCTAATTTCCCATTCATGGTACTTGAAGCACAACAAATCCCAGAGATCGCTGTGAGTGGCCGATCACAGATGAGTAGGATTTTAGGGCAGTATTTCAGTCTATGTTTTCCAGTACCGGTACTCGTTGTACAATCAATTCCATATTTCTATTCCTTTACAACGACTAAGCATTTTATTACACACAAAAATCTATGAGGGACCACAGTGCAAGACTGTAGCGTAAAGGATAACGAGACTGTTGAGGATGAAATCAATTTAATTAGCAGCGTGGAGGTAGTTGGGCACTGTCTGGAGTGTGATGCATTACCCGATCTTGCCCGGTCATTGTTCCCTTCCCTACATTTGAGACGAGCCAATGAGGACGAACAATCGCACTCATGTGTTTTTTTCTCTCTCTTCCGGGCCGCTTCCCCCCGATTAGTGCCAGTCCCCCGACATACCGTACCGCTCGTCGCTTGCCCCCGTCTCTGGCGATCGGTGGTCGTGGGGAGTTTAAAACGACTCGTGGTCGCAAATCACAAAATAATTGCGCATGTATGACGGATGCTCTGTGGGTAATGAGTTAAGCGGTCTCTAAATAGATGCTTCCCATTCACTCACAGTCAAGACTATTCATTTCTCCTTCCACGTCCAAGTTTGCTCATCCCGTCTGGACGAATCACTGTAAATTTGGACTAAATCAGATGATGATTAATTCAATTTTTTTATATTCTGGAAGCAGGACGAACGAATTGGAGGTAGTACATTTCTAAAACGCATGCGCACTACTACAACAACAATAGGGGTGCACTTGTCGCGTGCTGTTTTACTGGTGACGGGTTGGGAGTGTGGAGCGGCCTGCGCCCGCCCGGTAAAGCCCGAGACACTAACCCCTGCTCGATACGCCGCTAACTGACATTTGCTTCTTGGGCAGCAAAGACAGGGGTACCTCCAAGGGCGCCAGTAAAAGAGGAAGCGTGACTTTTCACCCGGGATACCCAGCTGGGATTTAGTTTTCATATATTTAATTCTTCTGTTACCCTCCAATCGACAGGTGGTAGTGGTTTGTAGGGAGTGGTGAGGGAACTGGGTCTGTGTAATGGACAGGAGAGACTAGGCTCGGGCAAGTGTAACATCACTGAGTAGATACTGCGCATTCATGTTTAGAATTATTCATCGGCTCGTCCGAGTTTTTGGACGAGTTATCTTTTGTTCTCTTTAATGTTGCGCAATAAGACCAATGTGTTTTAAGAAAGTCAAATTTCAGTTTAAATTCCATGTTACTTGCGTAAATACAAAGCCTCAATTAAGACCTCGTTCGTGGCCAAATCAGCTCTTAGCGACATCAATTAATCGCATGCTGTACTGCATGCCCAAGAATCACACACCACTCTTCTCGTTTTTAAACCGAATTTTTTACAATTTCAAATAGATTTTTCGTCTACTGAAACAAAACTGAATGGGATATAATTTGCAATGTTAGGCGACCCATCCATCTTGTTACTTGTGAGAATAAAAACCCAATTACGCAGGCACGCATACTCCATATAGCAATACAATTTGATTGATATAATCTATTAGGTCCCTTTGTAGTTCGCGGACAGCCACATGTGGGCTCGCTTTTGGAGTAGATGTCCCTCCTCTTTTTGGCCAAAAAATAAATAACGAGAGGGTAAAAATACATGGATAGATTACTGAGACTTAAGTGGCAGAGATATTTGATGCGATGGAGAGGGCACATGCTGGAGGGTAGGGGGTTCAGTTCCCCTTGGAGCGGGGGTAACAATACCAGGCGACACCTGCTGATGAACGGTACCCGCTTGCCGTGGAGGCTGCCCCATGCACAGCCGGAAGACATTTTCGTCACTCGACCGTTCTGCCCAGAAGGCAAGAGTGACGGTCAAGACGGCTAGACGGATTCGATTCACCAGGGATACAGCCGGGGGAAAAGGGCACACCAGGTCACATCAGTCGCCAGCAAAGGGTGGGGCACGTGATCGATTGCATCATGGGATACATGAGATCCTGGGCTCTCTCTGCTGCTTGTTCCTGCGTCTTGAGACAACTCTTCGTCATACAACCGATGCGAAAAGAGCGCGCTGGCAAAAATCGTATCCGTTGGCTTTCACCTCACCGCAACATCCCTGTACGCTGGAGCAGACCCAGACAAAGGTCAAAGGTCAATGATAAACATCGATTTCCCGCCATTAAGTAGTCACATTGTTTGCAAATAATACTGCATATGCTGAATCACATGGATGAACGAACATTTTAGAACTGAAAACCATGAAAATTTATTACAATTTTAAGTGCGACACGTCTGAATTCTGGAAAGGTTCAATCAGCTTCGTAGAGCGTACAGTCGGTTTATGAAGGTGGAGCTTTCTTACTCTCTTTTATTGTCTTTTCCCCATTGTTTAAATGAAACCTATGAATAAAACATGTATAAGTAATGCCCGACGATATGAGCAGACCGTAATCGAACTATTTTGGGTTGTATTTTAAAGATTTTTTCCTTTACAAAATGAAAACTGTAAATGAGAAGTTTCATTGAATTCTAGCTCCCTACAGCTTCTTTACTAATCTGGGCTTCAATTAATCTGGGTCATAGGTCATGACCTTACGCTATGACCTCAGCCAGAGGCAATGACGATTTGCATGGAAAGTCGACATTATGCCGGCCATTTGGGCACAAAAATGAGCAATTTTACTCTCCGAGTCTTTCGATCTAGAAAAGATCAAAGTCGTTTGGTCTTGTCGAATTTCAGTCCCGCAGTATTAGCTTCATGTTTTCCATGCATGTCAACAGCTTGACACTAGAGGTCAAAGGTCACAACCCCTTAGTTTGATCCCACTAATATAGGCTGACAAACACTCAAGAGATGCCTTGTCTGTCGGCCCATTTGTGATATATTTGAGCCAAATGTGAGCTGCAGACTCGGAAATGGAATCTGATAAATTTGAAACGAGTGTATGTTTTAATACAGCATATGAACTTCCACATCAGCTGTCCCATAGGTGCTCCTAAGACGTATCTAAGGGGTCATGACCACGTATTTGTTTCTGTAAGAATACTATGACGTGTGTTATATAATGTTCAGCATTGTGCCGGCCTTTTGGGCACACGGACGAGCTCGTCAAAATTCTGTTTTATTCGCGAGAAAAATCATTTCAGGAAAAAATATTTGTTTAAGTTCCATCTTCCAGTGGTACGTCTTTCTCTTAAAAGAGGATGGTATAGTACAGCGTTGTTAATGAACTGCCTCATTTGCATATTTATTATTCTGTGTAGTCTATGGTAAAGCACACGATCCCCAGAATGCCGGCAATCACGGTTGGCTCGCTCGACATGGAGGCGCCAGTGCGAAAGACAAACTGTGAGAACATTTTCGCTGAGTGATTTTGTTTTATGTGGGGAAAATCTGGAATTATACATCCAGTTCTATGCACATGGAAAGTTCATATACCGTTTCAGGCGGGCTACATACCCCGGAGCTATGACAGACTATGAGGCGGTTCACATGAGTTTAAATGCCGCTCTTTGTGGCGTCTGTTGGGCGGGTGTGCCGTCCGCAGCGAGGGGAGGCAAAGCGAGAGGGAAAATTGAGAGAGTCGGGGAGAGAGAGAGAGGTGAGGACAGAGAGAAAATATAAAAATCGGAAATGTAATATTGGCAGGCCGCTAACCGTGTGCCACGCTCCCATAAGACGCTTGGGACTGGCAGTAAGTGAGGATTTTTTGCGTGGTCGGTTCCGACGTGCGCTCGCTCGCTCGCCCGTCTCCCTAGCCCGTCTCCGCGCCAACCGAGTGAGTTTTAATTAGAGCCTGCTTGCCGCTTACTGTGGGCTCCGGAGCGGGGGCGAAGGCAGCAGCCCAAGTCCCCGGCCTGCATGGTAATATCTCATAGTTGAGTGTGAATAAGACCACCTTGCATGAATTCTTTTGATGCGGGTAAATAGCTGCTCGCAGTTTACTCGGTGATTATAGAAACCATGAATGCATCTCGATGTAAATGAATCCAGAGCCGGCACTCGTGCGCCTAGCCTCCGTGATGGGGTCTTTCCTGCTTGCAAAATGCAATAAAATAAAAACACGACAGCGCCGGGTTCCCGAGACGCCCGCCAACGAACAATCGCAGGGCTTATTTTTTTCCGAGGCACGATTGAAGCACCGTGAATGATAACCATCAAGCGAGCCAGGCCGGACGGGTAATACTTGGCATATGGTCTACAGGCGCAAAGGCACTTTGACAGAGCCCTCCAGTAACAAAGTAAGTGAGGGGGGCGCACAACGTGAGTATTGTGCGCAGCAGGCCCTATATTATCCCGATAGACAATGTGGGCAACACGCTTTTTTCCGGGACAGAGAAAAAACCGGCAATCTTCTGCCGTCCTTTGTTTTTCGTTGGGGTTGAGAATTGCAGAGCACAATGGGGCAACTTGTGCGCAAACCCTGCCAGATGGATGGAGAAAGTGGTGCGAACAAACAGCCACAGTGTCGGGGGCCGCAGCACGGAGACTCGGAGATGCTAAAGTAAACGGGGATCGGTCCAGGTCGCTCGTCGAGAGGACTACAAATACGCGCACGGTCTACGCGACACGTGGACGCTGTTAAAAAGGAACAGCAGTCGATTTTATCAATGCCTGGTTCGCCTCTCATGGTAAACAACCGAACGAGGTTGGAGCAAGCCACATAGTTGAAATTTATCACGGCGACCGGCTTTTCCCTTTTGGGACACGCGGCCCAGGAACAATACGCAACAATATGGCTGCGGCAGGTGAAATCTTGCAACGGCGGGCACAGCCATGAAGTGAATGATTAATGCTGGCAAAGTACCACTAATTAAGTATAGAATTTAATCGGCTTGAAAAGGAGGTGTTTAGGACTGTTCTAGTAAATGGCAAAACCCAGGTGGAGTATTGTGGGCGAAGCCAGTGCGCTTTGTGTGTAGAGTGTGCAGTCCGGATTTTGCAGCCTTATGCCAGATTCGTTACACAATCAGGCCCCACGTAGGAAAATCAAGCCCCAGCGAGCCAGTCGGACACTCAGAGCGGCGAAAAATCAAATTTCCGAGCCGCAGAAACAACGCGAAATAGGCCCCAACGCGCCGTCCAAAACTTTTGAAAAGTTTCAAAAGGGGCGCTACAAAAAGTTTTGGCGCATGCGCACTTACTAAATAAAAAGGCTCTGAACGGGGTTTTGTGTGGCCAGCGTCAACACAGACAACGCTACATACACAGAAAATACGACTACGATCGTGATCAGTTGAACTTCTGTCTATCTTGCATCACTGTGCTCCTGGCGGCTGTACTTAATCAGGAACTGGTGCTATATGTGGCCTCATAGACGCTCCATGATGGGGGTATAGTCGCCTGGGAAACAATGGTAGGCGTGTAAGGAACAATGGAAAATATCTATGCATTGCATGAGGTTCGTTAACGCAGCGCTGCCTTGGCCGTTGGGCTTATAACTGGTTGCCGTCGTGCAAGAACGTGAGCGCTGAGATCTGCAGACCAGTACCTTAACCACGATCTCTTGCGATCGGCGCATCGCAGCGAATTATCAGACGGTGTACTCAACGTGCACAAGACACAGGTTTAACAGACTGTGAAGGGGAAAATCACAGCCGGTGCCATTTAGAAGTTCGCTCGTGCTTGTCTGTCTGGTTATCTATAAGGCCGCACAGAGGCGGAACGAAATCTCGGCTTTTTCTCAGTCTCTCCCCCTCTCTCTCTTCCCCCCCTTTCTCTCTGGCGCGCGGTGGTGTATGGTGGCCGCCAGACATACCATGCGTAATCACTGCTTCATCGCTATCCACCCTGACGTGAAATTACTAACCGTACGTGCCTGGGCCGGGCACAGATCGACCAGGGAGCCGCACCTCCTTTGCGTAACAAAAGCACGCCCGCTGATTGGCGCAAAGAGCTAGATGTCTGAGTGGTTGCTCCTCTCCCGTCCAATCAATGATCACGTCGTTTTAGATCGAAGATGAAGCCAGGGATGTTCGGCCTTTGCTGCTCTGATACACCATCGATCGGTCCTGTCACCGACCCAACCGTGACGTATGTACGTCGTGTGTGAGTGAGGGGGAACCCACGTGTAATTGTCCAAGCCATGGATCCATTGTTTTGGAACCAGCCTATAAAAGGGCCAGCTCAGCTCACTAGCTCCTCAAGATTTGTCCTCAAGAGGTACACGGTTACATCACTGGGAAGATCAGGCCTTATGATTGAGTCCAACCTGGCACATCCTGAAAAATAAGCCAGGACAGGGGCACTTCTTGAGAAACAACTCCTTGAGTGGTCATCAATTACTAGTCTCCAGTCTTGTCAGCTGCTTCGAGCAAAAGGGAGCAGGTCCAACCATTTGTTCAACTTACAAGGTATGCGATAGTTCTTATCGAAAGAATTGCTATAAATTGTCTTAATTCACATTACGTAATTATTTTAGTTTCATGTAAAAGGAGGATTGTAACTGTTCTCTACCTGGATTTATTGACAGGAATTTAGCTTCCAATTCCTATTAATCAAAAAATATCCCAACATTAAATCTCTATGTATTTTTTCCCAATTTCCCATAGTAGCCTAATTTTTCAAATACTCATGGGGAGCACAAAATGGCATTATTTGTAAATGCTTTTTCTTTACAATCAGTGTTCGAAATACTTCGAGATCCTAGTCCAATCAACTCTGCATTGACATTTCGGCAATCACTCTTCAATTCGCCGGCATCGATTCCCCGTAGGGTCCTATCCGCTTCAAGGTTTTCTTGTCCGGTTTTTTTTTCTTGTCCAAGGATTTAGCATGTTTTCAGCGCTGGAATATCATCGTCATCATCGCTGAAATGGGTAATTAAATTTGTGTACACTCTGCGCAGTTAAGCCCCGAGTGCTCGGGGAGAGATAGCAAGTAGCGATAAGCAGTGGCGTATAGTCAATGTGTACGAGTAGTATAATCGGCTTGTTTTGGAGCTACCAAATTCGTATTATTATTATCTTGGTTTGATTAAGAGATTATTGGGGAAACGTCAACGGTCCTGTTACCGGGAGGGTCAATGCAATCGCTCCATGCAGTGGGGTTGTCTGTATTCTGTTTTACTTGCTCCCCCTTCCCACCACCCCACCCCTATCCCCGCCACCACTGGTTCTTTGCGTCCTCTGGTGTCATGCAGAATTAGTCGTATATTTCTATTTCTTTGAAATTTGAACCTTCTTGACACTGCTATCCCGACGTTTCAACATTTAATTGGAGGTACCGTAGTGAAAACTGTCATCACATTGAAACAATGATAATCATGGCAAAGATTGACCAGCCGACTTTCTTTCATTTTAATGGCTCTGTCAAATAATTAACTGTGTAGTTGTCCACGAATCATCACCCTCTTTCTGAATGCTTCCCCCCCCCCCCTGTTTTAAGCCATGCTTTCCTTTCTTCTGTGCCCTTTTGTCCATATTTAGGTCCAACACTTTCCATATGAAAAAAAAATAATCAGTTTTTATTTATAAAAGTGCAACCCGATTAATGTCCCTTTCCTTTGTTTCGACAGCGGTGACAGCTCTATCTTATAATTTTGCAGGCAAATTAGGTAATTTCCTAGAATGACCAACGAATTGGCATGTGTGCAGGTAAACGTGTATCGACCTCCAATCGCGGACGTCCTATTGTTCCCTCTTTTGTTTGTACTTTAACTTTTTCGGAAGACTCCCATAGGTTTTGTACACGATCTCAATCGCGGACGTATGTTGGGAATCGCGGACGATGTTGTTCCCTTTGTTATACGTCCACGTTTGTTTGGGAGAACAAACGCAGTGTTACTGATCTAGGTTTCTAAAATAACCATTATTGTCTATCCATGTTGTAAACTTCATCTTACCTAAAACACCTGTCCAAATGGGACATTCAACGGAAATAACCTTTCTATTTCAGATAAATTTATGTATTTAGGGAAAACTAAGATTTTGTAGATCTAACAAACATTCGAGATACTTTTTCATGACTTAATGTTATTTTCACCAGTGTGTTGGACACGTCAGAGAGCATACTGCGAGCGCACTGCACGGTATTCACATACCCCATCCGGCGGCACGTGCCCGTGTGTACACAAGGAAAGCGCCGCTGACCCCTCCAACAGAGGGCGGTATTGCGATTTGTTAGCGGCTCGCACGAGAGTACAATATTATTAACGAAAGGCTCGTTGTCGATGTTTGGGTCTTCTTCAAAACGTGGCACGCGCAGTGATCAATAGGGATTTAATCCCTTGGTCGTTGAAAATCAAAATCAATGGTAATTACGTAGCTCGCGTGGGTCTCACGTGTGTGTGTAATAATTAGTCATTATGTGTACTTACTTCCGGATTGCACATAGAGTGACGTGAACGGATAAATGGGGTAGCTTAGCGGCTTGGTCGAAATACAAGGCCAGTGACCCGCTTGTCCCAAACTAAAACCGGGCCGAAGACCGTCATTATCTAAAATTACTTCTTGACATCCATTCACCATTCCAGCTTGCCGCAAATCAATGCTGAATTGCTGATGCCTCGTTCTTTGAGGTATTGATGATAAATAATTGTTCTCTTGTCAAGATGCCAGTCTTTGCGTCTACTACGGGCATGTTGAGTCGGTTTAAATATCTAATTGAGATATATTCTCTTGTTTCTCCAGTTTGTTGCAGGTACTGTCTTCACTCTGCTCGATTCAACGCCTTGGGGCAAACACTCCTCCCATGCTGCACTCTGTGCACTGTGACACCTTCTCTCACCAAGACACCATGCAGACGACACTGAGCACAGTTACCCTGTCTGAATTCTTCCCTGCACATAGGGGACTTCCAGTCCAGACTGAAGGCATTGGGATGGAGATGACCATCGTGCCAGCAGCTCCAGCACCTGTCAAGACAGAGAGGAGTCGACAGAGGCATCGAAAGAGACAGGGAGGGGGTAATTCCACTCGCCAGCCCAAAGAGAAGAGTACCAGAGATGGTGGACCAGGGGGTGTAAATGCGACCAGCGGTGTCTCAGGTACGGGGGCCAAGCGAAAACGCTACACCCGTTCCCGTTGCCGCAATCGGAGTCCGTCCTGCGTACAGCGGATCCGGCGCCACCGACGGGTGAAGGCTAACGATCGGGAGCGGAACCGGATGCACATGTTGAATCACGCCCTGGATGGACTCCGAGAAGTACTGCCAAAGTTCCCGGACGACACCAAACTGACGAAGATCGAGACTTTGCGGTTTGCTCACAACTACATTTGGGCGCTGTCTGAGATGCTGAAAATGGTGGAGACGAACGGTGATGGTGCACCTATCGCGACAACGACAACATCATTAGCAACGCCTCCAAACACTCCAGAAGCAGAGGCTCCTGTACATGCCTCATGTGACCCTCTTCATCATCACCATCCCTCCCCGGTCAACCAACTCCAAGCCTCCCTTATCTCCACCGGTACTACCCTGATGCACCACCACGCTACCTTGCCGGACTTCTCTATGTCATCATTCGGACAATCTGGGCAATGGCATTGCTCATCCATGTCTGATAGTTCTTCCATTGTTACAAGTGACTCAAGTTCATATTGTATGACTCCAGGTAACACGCCACCGGCTACCCAATATGCAGATACATTCCTCTTTACGATCTGAGTGCAAGAACATTTAATGCATATATCTCATGAAGCTTTCATGTGATAGCGCCTACTAGGCTCTAGTCACTAGAACTGAAGACCATTCATGCCTTAATTAACAACCGCATGGAGCTCGTGATCCCACTAATCACTTTTGTTTTGCCTTGGACTTCAATCATTAAAAATCGATACAATAGTGTCAAAAATCACCATGGACACTTGTACAATCAGTTTCACAATGTTACTCAACTCGGCGTTCAGGGTTTTGGTTTTGATTGTGTTTCATTCAGAGTTCAAGAAACCATCTCATTAAGTTTCTTGGCTTGTTACAAAAGTTACTTTGATTAATGTAGCTTACATTAAGTTTCTTACATTGTGACCGTTAAGCATACTGATGGTCACGCTTGAGAAACTACAGAAAGACACTTCTGAATATAACGCCGCAATCCATCTGTCAAGAAAAATGCAAATTTCAGTCTTACCTGACGCAATAATGGAACATGATCGAGAGATTTATATTGTACACACATGCAATTTATATTTTAGCAAACTTGTATTCATAAATCCTCCAGATAATCTGGAAATGCGCGTCTAATTATTCCTCCTGTACAGTTTTGTTATCTGACATTGATTTGACCGTCGTAACGGCATAATCTTCTCTCAGTGTAAATAGATGAAAAATATTTCGTGAATAAATTATTTGTAAATTATGCATAGTGAAACTGCTAACTATATGCCATTAGTTTTGTAGTACATTGATGACGCCTATTTATTGTCAATAATTACGTTTATCTGTAGTATTTATAACAGTAACCTGCAACTTGAAACAACTTGCAATATTTCGTAAAGATTAGTTCGTTTGGTTTTTATGTCATTTTCATGGCAACGGCTGTAATCGTTTCTTTTAAAGAGAACATACACGCATGACAAATAATTATTGGTGCATTGTGCTTGCCTTTCACAATTGGTTTCATTTCGTTTCAGCGATGCATTATACTATTTGTTTTCAATGTTAGGCCCCGTACCCTCGCAAAATGGCAGCCACTATTATTCTTTTAATTCCCACTCACTGATGGGGGGCGACCGGTGATACGCGCATGTTGTATAGTGTACTTATACAGTACTCGCACTCAGTGATGATTTTGACATAACTTACGGGAATGCATCGCCAAGCATGCAGTCGAAAGATCCCAATCGGTGTTTGAATAAACCATTTGTATCTTACACATTTGTATACTATAAGGCTGTGACCTAATTGTTCATCTATATCTATTTATTATTTATGGAAACTTAACTTATTGATTTCAAGACACCGTCTGACTGAAGAACAAAGCTCGATTGATTGCTCATAAAATAGAGAGAGTGAAATATATTCTTGATTGTTTGTGTTATTGATTCTCGAATCCCCCACCCCACCCTACTTCTCCCCCCCCCCCCCCCCCCCAAAAAAAGAAAATTTTAATTAAAAATTTAAATACTTTTGGTCGCCAAAAGGAGTTAACTTTTCAGTTTTGGTTTTCTTCAATTTTACCGTAAGCCTACCCCTGAATAATGTCCATGCATGGCGTTCGGCATGTGGTCACAAAATTTTAGAATGACTTTACTCTACCTATGTCAGGGTACTGGCAATATAGTTGATAATTACCACGACACTTTTGTTGCAATAAAAAGATGATGATAATGAAATGTTCTGTTCGTGTATGTAGCAAACTCCATAGGAACTTTGAGATGAATGGCATAATGCAGTGAACGTAAAAGGTTCTAATGGAAAATCATAAGAAAGTCTCAGAATAAATAAGAAGTAGGTAATTAAGTAATTTTGTATTCGAACAGCCGAGGCGATGACACGAGCAGCCGAGGCGATGACACGAGCAGCCGTATTTACTTCACCAAACATGCCCTCAGTGTCAGAGTTTCTGTTTACACCATGTCCTTATAATGCTGCGGGATTCATTGTGTGCTGAATGCGGGGGAGCATGCGTATGAAGAATGGACTAGAATCAAGCGCAAATAATGCGCGTTTTTCCGTACATGTGCCCCAAATCAGCCTTTTATCAAGACTAAGTACATTCTGCTTTGTGCATTGAGCAGTCCCAATGGTTTGGACTACACTGCCCTACCCCCGCGCTTTACAGCAAGAAAAAACTGTGTACATAGTTGTACAATGCAGTTTTCTTTACCGTGTGCGTTTGGAGCTAACGTTGGTTCAGCAGCACAGTTTGATTTGCCGTTATCTTGTTAAATTGTCTTGAAGTTAGAAGTACGGAGAATGATGCACATGGATTTTGTTAATCATCCGTTTATACATAGGCCCTATGTTGTTGCTTTGAAACGTCAGGTAAATTTGACCAACTGATACAAATTATTTTGACATGAATTTTCCATTTTGATTAACTACGGTATGTGGCTAGTAAAAAACAAACCAGCCCGATCGAATGTTTATATTAAGTGAAGACAGGATTTAGTCAGATTTGGAAGTTGTGAATTATTAGGCATACAACTTTTGTTGATGTTGATTGGTTTCCATTGAGGATAAAGGGAGTGACCACGCCCCCACGGTCATAAACTATAAAATACAAAGTGTCAACTGTAATCAAATCAAGCGTCCTCTGAAATTGTTAATGGAAAGAACTCTTATAAAGCAAAACAATGATCCGCATAATAGTCAAATTACGTGAATGTACTGGCCTAATTCGATATCTGTACCGTGACTGGATGCACAATGCGACAGTACTACGTGGTTGATTAATCACGCCGTCACGCCCGGGTATTTTTTCCCATGGGTTTTTTCCCTGCAAGAGCTAGCCGGTAATGACCCCTGATCAGTCCGCAACTTCCACGCTACTTCGCCCGTGACTGCACCCCTGCAGCCAAACGTACGTGTGCCAGGTAATCCCAACCAAATGCACGGTCGTTATACGCGAGGGATATCAGTGTATCTCATCACTCTTCCCGTTAATTGGCAGATGCTCTGCTCATTTGCAATTGTGTTCTTCTATGTCTTGTTTTTATGTGTATGCCTGTCTATTGCTGTTGTCTGTGATCCTGAGTGCTGTATGGGAGGGGGATTATCACCCCGTTGGTAAGAATGAGGGGGATGGAGACCAAGCATCAAAGAACACTTCACATGGTAAAAGAGGATGGACAACGCTGGATCCTGTGAGGTCAAGGGCAGGCTGTACGTCCACTGGTTTTTTCTAGTCCACGTACAGCACCTCAAAACCGATGGTGTTTTCAAGATTTGTGACTTTGTACAATCAGCCTGGGATCTATCACTCCAGATCCGTAGTTCATTTCATGTTTCCATCGTATTACGGTATGCTACACAGCCTTCTCAGGCGGCAGGCACACTCACTTCTACGACTTATCTTAATGAATAAGATAACTCGGTGGAATTCCATGAAACTTGTTAGAGATTGTAACAACGAGTTTATGATGTGGTCATGGGCGTCGACCGTTGCCTGTAGAAGTGGGCGTGGTATACCAGTGCACCTCGCCATTTTTTTTCTTCGAAAAAGGACGGGGGGGGGGGGGGGAGAGGGTGGGAAGTTTTCTGAAATTGGGTACCATGTACATTATGTGTGAATTGGAAACTAAATGTTTGACTTTAAAAATAATATGTATTAGTGGCGGAGCCGGGTTCTTTTTAGTTGGGGCAAGGGGGCATGTTTTTTTTAAAGGGAAAATAATATTTTCACCAAGATTTTCAGTACCAAATTTAAAAAACAAATTAAAAAAAAGTGTCCAGATTTGAGTACTCAACCCACTTAAACAAAGGCTCATTTATTTGTAAAAATACTAAATATTAAATACAACATTTGGAATTGAATGTATTTTTTGATCTGTCAACTATTTTCATTAAATCGAATAAATTGTTTAACCAAGCTATCAGCTGCACGCTGGAGGGTTAGTAAAAGGCACTGCAATGCTGTAATAGTAAAATAAACAAAAACATTGCTATTAATGAAACAGCAGTAAACCGCCAACAATAAAACGTATCTTCCTACACAAACAGGAGATATTATACATCTATAGCTTGGCTTCTTTGCTTTATGTGTCCCACATCGAAATCAATGTCTAAGCTTGTAATCCCCTCTATGCTAACATTGTCTGTTGCTTGTACAAATTCATGTCACGCTTTTAGACTTCATCTCCGGGGATAAAGAAATTCTTTTATTTCCCTCTTCGTCCCGTCTCAAGAAACATCAATAACCCTCCATCAATTGACGGGAGTCAATACGTACTCTGCTGGCTTTTGAGGTCGAGTAAGTACATCACAATAGACGTACACGGGGGATAATTAGGCCCTACCCTAATGATCTTGGTGACTCCGGGAAGACACTCGAGTTTCAGCGTGAAATCCCCAGATATACGCACGGTCTGCTGGCGTCTTCAGCCCGGCAGGTGGAGACAGGCTGCCCGGTAATCCCCTGCAGTGGTGAGGCAAGCCACGCGAGTCATCATCATCGATTTTCAAACACTGACAAAAGGAATTAACATGCTCCTGCCAAAAGAGTTATTGTCGAAGACACCTTTGGGATGGCGAAAAGAATCGTCATGATAAACTGTTTGTGATGCATTTCATTTGTAACACATGCCTTGTATTCATGGCGTCTCCATGATGTTTCTGGAGGGGGAAAAAGCACTCACCAGAAAGCAGCAAAGTGAGAAATCACCGGCCGTGGAGAAACGCTTTGTTCAAGACCGCGTTACCGGGGCCTATTGTATATAGCCGCATTTTAGGCCCCTTTCAGCAGGTTTGGAGTGTTTTAAATACATGTACATTCACAATTGAGCACAACATTGACTTCGCACCTCGTCTTCTTTTGTATTTATTTTTTTTAAATATTTTTCTCTCTTTTTCCCCGGGGGGAGCCCCTCGCGACGTCCATGCTTGTACTGCCCGTACTGTAGGCAAATACCTGCCTGCGTTACAATGCGTGTCAAACTATAGGGTAGCGACACAGCTGCGTAGCCACAGGGTTCTCTCCATGGGGGAGTGGGGAGCTGGATGTTACAGTGGGGGGGGGGGGGGGGTGCTCACAGTATTTTTCTGAATAATACTATTATTTTCTGCGTTTGCGAAATTTACAGTGGGGAGACTGGGGGAAGGCCCACGCCCCCCCCCCACACCCTTACCTACGCCGCTGCAGCGACACCCCACTCTCTGACGAACTGAACATACCAACATTTCATAACTGATAGCCCAACCCAGCCTGCTTTTTCAAATGATTATCAGCTGTACGGGTGAACCTGCCCTCAGAAGAATGAGTACACCGTAAGAGGATAGTTTTCAATAGGACTTACGCTGTGGTAAGGCCCACTGCAGGAGTCGCTGTTGATATCAACTTCATCACCACCACCACAACCACCTCTCCACCCCCCCCCCCCCCACCCCCCCACTTTCCCTATTATTACCGTCATCACCATCACCGCCATCATCACCACCACTGTGGAATCTGTAGGCATTGTTCATGAATAAAATATCGAGATAAGGCATATTTGCGGCATACGACATGCTCATAATATGATAAAACCTCTTATCCGGGAGACATGTTAATTTTACTCATTTTCCAGAACTGTGTCTTATGCTGAGTGCATAACCAATGTATCACACTAAGCAGCCTGCTCTTGGAGCCCGCACGGCACTTGGAGTATCTGCTGCATGAGGCCTTGCGCCCATTGTTACAAGGCACAATTAAACAATAAGGGGAGTTCCGAATTCCTTACTTAATGCAGTTTTGTTGTTTTGTGTCGTGGTCGCGTGCCAAACCGATTGGCCCATTGTTCGGGGGACTACGGCCTCCCTTCAAAAGAAGTGCTTATCTCTACGGTGACATTTTCCATGTTGCAATGTTGTGTGTGGGCTTTGACGATGTTCGTCCAACTGGAAAGAAAACGGTTGGTACGTCTACAGATGATGTCCCTCTGACTTCGCGTGGTTGCACTATATTGAAATATGCCCGGCGGTACGGTATGCGCACGTATCGTGTTTTGCTTAAAATCTGGTTTAGAGGTGACGTCGGAGGTCAGATCGCCTTTGAATAAGCCCGTTCGGTATCTCAAAGGTCAAAGGTTATTCGGGATAAAATTGATGACGTAATGTCACGCGATGTTACACGAACTGATTGAATTTAACACGTGCGCGTTGTGCGACCTTGTGCGTTCATCGAGCGCGTTAGGTCACGGGTCATTCTGATTGGGATAATGTCATTGTACACATGCGCAGTTGAAATACAGAACTGGCTTATTACGGGTGCGTTCGATTAGCTTACACGTACATTGTACGTACATGTAAGTAAAACTTACAAGAGACCGTTCGATCAGTCATCACGTGATACTCGTGTCTGCCCCGCACCCAACCACCACTACCCAGTTAGCGTCCGGGTGTAATGACGTCACCGCCTAGCCGAAAACGTAAACTTGGCGGCGAAGTCGAATTCGACGTGTACAAATTGTGACATAAATTGAAAAGCAAGGAGTGTATTTTCCTGACATAAACAACAGTTGGGGATTAGACTGTGTAAATTGTGCATTTTATAATTATCATGTCGTCATGGGCAAGATTTTGCCGGTAGAGCAGGGGCCAATTTCATAAAGCTGTTAAGCACAAAAATCTGCTTAGCATGAAAATGTCTTGCATAGTAAAAACAGGTTACCAGCCAAAAGTCCATGTACTTTTCATGCTAAGCAAACAACAGCTGAATGCCAGTCAAAAGCAATATTCCACACATGGAAATCTGGTTTGTAATCCAGTTTTTATCAAGGAAGCATTTGCATGCTAAGCAAATTGTTGTGCTTAACAGCTTTATGAAATTGGCCCCATATTTCCATGTGTGGAATATTGCTTTTGACTGGCATTCAGCTGTTGTTTGCTTAGCATGAAAATTACATGGACTTTTGGCTGGTAACCTGTTTTTACTAAGCAAGACATTTTCATGCTAAGCAAATTGTTGTGCTTAACAGCTCTATGAAATTGGCCCCAGACGGTACGACAGCATGCGAGCCTGTGCTAACATTTAATTTTTCTTTATTTTTTCTTTATTTTTTTATTATTATAAAGTTCCCGCCCCAAACGACATCTGACCTTCATTTCCCAAGCATGCCTAGGGGGAACACACTACAGCGTTCAATTTGCCTCATTTCGTTGCTTTCCCGCAGTGTAACCCAGTGTTTATGGTGTAAACTAATCGAACGCACCCTATGTGACTTTTGATGTCAACCTTAAAGGTACACATTGCTTTGGATTTTGCGATTTAGGCTATAAAACTGAAATGGATATGGTTGGGAAGCTTTTTTAAAAGTAGAATATAAAGATTCACATAACTATCCCTTCAAATTGCGTGGTTTTTGTTTAATTTCGTGACAAATAGCAGTCCGCCATTTTGTAGAACCAAATTTTTGACTCCACAAAATGGCGGACTGTGTTCACCAGTCGTATTTCCAGTCGCATCTGGTTGAAGTACGTTCTGTTGATCCATTTTGATGTACTGTGGCACGGCGCGCAGCACTGGCGATATGTCGAGAGGTAGAGAATTGTACCTGGCGATCATCTGATAGGTTCACAAGGCCACTGGCTGCGGCGCCAGCCTAAAGACTCTTACAGCGTATTTTGCGCATTAGACGGTGGTATTTAGTACTGGAAATACGTCTATGTATCGCGGGTCAGATGTCAGGGGTAAGCGGCCAATGTTTTTGTTTCGTAATCACTAATCACTAATTACAACACATTATACGTGTTTTTTTGCATGAACAACTCTTATAAAAGATAAGGAACATTTCCAAACAGTAAAATTTCATGACATTTGAAGGCAATGTGTCCCTTTAACAAAATTTATGCAAAACACGATGCGTGGACATACCGCCGGGCACTTTGAATACAGGGCGGTTTAAAGAGCAACTAAAACGCCAATTTGTTTTTGACTTTTTTGACTTTTCCGACAGTTTAAATACTATTTTAAGTGATGGAGATTAGTTTGCAGACGAGAGGGATTTTTTTATTTAAAAAAGGGTTGTTATTCTGAACCATTTATCCTGTTTCGCGAAAGTCATTATGTATGTAAATGTATGTACGTGACCCCGTGACGTACACGTGTAGAGTCGGTTGATGCTACAGCCAAACACTAAGCATGTACGTACGTGGAGTTGATGCTGCTGGAAGAGTTTTGGTCGACATAATTCCTACGTTTTCCCGTCTATTTTGTCCAATTTTGATATTATTTCAGTATGAGCATGGTTCTGAGATAATCATTATGCCTCGATCGTGTGTAGTTGGGGGTTGCACGAGGAACAGCGACAAAAACCCCGACCTAACCTTCCTGCAATTCTCAGTGCTGAATGGAGTTCAAAGGCGACAGTGGGTCCGCTTTGTAGACAATACAAGATCTGATTTTCGGCTGTAGAAATGGTCGAAAATATGTGCACTTTTTTGTGCAGAACATTTCGCCAGACTGTATTGGTGATAGTGTTAGTATGAAAACTCAGCTGGGTTTGAAGGCACAATTCCGTTTGAAGGCTGGAGCCATTCCAACTCTAAAGGCACCGAGAGCATTCCAATCCTGTCCCGGACTCACGCGCACCAGACCACGACGACGCGTTCCCTGTGGTTGCCGGCTCGAGCAGCCAGAGCCCCGGCCGTCTCCCTGTCCACGCTCGCTTGACTCAACATGCATTGTACACGTACGGTACCGTAAATAGGCTGCGTGCGATTAAGTCTGGTACCTTATAACATAAATTGTGAATATAGTTCTGAGAAGGTTCGGGTCCTTATGAGGGCTGCATAAGCAAAGTCGCCAGACTAGAGAATAGCATCAGCTCACACACAACTCACCGCGCAGGTCTCAATAAAAGCCGACTGCAAACAAAGGAAAGTATGACTCATAACTAGCTTTTCAGCAAGAACAAGCCTACAACCCCAATTCTAAATGTGTCTCACAAAGATGTCAACACTTTAAAATATGTTTACCGTAGTGTTACACCTGAATCATGTGCAAAAAGCACAGCAAGTTACGTAATACTAGCCTTGGATAAAAAATACGTACAAACTCTACGTAACACATTGTCGTATAATACAGTGACGTCATATGTTTCTACACGTATACGTCATCACTCGCATGATACGGCACGCAGTTGACCTTAGCCTTGAGTTAAGGCTGTGCGTGCTGCCTAAGCAGCCTGCGGTCACAACAGCCGGCCCGCAAGGCGAACGCCGATCTACCCGCCATGCATGTACACGCATAGAGCATGGTATACAGAGTACATACGCTGCACACGCACCACTCTCGGTACCCACATGCATGGCGGAGCTCGGATAGTACGGGGCCGGCAGTGCGTATACACGCAAGGACACGCAGGCCAAGACAACGCTCACAACCTTAATTCAAGGCTAAGTTGACCTCGGCCTTTTCTGAATCAAGTCAAAGTGGCTCAGAAGGAAAAGGCTCAAAAAATCTTTTTACATTTTTTTTTAGAATCATATGAAACTTGTTACATTAGTTTTGGGGAGGCATAAACTATTAGATAAGTCCAAAAAGTCAAAAAGAAATTTAGCGTTTTAGTTGGTCTTTAAATGTCAACAAAGGGCACATTGTCTACGAATCCACAAAAAGAAAAACCTGAGAACAAACCAACATAAAGATGGATTGATTGAATTAGAAAATCACCACATTATTCCAAACAACCAAGTGGAACTATTTCGGCTGTTTTCATTTCGAATATAACCATGTTTTGGCTTGCCATTGCTGGCTCTCCAGACTGCTAATCTTTTTCAATTTCTTCGTTTGGATATTTTCCTCTGACAATTTGAGAGAGACCCCGGTGCTATTCTCATTTCAGTCGCCCTACCATTTCTCGATAATTTGTGCCATTCTTACAAGGAAGTTGCATTTCTCCGTTTTGAGCTACAGGCAAAAATCCACCGGAGTCGAAATTTTCGATTTTCGTTAGTATTGCTTAAAATGCTAGTTTATGTAAAATTTGATCTGTAGCAGACGACATGACGCTAGCTGCAAGTGCCACGCAAGAAACAATGTTTGGCTTCAATAGCGCCCTCAAGTGGCTGCACAAACTTCTCGTCTGCAAGTAAGTGCAAATTGCAAGTACTCTGCAGGTTTCGTCGTACCATGGAGGAAGGAACACATGGTCGTACAGATCACAAAAATCCGTATTTGTTCATCTTTGTCATTGGTATACCTTTGGGTTATCTATGTTGTTGATGTTGTTCAATGGATGTTTTAAAGAAGCTAAGTGTGAGTTTCTAATCAATTTGAATGAAGTGTTTTGATTGACAGCAGTGTGCATGTGCTGCGTTGCCAAACAACGCTAGCGCTAAGCCTAGCCTGACATGCCGGACCACTGACATGACTGACGTGCCTGATGAACTCAAAGTCAAAAACATAAGTTCTATGATCTTTGCTGAAGAACTTGAAATGTTGTGAAATCTGGTGCTGCCACACCATTTGAATGGTGAGTATTGTGATTGTTTACGATGGTATTTCTCAATTAAATACAGGAACTAAAGTACAACTTACTGCTACCAAATTATTATAATTATTTACTTGTTTATGACATGAAGCAGCCATGATAAAGCAAAGTTCTAGTATAAAACATTGTCACCATTATTATATACAGAAATGTGTAGTTGCACTGTATTATGGGACAGTGTGTGCACAAATTCCCATAGGTGGACAATCTGTAAAAGGGTCTGTGGAGAAACAAAAGAACTGCAGCCAGCCCTCGATTATTAATACGCAATCCTGTTGTGTTAGTACTGTAGTAAAATCAGATATTTCTGGCTCAAAATCATCTTGACGTGACGGAAAATTTACAAACAAGAGAAGTAATACCTCATCGCCTGCTGTTTGTGCATACTCATGTGTGAAATGCAAGACCCGCTTTGCAGATTGCATGTGTACCAAATTTGTCAATACACATGAAGGTTTTACTGGGTATAAAAATGTACATGAATGAACCAACGTAAGTTGTTTACTTAGCATCGAGAGCTTCGCCTTCAAACAAATCGGTGCTATTTTTGTCAATTTGGGATTCATCTAATCTATCAAAGTGAAATCTTTCCTCTCTCAATTGTAGTTGCATCAAATACTCATACAGAATGATGTAATAGACCAGCAGTGATACATGCTTTACCATGGGAGCAGTACGGTTAGAGGAAAAGAATCTACTCTTCAGTTTTGAAGTGAGGGAATGCACCTTTAATGTACCAGGCAGTTACTATGTAAAGCTGTCCATACAATGTAAAGCGGATAAGGCACAGGACATATTGAAACAGGTCAGATATTAAAGGGGAAGTCTAACTCCTATTTTCAAGTGAAGATGTGTCATTTTTAATGTTTATCATTTCATATACATGTACTTATATTTGAAAGATATCTTCAAGAGCAGTGGGTAACTCTAGAAGTAAAAATCCTGGCTCCAGATTTGATTTTGATTTTAGAAAAAAAAATAGTTCAATGCTTTTTGTGAAAATACATTGTACATGTTGTTTTTATGTTTGGTTAAAGTAAAGGAATTACAGTGAAAATGGATGCTTATTTAAGGAATAACAAATAGGTCCAGCAAGGACAGTTTACTCACTGTCCGGGAGAGTTCACTCACCCCTTCAAAAGGGGTGGGTTTCAAATCAAGGGTGAGATTTGTAGGATTTTTTCTGATTTCAGGATTTTTTGTCGGGATTTCAGAATCTCCTTTGCAATCTGGAATTCCTGAGGTGGTGTCCTAAAGGTATTTTTACCTGTAAAAGTGGATATAGACCAATACAAATTGATATTTTAAGGGGGTGCCTTTATGCAAATACAAACTATATGTTGATCCGGGGGTCCTCGTGGATTTCTCGTGGATTTCTCGTGGATTTCATGTATTTTTCATTTTTTGGCCAATGATCACCCCTGTCAAATTAAGCTGACATTGTTAATTTGTTTTGGGATTGTTAAACCCATGAAGGATACTGACAGCCTCGGTATTCAAAGGTTCTTCTGGCAATGATTTAATATTATTGGCTTGAATTTTTGTGAAAATTTTCTATTAAAAGGTCCAAGTATGGCCAGGTGATGATGAGGACCTCTTAATAAAGAGTGTTTCCATGGTAACCAGCACTGTGGACGTGACAGAAACCAACAAAGACAAGCCACAAAAATTCACCTACAACAAATTTACATTCTGTCTTCCAAAAGGTGAATATTTTAAGAGAAAGTCAAAATACTGACCTGTTTTGTATTCATGCAGAGGACAAAAGACAAACTAAGATAGTAGAAAGGGAGAATTATTCTTATGTCCTTGATGGGATGAACTCGTTGAGACACGATGTAGAGGTATTCTATTAAACAAAAGGCAAGCGCTCAGTCGAGCGTGCGGATGGTGTACCGAGTCCATGTTTAGGACACTGATCTGACTAAATGCACTTTCGGCAGTCCGGCACAAGAAAAACATAGAAAACGGTAGCAGCCGGCCAGCACCGGTGCTGCTTTGCACCCCCCCCCCCACTCCCACTTTCAAAAGTGTTCTGTTGCACCTGAATTATTTCATAGGTGTCACGGGATCAATGAACCCCCATCCACAAAAAGTCACCATCACCAATAATCCAGCATTTGACACTGTTAACCGACCTAACTTTTCTATTCAAATAGGATCAGAGTTGTACGTACATATATTTTGTTAACCCTAACACTGCTGATAAATCCATCAATATCAATACAAATTTTTCACACACCCTGGGGGGTTAGGGTTAATATTCAAACTGGCAAAAAAGTATTCAAATATTCGGTTGAAGATCAAATCTTCAAATATTTGGTATATTGGGGACAGCCCTGTTGTTTTAAGATGTTTATTTAGTGCTATGTATGGTACATTCATATGTGTGAAGTCTTGTACTTGCCCTAAACAGTAGTATTTACAAAATATGTTGTATGTTGTAATTAGTAGCACGCTGATTTGAGAGTTACAATTCTTTCTTCTTATTGGGGTGGTGTTGAAAAAAGAGCTAACTAATTTTTGTCTGTGGGTTGTCAGGGAGTAGATAAACTAAATAGGTATTTCAACACTGGTAGGGCCCAGCCATGATGATTTTGGAGAGTGGAACTGGGGGGGGGGGGGATGGGCAGTTCACTCTCCAAAACATCATGACTGCATTTGTACAGAATTGAATATGCTCATTGCAAGTAACTCTGTGAAAACCATGTTTGATTTTGTGATGCAAGTACAAATTATTTTCCAATTAAACATTCTGCAATAACAAGAAAATCCCTGGATCTCAACTTTTCTTAATTTGCAGGGCTTTGCTCTCCAGCTGTCTCTCATGAAATCACCCTCCTGGCACAAGTCTTTCCCTACACTGGGAATGACCCTGTGGGCAGTACTACCTCGGATGTCGGACAAGCCGTCTTGACCATCTACCCACGAACCAGCACCCCTTTTGTGAATCTCCTTGGAGCAAACAAGGGGGAAGATCTGTATAAGTACAGAGGAACGCTGAACTTGAGGCAGGTGCACAGTGGGGATGGTTTTGCTATACTTAAGGGTCGTTTGAACTACCTGCTGAGTTTGAAGGTACAACCAGAACCAGAACCGGAACCGGAACCAGAGGTAGGTCATTTTTTCCAAATTGTTTCGGTTTGAATTAAAAAACAAGAACAAAATTACAATTTTTCCGGAACAGTCAGTATCGGGTTGTACTGTTATTGTTTGAATGGTGTTTTCAACGTAATTTGAATTTTAAAAGAAAAAAAGATAAAATGTAATAAGACACATGACTGATTAGATTATACAGTTATTGTTTCATCGTTGTCTTGTCTTGGATATAAAAGGAAAAACAAGGGAAAACCAACTTCAAACAATAAGTATCCAGTGACACAGTGTTGTTGGCAGGAACCAGAATAAAATGGATTATTTTGCATTTTTTTTTTTTGTTGGAACTTACAACTTCTGGATTACTGTACCGGTGCTCAACCAGATGAGCTATCTTGCTCTATGTCTGCAATCTCCCAATTTGTCAATATCTTTGTTAAAAAAACATTGAAAATCGGGATAAAACTTCTAAAAGTTCTAAAGTTCGTTTATTAACTTTTGGTAATGTGTGATCAATTCTGGATCCAGATTCCCCCAGAGACACCACCCATTGATGAACCACCCCCTCCGGAGCCAGAACCAGAACCCTCACCATTGCCAGTGCCAGAGGTTCAAAGGTCACCACCACCACTGAGGCCCATGACAACCTCTATCCCGACACACAATCCTGTTGAAGAAGAGGTGAGGGTGAACGTTTCTCTATGAGCCATATCTGTCTGGTTTCCTGTCAGATCAATGATTTCTAAATGTGGCTACTTGACTGTTTTCTTGTCTTGACCTTGTATGGACTTGGGTGGAAGAAACAGCGTCGTGTGCATCGTGATAATATACAGTTGTTGATTGTTGTCACGTGGAGTGTGTTACCTTTGTACCCAACACATGGTGGACGAGACAAAGCTGTTTAATAATACTTCCCTGATTTTTTTCTTCTATAAAACCTCATTGATTATGTTTCAGTTCTAGATTGGCCAAATTGAGTTTACTGTCTAAGATGGTGTATGAAAACAATTCTATGTTAAATGACTTTCCAAAAGACTTGATGTAGGTAGTGTCTTGAATATTCCACTGGGAACAGTGGCAGCACAATCCCATAAGGGAACAGTTGTCTCTATGTGTCCATGCTGTCTCGGGAACAGTCTGTTTCACTCATGAACGTGCTGTGAACACAACGCCTTTAAACACCAGCATTCCAGTGCCAACAGGAATATTCCAACTATTGAGACTATTGCCTTACTGCAGTGCATTTGATTTATATATATTCTTGGGGATCAGTATGTTTCTCATTTCTAACTGTCATCAACTCCCATCCTCATAGGAGAGGCATCCAAGGAAAGAGTTTAACCCAAGGAGGGGCTCTGATCTTCTTAGAGAAAATTACATCTCGAGGCCTGGTCAGGAGGAGGTGGTTGTGATCATCCATGCTGCCGCCAATCTACCCAGATTACCAGACGGGTCTGCACCAAAAGCTTATGTTGCAGGGTATAGCACAGTTTTTTTTAGTGTCATCTAAACTTTCTGATGAATATTAGTGTGTAGCGTATGCGCATGAAACTTTCAGATGATGACCTGACCCGACCCAACCCGACCCAAACTGAACTGACTTGACCCGACTTGACCCGACTTGACCCGACTTGACCCAACTTGACCCGACTTGACCCGACTTGACCCGACCTGACCTGGTATTTGTGGTCCTCTATGCATGTGGATACGAGCACGAAACAAATTTGACGTCTTGAAACATTCACAGCAAAGACTGGTTCAAATTGAAAAGTATTAAAGTTTTGTGAATTTGCAGCACAAATATCTGTTGTCGGACGTCATAAAATTGCTCATACATTTACATTTGCGTGAAGTATGAACCAGCCTTTACACTAGCATTTGCATGAATTGTTTGTTGAGATTTTGTTTGCAAAGCTTGTTAGTATTATCAGTATGCATGTTGCAGGACGTGTGATTCTTCAGTCAGAGGGACTACACAGGGAATTTGTACAACACACTGTGCTGAATCGGCAAACACCAACCTAACATGGGAGGAAGCTATCAAAATCACTTATCCTATTAAGGAGGACGAGGAGTCAGGAAACCAGACGGTACATGGTTAGTATCAAACATACTGACAATTTGGGAGACCGCCAACATAGGGCAAGATAGCTCAGTTGGTAAAGCGCCGGTACGGTATTCCGGAGGTCGCAGGTTCGAATCCCGCTCCTGCCAGTTTTCTTTGTTCACTTTGAAAATAATAAAACAGTTTAATATATTCTTATTTACACTTTGTAATTGTTTTGATGTGACTGTTTTCAACTGATGTCACTAAAATTAATTTTGATAACCTTGGTAATTTTGCTAGGAACCTTCATTAATACACCAAAATATGACAACATGGGAATGTGATCAGGTTTGCCTCGAACTCTGGGCCTCAAAACTAAAGTCTGTGGTCCGATGTTTGGGTTAGAATGTGCCACCTGAAAACCTAAGCGGCAGAATTGTAAAACAAAGAAACAACCGATAACCGTCACGGCCAACTAAGTTTGAATATTGAACTTCTCTAGTAACCTATAATATCTCGGCTTCTATTTCACAGATGTCAAGTTGCAAGTAATCCATGAGACTTCCAGATCCACAATACTAGAGTACAAACTTCCACTATACCAACTCCAACCATTCCACCACTATCACCTGGATCTTGTTCAGGTAAGTCCACGGTTTCCTTGAGACTTCAAGATTCACAATTCCCTTATTTTCTGATTACCAAGTTGGTTGTCTCTATTATTTCTAACAGGATGAAAGTCACCTGTTCATCTCAGTTCTGCGAAGACTTCCTCTCCTGACTAGATTGGATGATAACTTAGTTCAATCCCAAGATGCACTGGGCTTCCATGGATTGGAGGTGTTGTTGCTAGGAGTGGAGGAGCAATTGGCCAATCCCGTCGGACCTCTTATAGCTACAGCCAGACTCGTCCCTGACCTTTTCACTTACAGGTTAGTCAAAAATTCTTCCAAAGTATATTTTTTGAATGAGCTGATATTTCATTGGTGCATATTTACCACTGCAGTGCTATGTAATTTTAGTTTTGAAATAGAATTGGAATCTCCAACATATTTCTCAAAACTTGAAATAAAAGGTTTGAAAAATTCTACATTTTCATCGTTCAGAGTTGACCGCTTGTGTTATTGATAATGCCTCCAATCACATATGTGATTTTAGTTTCTTCATTTCAGTTGTAACATCCCAAGCGCTGCGCAATTAATGTAAGTGTTAACTTTTTCATTGAGATTCAAGGTACTTGGAGTGGTCAGTCACATTATTGTCCCAACCTGCTTCTGAATTCTGGAACAGCTCTTCAAAATTCCATTAACTTGTCTCTAACTTGCAGTCAGGATGTTGGATGATAATGGAAGATATCCATGTATACGGTTTTTGTACTGCAGCCAACTCTCATAACAAGGTTGCTGAGACCAGCCCAGCAAATTACATTAATGAGAACTCTTGCAAAAGGGCTGCAAAAACAAAGAAAAAGAAAGAATTAAAGAGACCTAGGACTTTAGACTTGGAACTTAGAGATTTGGGACTTGGAACTTAGAGATTTGGGACTTGGAACTTAGAGATTTGGGACTTGGAATTTTGCTATATGAGTGCTCTGTATATTGAAATAAGACTGTATATCTGTTTCCTCCTCAGACAACAGACTGCAGAGCGTAGTCTTCAAGCACTGAGTTTGATCCCATTAACAGTGGGATATCCTGACCCACACCCTTCCTCATTCCTTGTACCTCTTGGTGGAGTTAAGACAGGTCATCCACAGGTGTGTTTTCATTTTTTATTTTTTTTAATTGAAATCACCAAATACAAGGCTAAGAGCCACTCTAGGTAAAGGGTTACGATCAGAGGTGGTAGAGTTGGTGACATTTTGAATTGCCAACCCTACCACCCTTACGGTTTTCCTGGGCCCGGACCTATATGTAAATAGAGGATAATTCTTCAAGAGGTTCCAGAAAAATTATCCAATTTTCAGACCTATAGACACAGGCGGGGTAACTTCCGTCATCGATGAGGCCAACTCACCTCCCCTTTTGAATTAAGTGGAATAGACTGATCTAGAAAGCACCATGCCACATGTCCCTCACTTTTGTTGGGCTTTTGTTGGTCGGTAGTTGGACCATAGTGGTGACTGTAGTTGGTCAGCATGTCAAGGGTCAGGGCTGAACGGATCGGTCTGTTGGTCCATTGGAATGTTTTTCTGCTGACTCTAAAGACTTGTGGGTATTAAGACCAGAGTTGTATTCGAGTCCCTGCAAGTCCTTTCACAAGTCCCTGCAAGTCCTTTCACAAGTCCCTGCAAGTTCCTGCAAGTCCATCACAAGCCCTCCAGTCCTAATCTCAATTACAAGCTATTCAAATGAGCTGTGACAAAGGCATTCCTTTGTCATTGTTCATCCAGTTACTTGTGACCGGCTTTATGAAAGCACTTCTGACTGGGCTTGTGAAAGGACTTGTGAAAGGACTTGCAGGGACTCGAATACAACTCTGATTAAGATTTGATACAAAAAATAGCAATTATACTTGCTCTTTGTTGTTTCTGATTGCCAATCCCATAGCGCTTTGTAGACACACACTGTAAGTATATTTGTGATAGTTTTGTTATGAATTAATCTACTAGGAAACAGCTTGTGTAAAGAAATGTCCAATCACATTAAGTATATTTCAATATGGAACACATAGATAAGAAAAATATGACCGCACAAAATTCTCATAGAGCTGTCTAATGAGCATGGCTACTTAACCATTGAGCAAGAGGGCAGTTGTCTTTTGGCTTTGAGAGGGTTCAGTATTATGTAACACTGTTAAGTTATTAGAGTTCAAAGTGACTGACCCCCCCCCCCCCCCCCCGGGGGGGGGGGGGGCAGTATGAATGATATTTGTCATAGGTAATATTTGCCATTGGTGATATTTGTCAACTTTCCTTTACAATTAATCCACAACATCATAAATAATTGTCTATTGTGTTTTAAGTATAAGATTATTTGTTCAATGCATTATAGCTTTTGAAAGTTACAAAGTTTGCAAGCATGTATATAGCCTATAGCACAGTGTGCACTCATTAATGTTACAGCGGTTTGTGTAGAAAGTTAAACATTTTGCAGATACGGCCTTTAAGCGCTGTGATTTGATGCTAAGCTGTTGCAATGGTTTATGAAGTATGTTACATAGAGTGTAGTTTAAAGACACAGTGCTTTCATGTCTTGTAGGTGAGTCTGGTAGGCCGACCTGAGGATCAGCCCACATGGCACCATGCATTCCTGTTCTCTCAACCGAGGGAGTTAGCTTCCATATTCACTGACATTGCTGCATTGGCACTGCAGTTTTACCCAGCTAGTACTGGTATGCTATTTGTATTTATAAACCAATCCGAAAAAATTATATTTAGTCTTGTATCGGAGGTGAGATTTCTCCGGATTATTTCCTGATTTCAGGATTTTTGGTGAGACATCTTCCAGATTTTCAGAAGATTTTTTTGGTCCTTAAATTGTTTTTATTTCAAAATGACCTCTGCAACCTGAAACAGTCTTCTTTTCATTCTAATAACCCTATTTGTTTTAACCGTGTCTTTCGGTTAAAAATGCATTTTTCTTATGCATTTTTCAGCAATGCCATAATAGACTAAATGCCTCCGAATGTTCAAGTTCGTGGATTTTACATTTTCCTCAAATCTCACCCCTGATGTATGGACATCATTTGAAACAGAAACAAAAATTTCTTACACATATATATGAATATATATGATATTGTGTATTTAAAGTTATGTGTAGGGGTAAAATGTGATGAACATTTCATGTACACGTGCCAGGGCCGTAGTCCTTAATAGATCGTGACAAACAGTGGCAATCCACCTGTTTGGCCATTACTGACCAGTGTTAATGTCTTTCATCTGGTAAATAAAAAAATTAAAAAGTCCATTGTGAAGACAGATTTTGTCATTCCTGACAGCCTTCACAGGTGATGCCTGGTCATTACATGCCCCAGCAGGATACTGTGCACAGCTTCTTGATACCAGGGTCTACCAAGCACTCAGGAGTGAGCGGGGTAGGTTAGGAATACGAGTCAACTTACCACTGCAGGTAAGATTCAAGCGGAAAAAGTGGTGTACTTCCATTGTTAACTGGTAGCACTGTTAGGTTATAGGCAAATGAGCTGGAAAGAAATTCTGGAAGTTTAAGGTGTGCACGGTTTTATGAAGTATGACCTGGTGACCTGACCTGACCTGACCCAACCCGACCCGACCCGACCCGACCTGACCTGACCCGACCTGACCTGGATATCACTGCACACAAGATGCTGAGGTCAGGTTGCGTTATCATCTGAATGTTCACATGATGGTACACACAGTGCACTAATATTAATAATAACATTTGTATGTCATTAGAAACCTAAACCCAGTTTCCATATCATTTTGATGCTACTTTTATGTGCCAATGCTGTGCTTATATGAGATACCTTGGTATGATACAAGGGGTTATATTTTGTTTTGTAGAGAAAAGTATTTAGCACATCATGAAGTTCACTAGGTGAAAGTTATATAAACAAGTTGGTGTGAGGTCTGCACATTTAAAAAGGAGTTGGTTATTTTTGTATTTATGGATTAATTTGTGGTCCTACGACTGCATTTAGCAGTTGCCTTTGCCATAAGAAAATTGTCACATATGGGAAATTGCCACCTTCCAATTTTAAAGAATACATAGGATGTCATTGTCTGTCCAGAATTTGTATATGGTGAAGTTTGAAAGAAAAACCATTTTAATAATTTGTTTATTGTAACATTCCATCTTTGTCCCACCCCACCCCCTCCCCCATCCCCTACCCCCACCCCTCCCCACACCCTTCCCACACCCTCCCCACACCCTCCCCACACCCTCCCCACACCCTCCCCACACCCTCCCCACACCCTCCCCACACCCTCCCCATCCCATCTCCACACACACTTTTCAATGTCTGACATCCTCTGTTTCAAGCACCAACAATATTTGAATTTCCATCTTTTTTCCCCATGTGATGGTAGTCAGTGGCTCAGCGATGAAAACAATTCTCATTTGTCATACCTACCATGTGTGTCAAATTAATTGCATATATTATTGAAGATAACTGCACAATGCAATTCCTGCAGTTTAGAAATAACCCTGACGATTTATCATTATAAATTCATTTCCATGCCTCCCGCTGATGTACATGTAGAATGGTAAAAGATTTCATCTCATATTTGTTTTTGATTTTTACATGACATGTACATGTATGTTGCACCATGCTTTATGTGCTCCCACTATTTTATTTTTGTCTGAGTTATAAATTAGTTTAACTGTTATGAAATGTCTGGGATAAAATTTATACTCAACTTCAATTGGCGATTGCATGCAGTTTTGTGCCTGTGAAACTTAAAAAAAAAATTATTCGTAAAAAGTGGTTCTTGTCTTGATCTGCCACAGTGAAAGAAGCAAAACTCAGTCTCTCAAACTTGCTCTTTTAAAATAGTATGCACAACTTTTGTATTAAATTTCTTTCACTTGTGAACCCATTTTTTGTTGGTTAATTGATTAGGTTCTGAAACTGATCGTGTGTGCTTTAATATAAATGAGGATTTGCCCTAACGTAGTGTGTCATAAGCTTTGAATGCTCAGTGCTTATGGTGAGATCTGTCTGAGAGTAAAATAGGCTCACAGGAGTAGAATGTACACCAATACAGTCCTGTTGTGGCAAAGGGATTGTTTGCTTCTGAAAATCAACTTCCTGCTAACTGCATGTAGTATGGAATCTTGATCATTCTATCACTGAGCTTGCCGACGTTGATTGGCCAATTCCAACCCACCTTCTGTCAGTCATATACTTAATTGAGAGCTTTTGTTCCTCGTATTCTAGCCAACCTTGTGTACTAAAAAACACCGCTATTGATATTGCAATCAAGAATCTGAATAACATGTGGATCTAGTGCAGAGGTTTCTTTCCTCTCACTTCAGTACAGGGCCAATTTCACGGAGCTGCTAAGCACCAAAATTTGCTTAGCACCAAAAAGTCTTCTTTAGTTAAAACAGGTTACCAGCCAAAAGTCGATGGGATTTTCATGCTAAGCAAACAACAGCTGAATGCCAGCCACACTTCACATACAATTCGGTTGGTAATCCTGTATTTACCAAGGGAAATTGTTGTGCTTAGCATCACCGTGAAATTGGCCACAAGGCTTAGTGCCTTAAGCAAAGACACAAAATTCAATCTGTTGTGTTTTTTTTTCCTCCCAACACCTGCAAATAAACATTTTGTTCCTCCTTGTGTTCTCTCCAAGAATTTGTGGTATCATTTGTGCTGCTCTTACGGTCTGTAGCTCCAAGTCGGAGCCAATAAATAAACACGAGGTCTTTCTCTCTTTGCCCAATCAGGGTAGTGAACTGAAATCCAGGACTGCCAAGACACCACATGTATCAGTAATGCTTAGACTCATCACATCCATGGTAAGTTGAAAACCGACATTTTCTTTTACTAAAGCATCTAGATAAGTCAACAATTCCTTTAAAAAGTATTTGTATGTCCACAAACCCAGGGTTTTGTTGTTGTTGTTGTTGTTAAATAACCATGAATATTTGTTGTTCACAAGTGATTGACTGAAATAATTTTTGCTCTAGATCTTACACTAAGTATATTAGAGTTGAAATCAAGTCCAATCACTAGTCATCCAAATAATCTCTCGGGACAACACTGAGTATACAGTGTTTATAAAATACATCTGTGAAGGGAAAAATCCCATTGAATTTACATCACCCCGATGCAAAATTCCATCTGATGAATAGTTTGGCTGCGGTACCCGCTGCTATATCAGATTTAAACCAGCCAGCTGACTCCGGCAAGCTCGGTGGTCGAGTGGTAAAGCGTCTGCTTTAGAAAGCAGGAGGTCGTAGGTTCGAGTCCCACCCTAGTGATTTTTTCCAAATAATCTCTCGGGACAACACTGAGTATACAGTGTTTATAAAATACGTCGGTGAAGGGCAAAACCCCATAATATTGAATTGTGATGACTTGATTGCAATGCTGGTTATATATTAACACGTAAGAGTGCTTTCTCTCAATAAGTGAAGTCTTGCAGATAAGTAACATTTATGTCTTCAATGAACTTTGCTTTAAGTTACTGATGTTTTGGGGTTTGGGGTAGGGACTAAAACCCACTACCTTTTGCTTGTTAGTGAAAATGTCATATGCGGAAAGTACCAAGCATACAGTGCTAAAAATTATACCACTTTGAGTCCTAAATATTTCAATAAAATAATAAAAAATTGTCTAAAGAGACGGCATACTCGTCTGCATGTCAGACTACATATAAATGTTTACCAGGCATGTACAGAAGGGGTCATTTCAGTGTCATCAAAATAAGATAAAGAACATATTATATTAAATAACAAATATTAAAATGAAGAGACAATGCAGAAGTCTGTTTCTAGGCGAATTCGGAGTTACTAAGAATTGTTTACCAATGGGAACTGAACATTTGTAACCTCTGTCCCGTTAAGATATCAGCAAAGATACTTTATAATAGCAAGTATCACTGGTTGTCTGGTGACAGAAACAAACAATAGCCAGACTCCGGATCATCAGTCTCCGTTGTTAGGTAGTATCTAAGAAACAAATGATGACAGGTGAACACAGTGATGAGGTGCCATCATTTATGCATCCCCTGTGATGTTTCCAGGATGCTGGGGTTAACACTCCTATTGTCACGCTGTCAGTTTCAGTGTTGATTATTCAGCCACTGTTCATGTTAGGCCCGCTTCAAACATCGAACTTCTGCCGTGTCTAATTCAAATAATAACCCAAAATTTGAATAAGACACGACAGAAAGTCGACGTTTGAAGCAACTGCCGCTCTTCTGCCGTAAGTTCCACAGGTCTTGCCACTCTGAACGGCAGAAGAGCGACAGTGCTTTAAACGTCGAATTTCTGCCGTGTCTAATTCAATTGCCACGCCCCAAATGAGAATCGCAGTGGTACGTTTTAAAATGCGCATCCGCCAGACCAACTGTTTACATTTGAAAACAAAATGGCGGCGCCCGTGGACATGTCATGGAGATATCTGTAATTCCGAGTACTAAAAGATACTTGATCTCCTCCTCAAAAGAGCTTCCAACACAATTTAAGCGAGGGCCTCCTCCTCGAGGAAAGAATTTGCAGCCGTATCGCTTGTCGTCTATCTTGGTGCGCCATCTTGAACGACCGAATTACGTTCGACAGAAAATCGACGTTTGAAGCAACTGGATGTCGCACTTCTGCCGCTTTTTTCACCTACTCCAATGAATTGAATTAGACACGGCAGAAGTTCGATGTTTGAAGCGGGCCTAAGATTAATTGCACGTTGAACTTTGAATGTCTTTCCAGATATACCGTGCCAAGCTTTATGAAAAATTGCTTCTTATCAAGTCCTCTGGCTTGAACTTATTTAAATACATTGTAAAATGAATTTGTTGTCTTTGAACGTTGATTCATCAAGTAATAATCAAATTACACTTTTAAAAATTGCAATGTTCAGATCTAGGCTTGCACACAATTTCAAGCATATTACCATCTTTAATATCAGACCCTTGCTTCTAAATTTAGATTTTTTAGCAATTGGAAGCCTCTCCACTTCACAACTGGTACTAATAAACCATCTCCCTCGTCACTTTTCAAATTTATTTCTGATGAAACAAAATCAGGTTCACCTATTCAAAAATGTTTGTGATTTTGCCTCTATCCAACACCTGAGTATGGTAGGCCCTCTTAAAACAGAATGCCAATATCAGGACAGTCTCTCTAACATTGACCTATAAGTGGTCTATTGAAATAAAGATCTCAATGTGCTTTGTTTATTAAACGTGCAAAATGTGAGTCATGCAATTTCTTTGAGACTTATTTTGTATTATCCAGTCATGTTTACTCACGGAAATAAAGTTTTGTGGAAAACTAGTCTTGAAGACATTTTTGGACTAAAACCCACCAGTTGTGATTGATACATTTAAATGCGTGTTAGACATATCATTTATGGATGGGGTGAAAACATTGTGATCAGTGAGGCATGGTGCCACTCCGCAATACCTGCTGGGAATATACCTCATCAAAAATTCCAGCACACTTCATTTATTATCATATGCACACTTGCTATTATGAAAAAGTGCAATTAGTCACACCTTGTTGAACAGGTGCGGCAGTTGTTTCATATGCACCTTTCTATTTACATCCTACTGAGGTGGCAATAGTCCTCATCATGGTTGCATTTTGCTTTCTGGACTCGGATTGACATACACTAAAATGAAACTTGTTAAAAATGTACTCTTGCTTGAAACATATATTCTGTTGTGGATTAAGACCTCATTGTGGAATTAACAGAAACAACATTTATCTGGATACTTGTATTCATCAACTAAATTGGAGTCGCCAGCCGAGTCAACTTGCTTGTAGTGGAATCAAACCAATTCAAGTTGGATCAGACTAATCGGTGGATCAACAAACTTGCAAGATACTTTTAAATCTTACTGATTAATTTGTTTTTCCTGTATGGAGTCAGTTACGTACAGGTTTTGATTTTGCACCTGCCATACTATCAAAATGCATTTGGAAGTAGTGCCCTACATGTTATTATTGTTATCATGTGACCTTCACAGATTCCCATATTGTGAAGTCAGATTTTGTTTAAACTCATGCACCTGCTGTTGATAAAAATGGAAAACTCCCAACTTGACCAACAGAGACCAGATTCCCTTGCTACTGCCAGTGATTTAGACACGCTACCAAGCCTCCCAACATTCTATGAGCATGAATTGAAATCTCCTGAGCCGTATGTTCGGCACCTGTCTGTAACACCACCACCACCATCTCCAGCCAAGCCGGCCTCTCAGCCGATCCCCCAGCCGGCCCCCCAGCCGATCCCCCAGCCAGCCCCCCAGCCGGCCCCCCAGCCCATGCGGGTCAGTACCCCACTACCAGTGCCGCTGTACCCGCCCAGGCAAAATGCAAGGAAAAGTGTGGTAAGTTGCCACAGTTTATTCATGCCAAATGTGGGCCCAAGCAGATTTTTAAAAAATGTAACCCAAACCCCTGTGACAAGTCAGTGGTTGCTGGCCAAAGTGATATCTTGACAAAGTGATATTCAGGTTTTGGTAATGTTGGGTCATTCAGTAAATGAAATAGCAGCATGATCATTTATGCACTCTTTGTATCGCATTAGGTGTGCAATACTTTGGCTGAACGTTTTTTCATTTAAAGACCAAGTAGAATTGTGTGGACAAATGTGACATTTTTTGCCTCCATAGATCTGATGTCAGTAAAGGCAAAAATATGTTTTATACAATTGTATACTGTTATCTTTTTATTTAAAAAAATGCCACAATTTGTTCAACTTTTTGGGGCTTGGTGAAAGTCCTATTGTCAAAAAAGATGTTTACGTCAAGTCCCTATTTTGCATTCTTGTGTGTGACTTCACGGCTTGTAGTCGTGTCGCGTTGCTGATCCTATTTCATTTAGTACATGTACGCCATTTCAGTCGCGTGCTGCATATGGCATGTACGCATAGATACACACATATGAAAATTCAGACAATGACTGCATGCCATGATGAAATTCGGAATGAGCATGACTGTTTTGAATATTTAATTAGTATCTTTCTACTGTCAGTTACTTAATATTGATGGATGGAAAATGACAATATTTAGCCTGAATTTTGTCTTTTGTACATCATAATCAGATTAACGATCTTTTCTTAAAAAAATGAAACTTGGTTAATCTTGGTCATTAACTGATACCAACTACATGTAGTTCTATTGCCAATGTCAAATTTAATTCTTGCCACATTGTTGTTTTCTTATTTTCTACATATTTGACATCAACTTTTCACTAGAATTGTCAGTGATTAAAAGAATGTATTTACCCTAAAAAAGTATTGTTTAGATAACTTCATTTAAAAACAACAGTTCTTGTTTAGAGGTAAACAGTTTTTTGTCCTACGTCATCCCTGTCATTGGTTAGTGATCTTCTGAGGCTAATTGACAGACACTTTTCCATGTTAAAGTGCCTTGACATAGGATGAGATGATTTTATGGCAACCAAAGTCCTAGAAATGAGTTGCTTATCAACTTCATTGAATTAAAGTTCACCTTATCGGCCCTGCATTGTACATCCAATAAAGACACTATTAGATCTGGGCCCAATTTCATAGCGCTGCTTAACGGTAAGCAGAAAAGTTGTGCTAACTATAGCAGGAAAATCTGCTTAAGCAAATTAGCGTATTTCGTGGCTAGGGGTGTGCATTGGAACCGGGTACCCGAGTACCCGACCGTTCATGTCAGGAACCGGTTCCAGATTATGGAATTGAGTACCTGTACAACTTTACATTATCGCATAGTAACTTCCCAGACAATGAAAAAAGAAAGGTTCTGAATGTTATGTCGGGAATTTTCAAAATTAAAACTGGACTATGTGGGAAAACAGCACAGATTTCACGTTTATGACACTCACGAAAGTTGACAATAAAGGGAATTTACTGGTCGGGGTTTTTGCAGTCTGGATAAGAGCCTCGACAAGACATAATAGCATGCCTCAATCCACAGTAACTACAACTGTATAAAGCTTCCGGACAAGTCTTTTGTGATGATGCCGGTGCATGCGCGTGCCGGCACACGCAAAGGTGGAGAAGTTACCATGTTTACTGGACAGGCATGACTGGAGATTTTCAGAATTTTGTCAATTCAGAAAAAGATATTATTACAACTTCCGGGATTGGAAGTTTTGGGTTGAGTTCCTTCAACGGGTACCCGGGTACCCGTATTTTTTTCAATCGGGTACCCGGTTCTTTTAATACCCGTAAATGCAAACCCCTATTCATGGCCAAGTCGTGCTAACGCTTGCGTGTGCATGGAGATTTATATTGTTGCGTCACTAATTTAAGCAAATCCTGCTTCCGAAGTTAGCGGGCTCTTCTCTGTGCTTACTGCTTACAGTCTCTATGAAATGGGCGAGTGTTCCGTTAGCAGAAAACCGTGTGTTAAGCAGCGCGCTATGAAATTGGGCCCTGGGATTTTTAATTTGCAGCATTTTGGAAGAGGTGAAGAGGGATGGTGAAAATCACAAATACTGAAAGTTTACACTTTTTTAGTCAAATGACAGGAGTAAGATATGAGTTTTTTAAAGTTTGTGATCTGAAGTTCATGGACGTGATTTTTTGTATTTAAATGTAAGCAAAAGACTTTAAAAGTTTTAAGCTTGGTGAAAATTCAACCTGAAGTAGATGTCATGTGTTTTGATGAAATGAACAGTAGTGGTTTTTAAAAGTCAATTTTTTGTAAGGGAATTGGTTCTATTTTGAGGGCGGAATGCATGTTTAGCACACATGCAAACAGATATCTGTGATGTATATCAGGTTGTATAATTGGAGGGACCTGCACAAAGCCAATGATAGTGTAATTGTGTCTGTAAGTAAGGGGAAACAGGTGACTATTGTACTTCCACAACATCGTTTCTGCAGCTCCATTACAGTTATTTCCAGTAGGCGCCGGGGTGTCGAGCTGCTCTGCAAGCCAAGCGAAACGGGCACAATGTGCTTGTGCAGTCAAGCGTAACATACACAATAATCCAACAATGGATTGAAACTGCACAAATAGTGGCAAATGGCGTCATCCGGCCTGGCGCCATTTTGTGTCATCCGTACGCAAGGGGTTAAAGAGGTAATTACAAGCGTACGTAGATGGTCAATATTGGCAGCATCAATGATCAATAGCTTCCCATCTTACGTTACCACAGTGACTGCAGTGACTGCATCTCATTTGTGTGATTGGTTAGGAAGTTAGTTCTAGTGATGTATATCCCGGTTTGACTGACTGTCGCTCAGTGCATTATTGGGTTTTTTCTTCTCTTAGTTTTTGCTTTTGCTTCTGATACTCATAAATTTCCATGTCATCTTTCAGTTCAGAGCCGAATCCGTGGGGGACCATTATTAATGCACTGAACAGGTTCCTTTGGATAAATGAGATCTTATGACTAAACACAGTTCATTTAAAATATAATAATCTGGTACTTATAAAGTGCCTACAATGTACCAATAATTTTGTCCAACTCAAACCTTGAAAAAATTCAAGTAAAGTGGTTATATTGGAAGAAAATTACATCTCTGCAAACTTGATAATCTGTGTCGTGTAATCAGGAGACACACCCAGTATTGGCAGAGTACAATGTACATGTATATGTATTAGGTCAAGTGGAAGTTGGCAGTTGTTGATGGTAGTTGCTGATCTTTACCTTGGCAAATTTCCAATAGGTATGAGAGGCCAGCTCACACCCAATATACACGATAATAAAATAAACATCACTGAGTTACCCTGTGTAATTTGGGTAATGAATGAATGTACATTCCAATCACATGTACAGTACTAAGATATTTAGTTTTTCATTTGTCTCTAATTCATGCATGTGCATGCAGTCTGAATGAAGGGTAATTGGTGGTTCAGATAATTTATTTGGCTTCTGTCCAGATATTAATGATCCCCCACACAAAAGGTTATCTAAATTTCGGGTTTTGTTTAAATGGATCACTTAAAAATACTTCAACCAATCGGATGACTATTCTCTGATTTCCAGATTATTCCAGAAAAGGATTAGGCCAAGCGAAAACAAAAATTTGCGTCCGGGTTTTTTGTTTTTTAAATGAAGGAGGAGGGGCTTTTTATTTATTTATTTTTATTTTCAAGATGGCCGCCATTAAACAATTTTTTTCCGACAACCATAGGTTTTTCAGCTGTTCAAAAAGAAAAGAAAAAGGAAGAGACATGCTGGACAACAGAATTGAACATGTTTACAGTGGTTTTAATAGTTTTAATAAGCTTGTATTTTATTTTCCAATGGATCGGTGGACATTTTATTTTTTCACCTCATTTCCACTGGTAAATTTTTTTTCAATCCAGGCAGCCCCCAAAAAGGAAGCAGGCAGGGACACGAAACATGTTTTTTTTACATCACCTTAATCACTGTGTGAGATCACCTCTTTGTACTTGACCTGACCCCCCAAATAACCCATTCATGGCTGCAGGTCTTTGCAGTACTAGTAGCATGCTAGCATCAGGGCCTACACATAATGACAGGTCTTTCATTGCCAGCTTCCCTTTGGCCATGTAGTTGCTAAGCAACGTCCAAGCTGTTCTGGTTGACTGGATGGACCTGCCCCAGGTTATCATACATTCATTGGTGTAAACTAGATGACTGTTTACTGTGTATAACACCATAGACATGGAACAGCTGTAGAGAATTTATCTCCAAAGAGTTTCTGTGGGGTGTTATCTATGATCAGTTCCATTCTGTTCAATCAATACTTGCAAGCAAATTGTTTCCCATAGCTGTTCTTTGTGTCATGTAGAAGAATGGACAAGACTGTAGTTTAATCCATTGGAGGATTTCACATTGTGTGCTCTGTTCCACATGAACCTGATGATGAATTTAGTTGCCTGACTGATTTTCAGAAGAGCAACCAACCACAGTGATATTTCATGATTGGTCTAATGAAGATGCATTGGACGACAGTGCGTATATTCTGAATTGGAACTACGTTTAGTATTCCTACATTGATGGTCACAGCGTGAAGATTATAAAACTTCATCGGCAAGCCTGGAGTGGAGATTCAGTAGAACGTGCCACGGGAGGCTGATACGTCAAAACTGGTAACAGATCTGTGACATCTCTGCAATTTGCATCGAGTAATACACATAAAAGTGAAGTTTCAAGTGACAGGACATAGCATTCACCTGCTTGTTTCATCACAAATGACTTGGATGTAAACTTGTAATGTGAATTGGTGATCTCCCCATTACCTGGTTCCTGTTATACAAGGAGTGAACTTGGACAAGAAAATGGCAGTTGCCTACTACAGACCTTTTACATCAGATGTAAGTTGGTGAAACAAATTGTGTGAAGAGAAATACCAGTAGCTTGTCCAAGTATAAACTGATTGATATGAGTGTTGATGAGTTGTCTGATCAATTGGAACTGATTATTTCAAAAATCATTGTAGATGATGCAAAATTGAATTCATATTTTTTTTTTATCAACAAAATCAGCTGGCCTAACAGTAGAAATGTAAGCAAGTTATATCTCAAAAGCATTTTTGTATTGTAGGAATGAAATATTGCATTGAACCTTTTTGAAATTGGCAAGCAACTGAAGAAATAAAAACATTTTTTTGTAAAAAATGTAAAAATCTTGCCCTGCCTTCCACCCTGTCTGTAAAGTATGTCTTGGAATTCACATGCATAATTGATGCAGCACAAATCATGTCACTGGTGTTCAATGAATGGTGAACTAACTGGGAAGGATTCGTGACCAAAGTCCATAAATCCATCATTGTATAATGTATTGACCTGTGTTAGGAATGGATCTCACAGAGATAGTATACCAGCTTTATCCTGTATATAGAGTGTCCAATGTCCTTTTCAATGCAGTTCTGTAAAAGAGCAACTCCAACGATTCCCAACTTTTCTTAGATTTCGATTTAATTGAGAAGAAAACAGATACTTGTCCAGATCCCCATCTTTGACGCCGGTTTTTATGTAAACAAAAATGCATTTTTGTTGCCTTTCTTTCCGCGAGTCTATCCCAGTTTCCTGAACACGAGCGTGATGTCAAACTCATTTACATCTAATGAATATTAATTTCTGACGTATTACCGTTGAGCATGCAACAGCACGACACGTACACATGCACATAACATCGCGTGCAGCTTTCTATGGTACTACGTCATGTTTCTTTCATTGCTCAACAGCGCCGTCAGCAGCCAATTTGTGGAAAGTTTTCATAAACTCGAAAGAAACTGGTAATAATTTCTCACAAAATAACACAACATTGAGACGCAAAACAAACATGATTTTTGTAATTAATAAGTAATTTCTTATATATTGAACACAATAACATTTAATTCTGACACTTTTCCAAACCGTTGGAGTTGCTCTTTAAGTTTACATTTTTCAACATTTTTCAGACATGAAATATAAAATGTGTTGACTCTCAGAAATGCAAAAACAAGTTAACTTTGGCATTTACAAAGTACTTTGACAATGTATGCACCTACATGTAGATGGAGTTCAAAAATCATTCAAATACTTTCATCCAGGTACAGACATTAATGTTTTAGAGCCATGTGAATTTTTTTGTCCTAATCTATTGTCATATGAGTTGACACACATGATGGAATAATAATAATAATACTTGTAGGATGCGTCCAGATTGTACATTACACTAAAGGTATGATACAGCTTTGATAAGATCAGATTTTTTTTATTAGTTTCAACCTGAAAAAGCTGATACCAGTCCCAATCCTCCTGAGAAATACTTCCATCTGAAATGCTGTCATCTTTGAGAAAATTATACCTGGTTTTCCACTATTTTCGAATGACGGATTGAGCTCAAACTTTGTTATTTCATGTGTATGTTGAATCACACAAAATGTGAACACTGTGTTATCGGTTGTATCAATGCTGTATCATACATTTAATGGATCAATGGATCTCATCAGGCATATCACTTCTTGCTGTTGCCTAAAGGTGTTTTTGTGTGTTCCAAATACCATTAAGGATGATGTTGATTGCTGAGAGAAATCTGCGTCATTTTGCAGTTTTATGTAGATTGTGTATTGTAAAATAAAACGGCAAATTATTTCTGACATGAAGTGACTTTTGAGAGCTATTTGTTATCAGGTTCCCTCTACCCAGCTGCTGCCATTTGTCTGAAAGTCGTCGCTGCGGGCAGCAAACAAATCTGACGTCACAAAAGAGGAGTTCGTCTTATTTGTTTGCTGCCCACAGCGACAACTTTTAGACAAATGGCACCAGTGGGCTATGTTGCACTGGAGGGGACTTGATAAAAAATAGCTCTCAAAATTGTTATTTCATGACAGAAATAATTGGCTGTTTTATTTTACAATGCGCAATCTACGTAAAACTACAAAATGACGCAGACCTCTCTCAGCAATCAATATCCTCTTTAACATGTAAGGGTCTTATTTAATTATGTGAGTTTCTTCTTTTTGCCTCTGTGGCTGATGGCAAAGAGGAGAAATAATTCTCTGACACTTAGTAAATCATTCTGACATACATTGTGTTGTATTAATAAAAGTATACGTCTGGCTTGCAACGCTGTGATTTATGACAGATTTTTGAACTGTTACATTGTTGTAATTATTTATAATTTCATTGTGTATAATAATATGTTGTGCATGCAAAGTGTAAGTATTACATTAATAATTATCCTGATGACTCGTTCCAACTTTGTTTCTCTTATCTTCTGATGTGCATATATTGATTGTTCTAAAAGTATTTTACAAAGAAAAGAATCAAAATTTAAAGAAAAGTGTACACGTATTTGAAGAATTTATTTCTTATTCTATGACATTGAATTTAACATTCGGATTGAATTAACTTCCTGAAGATTGAGAGAAAAATGAAAATGACTCAATCATATAACTTGGGGATTTGTTCCCCCACATAGTTAATTTTTGAAATTTGAATTGATTGACAGACTATGGATGATGATGATCTCCCTTCCCATAATGCCCTTCGAGACCTGCTACCCTCAACCAGACATCGTAATGCACCCACAAGGCACTCTGATAACGGCTTGATTCCTACAAGACTCCCACCGGCCAGCCCAGATCCCCATTGGCTCAAAGACAGGAAACCAAAGCCAAAGTAAGTGAGGCAAAGAGGGTAACACCCTCCCCCTCCCCTCTCCCCCTTAAAAAAAAAAAAATAAAAACAAATTAAAAAATACTTGCTGGTGGGGGGATCCAATTCCATAGATCAGAAAAGGCCGAATATCATAATCCAAAGACAGAATTTGTATTAAATCATATTTGTTTATTTATTTATTTATTATCATATTTACTCATATTTTTAAGAGTAAACAAAGAAAATTGACAAGTGCTGGGCTTGAACCTGCAGCCTCCAGATGACCATACCGGTACAAGATTGCCGAGTTCGTAGGGTGGTGGGGGCAATTTCATGCACACTTTGAAATAGCCCCAATATAATGTTTTTTTTGCTGGCCAACAGTTCGGCACCTACAGAGAATTATGACAGGTATTCCTTGAGCTTGATGGACGCCCAGCAGAAGGAGATATCCAGCTACAGAGATGCCCTCAATCGGATGGGAGAGGAGATAGTCAGAATGCAGGAACAGGTAAGGAATTCTCTTTTCTTAATCTTGTTAATCTTTCAAATCCACCAGCAGGTGTAGGGGGGTGGGGATTGCAGGATTGGGGACAGCAGAAACCAGTCACTCTAAGTTTAATATGGAGGTTGATGTCTCTTGCAAGTTAATTCTAACCCACATCATTCAAAATCTACCAGGAGGTTTTGCATGATTTTTTGTAGGATGGTGTACAGTCTTGAGCCTAGGCACTATTATTTTTACATTGGGCTTGATAATGCACCATTGGATTCGAGAAGTTTGCTTGCAAAGATGCCAAGTGTGTTAGGTTTAAGGCCGGTTAAAGAAACAAAGGGGTCCTGTTTGAAGCCCTAAAATTATTGTGGCTAGTACGGCATGTTAATTTGGGGGTCACAGGTTCGAATCCGGCTCATACCTGTTTTCTTTGTTCGTTCAAACAAATTATTAAAATTACCACTTTCCATTGTTTAAAATTTATTTTTCAGCAGATTTGATTTGTGAGTTAAAAAAACAGCAATACCATACAATCAAAATTCCTCTAAGGGCAATCCTTTCAGTGCAGCTTAATTGCAGACAAAACATACATGTACGGACAAAACAAATATTTCTTGCATGCAAGAATTCAGTATTGTTTCACTCGGCTAGCATCAGAATAGGATAGAGCAAGTTGATAACGTAATGAGGGATTGTAACTTAAATCATAGAGCAAGGACAGACACATCTAAAAATATCTTGTCAAAACTATTCTGCATAATTACAGAAAAGGGATTATTAATGTTAGATAGAATTTGCATCAGGGATGTTGTAAAAGGACTGGACTTTGCACGACATTGCAATTTTCCATTTGATGTACTTTTAATTAAAATAATAACAACAAAAATTGTAATTGAGATTTTGGCTCTTTCTAACCTGGGGCCAATTTCATAGAGCTGTTAAGCACAAAAAATTGCTTAGCATGAAAATGTATTGCTTAGTAAAAACAGGTTACCAGCCAAAAGTCCATGTAATTTTCATGCTAAGCAAACAACAGTTGAATGCCAGTCAAAAGCAATATTCCACACATGGAAATCTGGTTGGTAATCTAGTTTTTATCAAGGAAGCATTTGCATGCTAAGCAAATTTTTGTGCTTAACAGCTTTATGAAATTGGCCCCTGATATTAAGTACTGTACACTCGGTGCTTTTCCCACAGTCTCCCAGAAGCACTAAGCATACAGTGACTATGTTAACAAGGAGTATGTTTTATTATTTAAAACCCTTTGCAGTATACATCAAGGATATCTGTTGCTATGACAACAGGTGTTCCGAGAGTGATAGTTAATAATCAGAATGATTTTTTTATAGAAGCTTCTTGAATGTTTACAGACGCCAAGAATTACTTTTTTATTATTTAACAGCATCCGTGTTGAAATACTCAAGGATACATGTTGCTATGACAACAGGTGTTCCCAGAAGAAGGAGCTGTTACCATAGTAACAGCAATGGATACACACCTAGCAGATAATTGGAATATTGTAGTAGAGCAATTATAGTCAAAGTGCATATAGCTGTGTATCAGTAAACGTTAATTGTGTTTGTGGTTTTATGACCAGACCTCGGTAATTCTGCAATATTGCTTTACTTGTGGTGGCATATGTTTTGAATGTAGTGCAGATGATATTCAAGCATTACAGTACACGTTGGTATCTAAAAAATATACAATCGGAAAGAAACATGTTTTTGCCATTCTGTCAAGTGCCAATGTATTGACATTTTAAAGGCACACGTACATTGCCCTGAAATCCCTCAAGTTTCATATCTTGGATCAGTTACCTATTTCAGGGGCTTTGAGTGTAAAAATTATTATACCATAATGTGTAATATTCATGGAAATATTAGGAAAAAATTAAGCATTGAGATGTGACATTTAGACTAGCACCACAATACTGTATGCAGCCAAAGTACTGTACAGACAAAGGGAACCGCTCTGAATTTTCCAATTTTCCCATTCATAAGCATCAGCCAATCACAGTGTATGTTCAACATCATGTGACATTTCAAATCCAAGACATCTTGAGTCAGAGATACGGGCAGCAAATGCTTTAAGTGCCTGCGTTTGCAATGTGCTGTTACACACTATTGCACGTGCTTAAAGTTTTCCGAGAATTCGCAAACGGCGATAGGTCGACTGGCTACAAGGTCTGAATTACGTACAGGTGTACATATGTGTTAGGACAGTACCATATCAATTCAGAATAACACAAATGTGACCCACCACCTCAAAACCAGGCGGAAGTCGGCAAATGCCATATATCTTATTTTAAAACTTTAAAATGCCAGCAATTCAATTGTGTAAAAATCTCCCATATAAAAAAAAAAAGACTTCCGCCTGGTTTTGGGGTGGTGGGTCACAAATGGGGGACTCGGGTGGGTGTAGTGCTCCTTTCCTTGCCTTTAAACTCTGTGACTCGGGTTTGAATCCCACCAGGGCTGACATGCGGGTTGTTATTTCAGTCCCTGTCTGATTCTGTATGTTTCCCCAGAATAATAGACTAGGGTTTTTACACCCACATTAAAAATGGTATTTTACATCATTTTTTTTTCTTTATGGGCTTCTTCAGTCTTTTGAGCTACTGCAACATATGTACTCTTCAGGAATCCTTGGGTTCATTGTCGGAAATATATTATAAATTATAACTAAATTCATTAAGATATTTATTGATGTCCTTGGTGTAGATTGGCAGATTAGAAATAGACAACAGCAAGCTCCGTCAACGCATTAATATGCATGAGGATGCTTCCAAGGCAATGGTCGCTAATGACGATCTGGATGATATCACTAAGGCAGAACTCCTGGAAAAGTATGGTAAATAAACCTTGATTTTATTTCAGTGATCAGAATGGTCACCTTTGAAATATATAGGGCTGCCTTCCTACTTGATTGTAGGGCTGTCCCGAATATGCCGAATATTCAAATATTTGAATACCTTTTTTTACCGGTTCGAATATTAAAAAAATATATATATATATATGCACGTACAGATACGACTCTGATGCTATTTTAGTAGAAAAGTTACGGAGCTTAGTAGTGTGAAATGCCGCATTTTTGTCGAAGGTAATTTTTTTGTGGCCAGAGGTTTTTGTTCCCGTTCGTAAAACTCTTGACACTTGTAAAAAAAAAACATTCCTGCAAAAATGCAGGCTGAAGTTTGGTTTCTTATCAGAACATTACGTACCCGTAAAACACCGGCGCGGCATGCAGTTGAAGCTGACATGTGAAAAATCTTGATCGGCGAGTATCGAATATTCGGTCAAATCCAGTTTTGAATAATCGAATACTGAATTATTCAAAAATGAACAGCCCACTAAATTGTTTGTTTGTCGAACTGATCATTGATCTGTGTGGCTGTCCATTATTTTGTTAATCTATTTTACCAAGCATATTTGATGGTATCTCTGACACCCCCCCCCCCCCCCCCCCCCCAGTCATGTCCATTGGTATAGTGTGCATGAAACATTTAATCATGTACATAGGCTTTGAGAATACATTGTACTAGTCTTTGGGGAAAAATTGAAGCTGTTGTGGAAATTATATGTGCCATGCACATACTTGTACAGAATGGAAGTTTCTTATGCTGTCAATGTTTTGTATCAGTTTTCAATCTTGTTTTTAAAAATGAATAGTCAAGGTTGCTATGCTCCAACCAATATAGTGTGTGATCATTAAATGTAAGGTATACAATTTTGTTTTTGCTTCCAGTGGTAGTAAGGCAGAAGTTAGCGAGGCAGGTATCGGAGACTACCAACTATCGAGACCAACTCCTCCAGCTCCAGAATGACATGATCAAGGTAAGGCAAAGGGACTAGGTCACAAGATCAAATGAACCAATCATGGATCCAGAAAACATCAAAGTGGAAAAATGTCAATATTGCGGGTTGACATAGTAGAAGTTAGCAGCTTGATTGTCAATCAGCCGTATTGACAATGTTCTGCAAAGTTTTTAGGTTTTCTAGATCCACGACAAATGCTTTATAGCCTAAGGCCATGTCGGAAATGGGCTTCCAGACCTACGGCCATGTCTATTGTCAGCATGTGCCTACGTATTTCCAACCGGTAAAGACCTAGACCTAGCTCTATACACAAAATCTAGCTCTAGATTCAGATATGGCTAACGACTTTATATCTTCTGTCTTGGCTGCTAAACTTTACTTTGTTATAGTATATCTTTCTCACGACAGCTCAGTTTACAAGATTGTTTTTTCAAACCCAATTCTACTGGCCATTGCCACGCCCCTTAGACATCCGTCTTGAATTTTGTGTGGTATGTTGTGTTGGTTCTGCGTCATATTATACGTGACGTGATTGAACAGTTTTCACAAGCTACATTTGATTGTACTGTGATAGGCCAAGTACATAGCAAAGGTAGCTGTTATTGAGAATTGTGGCAAAGCAAAATGTCATCTTTGGATATGCCAGGGTTCCCACGGGTCATGGAAAATCCTGGAAAAAAAATTGTCCTGGAAAGTCATGGAAAAGTCATGGAAAATTAGGAAAAATAAAAAAGTCATGGAAAAGGCATGGAAATCAAGATCATGCAAGGGTTATTTTTGATGGGCCGCTTTTGATGTGAGGAGGAGGCCATTATTAATTAAAACTTTTTTTCAAAAGCTAACAAATGGTTAGCCCAACATCAGCAGTTCATCAGTATCATAATACTAAACAACTTTTCTCTGCAAAATGGCATTAAATGTCATGGAAATTGTCATATTTTAGTCCTGGAAAGTCCTGGAAAAGTCATGGAATTTGGTTTTTAGATTTCTGTGGGAATTCTGATATGCTTTCCAGAGAAAATACTTTACATCGGTCAAACATTCACATTCACTTCCACAATTGGCAGTTTCAAAAACAAAATGATTTTCATTTTGATGTCAACAGCAAAACGACCGTGAGCAGACATACCTGAGTCAGGAAGATGCCCAGTCCAGTCAGGCCACTGCCCTGCAGGAGAAACAGATGAAGATCAAGAAACTGGAGAGGACATGTCGGGAACAGGAGAAGGCACTGGAGAGGATGGAGAAACTACTCATGAGTCAACGACCTAAGAACGGCAAACAAGAAGGTTGGAAGAGAGAAAGAAAGGAATGGGCTTGGAATGGAGCGATTTGGCTTCCATAAATTAAGAAGCTGCATAGGATGTTCCAGGAACATGAGGCTAAATGGCCTTAACCAGTTCATGCCAGGACTATTTTTCACGAGCCTGGGTGCCAGACGGGTTCAGGCCTTTATCTGCGGGTAGCACACTCTGGCCTCGCTCAGTGCGAGCCGGTCGTTGACAGATATTTACGCTGGATCGTTGCCTCGCTGAGTGCGTGTATACACGTCATCCAACGCGAACTGGTTCAAATGGCAAACCAGAAAGAAAGAATAGGATTGGGATGGGGAGAGATTTGGCTTGAATAAATTAAGAAGGTCTGAAGATGTTCCATTGACCTGAAAAATGGCAAACAAGAAGTTGGAAAAAAACTAGAAACAGATTTGGCTTCTGCAATATGAAGGTCTACAGGATGTCAGTAACAAAAAGAGAGTCCAAAGAAAAAACTGGGTTAATGACAAGCAAATGCTTACAAGAGAAAGGTCAACGGAAAGAAATGATTGGGGAGGGGGTAACTCATTGTTATCAGGAGAGAAAAGGCTGTGCTGAAAATTGTTGCAATAAGCCCTGGCATATTGAGAAATTGCTTGGGAGTAAATGGCCAATGAATAGTGTGCAAGGATTTGAAGGGTCAGTGGGCAGGACAGGTGAGTATGTAAATACCGGCAATCGTGGACTAGGGACAAAAGAGTTAGGGCGTAGACAAAGGGTCCACGATTGACTGAACGTTCACGATTAAAAATCGTGCACAAAACATATGGGAGGCCTTCCGAAATAGTTAAAGTACAAACAAAAAAGGGACAATATAGGAGGTCCGCGATTGCCGGTATTTACACACTTGGGTGGGCAGTCAGCTGAGGAAGGTTGATGATATGTTGAAAAATTTCTATATATCTGCAATTTTTTTAGACATTTCTGATGTCTGAATGTTGTTGGTGTTACTCCTCAGACTTGATAATGTTGTTGTTTATATTCTATTGCCGTAGAATGTTCTGTTCATCTCACAACACATTTGTGGTGTTTTTTTCACTTTGTTTAATGCAGAAGCAAGGAGGAATGAGGTAGATCTCATCGCAACGGAAAATGCTAGACTAAAGGCACAGATTGAACAAATACTGTTTGATTCAGCCAACAAGGTATGTATAAATCACCAACTGTAGTCCCTCTTTGTGGCAATGGTAATTGGCTTGGATTCTTACAGTTCTGTTTGTATTGACACGCAGGCATCCAGGAATAACGAAGGAGAGAAAATTATGATGCAGCTTCAGCTGGAGAAAGCTAAGAGCAGGGTGCAGTCACTGGAGAGAGAGGTAAGTTTACAGTCTGGGCCAATGTCTTGGAGCGGAATAGTGCAAATTATCAAAGTTTTCCTGCTAAGCCAGTCATAAGCAGTATACATTCACATACCATTTGAGCTGGTAACCTGTTTTGTGCTAAGCCAAACTTTTCTGTACTTAGTCAATTTTCTTGAACAACTCCATGAAATTGAGCCTTGGAGCCAGTTTCACGGCGATGCTAAGCACACAAATTTGCTTAGCATGAAAAGTCTTCCTTGGTAAATACAGGATTACCAACCAAATGTTGATGTGAAGTGTATCGCTTGTGGCTGGCATTCAGCTGTTGTTTGTTTAGCATGAAAATCCCATGGTCTTTTGGCTGGTAACCTGTTTTACCTAAGCAAATGTTTGTGCTTAGCAGCTCTGTGAAATTGGCCCCAGGTCATACTATCAGAATCTGAAGATTTTTTAAAAATAAATTTAAATTGCTTTTTTTCTTTGATACACTTAGTGGGTATTAGAGTGGTAATCAATGAAACATATCAAATTTCTCTGTTCACTTACAGTTAATGGAGAAAGCGCGTGAATGGGGGAAGCAAAAGGAATCGTTACGGTTACGCATCGGTGAGCAACATCATAGTTACAACCAGAGGGCGTTACCACCACTGCGAGATAGGGGATACAATCATTATGTGAGTCACTTTGATAAATAATATGTTAACCCCTTGAGTACGGTTATTTATAATAAGGCGGCGGGGTGCCGGAGCGGCCTGTGCAGCCAAGCGAAATGGACAAAAGAGGCTTGTGCAGCAAGCATAACATATACAATAATCCAACAATGGATTGAAAATGCAGAGAATGGCGTGTACAGACGTCATCCAGCCTGGTGGTAATTTGTTTTGCTCTATAGACGGCTTCAAAGGGTTAAATACAGATGCTCTAGGGGTGAGTTGGTCTCGCCAATTTTGGAAGTTACCCCGCCCGGGTCTATAAGTCTGAAAATTGGGATCATTTCTTTGGTATCTATTGACGATTTATCCTCTATTTAGATCTGGACTTGGGAAAACCATAAGGGTGGTAGGGCTGGCAACCTAAAATGTGGCCAACCCCACCACCTCTGTTGTAGCCATTTACCTACAGTGGCTTTTAGCCTTGTATTGGGCGACTTAAAACAAATTTAAAAATTAAAATTCAGTTTTAGTGAGTGCAGAGGCATAATAGGGGCCATTGTGCTCAGGTGTAATAGCAGCGTCTTCTGCTGAAACAATAGTTTTTGTTTTCTATGGCCAATATAATGAAAACTAGCGACTTTAATAATCAGGTTTGAAATACATGTGGTACATGTAATCAAATGCAGGCATTATTGTACATGAGTTTAATAAACATTGTGGTTATTTACTTGCCTTTCCTTTATAGAGTGATGATGAAATGGATCGTGGTTTCAAGGGAGTACGGCAACACTCTCCCCACATCTCACATCCCTACTACTGAGAACTTATTGGGGTTAGTAGAGGTAATCTCACTGGTGATGCAGATGCCAAGCCATACTCGTCGTCTCCTCTGAATTACCTCCCTTGCAAGACTCCTTTGTCCATGTCATGCCCTGATTCCAGAGATAGTGCAGTCTTGCTTCATAACCAGATGCAACATTCTGGAAATCTCGTTCACAAGACAAGTTTTGTAATGGAAGTCTTACTTTGACTTGTATATGAAGTGTAAGGCCACATTCGGTTTTTCTCATGACTGATGAGCTGCAGGAAAAATCTATGAGCCTGATTGTTAGCATCTCGTGTCTTAAAGACAACTGAGTTTACAGATATTTATTTGAGGTATATGTGTGGAGAAGTGCTTAATCGTGTACCGTTGCTTTAAACATTAATGATCAAACTTGCCTTCATTTGAAGATAAATGATATACATTCCATTCTTGTTCAGTGATCAACTACGTCACCATCTGTAATTTCATGGAGTTACCCAGCACCAAAAAGTTTTGCTTATTAAAAACGGGTTACTTGCCAAAACTCCATGTGATTTTTCTTGCTAAGCAAACAACAGATGGATACCAGTCACAAGCAATATACATCACATGAGAATTTGGCTGGTAGTCCTGTTTTTACAGAGGAAAACGTTTTCATGGTTAGCAGTTCTTTGAAATTAGCCCCAGGAGTGGAGACTCCTTGTTATTATTATTATTATTATTATTTTCCTCAATTGCCGGATAGGGCGACACATAATCCTGGAAAAGAGTGGGTTAGGGTGACCTGGTCGAATAGGGCGACAATTTGGTGTCGCCCTATTGTGAAAGTCGCCCCTTTGGAGTGTTTTTTAGTAAGGCGCGTTGGGAAAGTGCTCTAAAAGGGCGACACTCGTGTCGCCCCAATAAGGTTATTTCGGGAAGAGTCGCCCATTTGCCGCATCCAGGAGATTTATTATTATTAATATTATTATTATTATTATTATTATTAATTCTTTCTGGTAATGAAACCAAGGATTCCTCAAAAGCGCCCTAGGCACTGTAGCTCGAAAGCCTGAAGAAACCTGTGGAGAGAAGACAATGAGAAGAAGTTACAGTTTTAGAGGTGGGAGGAAAACCCCAGAAGAATATTCTGGGGAAACCCACGGAATCAGGTAGGGAATGAAAACCCAATCCACATGTGGACCAGGGCAGGAATCGAACCCGGGCCACAGCGGTGAAAGGCGGGGACAGTAACCACTGCGCCAACCTGATTCCCCTGCTGTTAATCCTCTGTTCAACCTGAAATGGCTTCCGCCTAATTCGATGACTCAATACAATAGGTTGTACATATGTTTCTTATATACATTTTTTGGTGAAGTAGTTTTCACATTTATTTTTCAGAAAATATTTTTAAGACTTTTTTCTGTCTGTGAGTTAGTGCTCTGAATTCAGTTAGAAAGTTTTACATGTATTTTGTCTTTTTTCTTTATTTATTGGTTTTCATGTTAACTTTAAAAGTACATGACCGCAGAAAAGTGGTATTTTTCAGAGTTTTCTAAATTCTAGATTACAGAAAAAAAGTTTTACCAAACCCAACAGTGCCTTGTTACTTAACAAATATAGAACTTTCTTTTTCTAATTATTTGTAGCTTATCTAAAGTCAGAATTATTTGCATATTCCTGTTTTTTTATACAGAAAAGGAGGGGACTGCCCTTCAAATGAGAAGTTTTTTTAAAACTTCTTGAACCGTACAGGGGAAACTGAAACGACAGGTTTTTTTTAAAAGTGTTTCAGTTATTTGATTGTGGCAAATAGTAATACACCAATTTCAAATGAATGATAGGAAAAAAGCCGCAATTAAAAACAAACCCTATAATATCATCAAACAAACCGCAAGGGACAACTGACTAGGTAATTTGAATGAAAATTTATTGAAAAAAACCTACCCACTTTGGGGTTATGTTGCTCAAATTTAGCAAGTGATCACAGGTATGCCTTAAACACTTAATGCATCTATGGCAATAAAGGAAAAGAATTACACTGTTGGATGTACATGTGAGTGCAAATTGTGTCAGTCGGATTGGCCACGAAGGTGACCAGGCTTCTCAATTGACCTATCACAGTTTTTGAGTTCTTAGACCAACTTTACACTTGTGCAGCATGCTCTTGTAAAGCATTTGCTGCGTGTATCACTGACCAAAGTTTTGGATTTGTCCGACTGCGATATAACTTTTCTTGTGCTTACGTGCATGAATGTACGGACCACACCATAATCCCTGTAGTTAAATCACGTTCGTGCATTGTGATTTAAGGAACAAGATGGACTTGCAGGCACTTGCACATGTTTGGAAGTTTTTATGTGTCTAAGGTCATTTTTCAAACCCTGGTTTCGTCTTTGGCCTCGCGTAATTTAATTTTAGATCCCCAGAGCCTGTTCATTTAGTTACATATTCAAGGTTCAGATCGGTAATGGGGCTGGGGAATAGCTAGAGATGAAGCCCACGTTTGAGAAATGAACGGACACTGATTGGCTATTAATGCTTATGGAGAGAGATAGGTCAGTTATTTTGCTGGATGATTGATAGTCGGGTTTTGGCCAAGTGGTAGTAAGGATGATTTGACTTAAGTATGAAGAAGCTGTCTGAATGAAGAGGGCCTTTTCATTTTATTAGCTCCGAGACATGATGATATCATGCTTCATTTACACACGTTACTTGCTTCTATGTAAACAATGTGTGCAAACAAAGTATGGGCTTTATTACATCTCAGTAGATTGTTGGAAATAGTGCTACTAGCTGTTTCACCTCTGGATGCCCAAGTAGTTGTGGACGAGTTTCATCTTTAATGAACAATTGGTAATGCTGTGTATATAAAAATTAAAGAAAATGTTATATATTATGTCAAAATAATTCATCACTATTTTAATTGATTGTGACCCATCTTGTGCAATAAACATCTTTTCATCCAGTTTTATGTGAAACTTTCATTTGGCTGCACATGTATTCACTTAATGCCAATTTTTCTAACTAGACAAGCAGAGGTTTTTGGTCTAGCCTATAGTTTATGCATTTAATTTCTCTTTTTTGGGGGGAGGGGGTGGCCTGGGTTAAACCAAACCTGCGACTATGCTCTTATACTTTACGATGCAAATACTCCACACACATTCAGAATGAAGTACTGATACCAAACTATTTATTAGATAGTTTATACAGAGAAGCGTTAAGTGACACATACTTCTTTCCATTTATTGTTCAGAATGTACCATAGATTCTAGAATCCAAACATGTCCCGACCTGAGGTGGGGCCTTGCCTCACACTGTTAGGGTATTGACTTTTGTGGTTGAATCAAGCGAACAAAATCTGTGAAACAATGCAACCAAATAAACTCTTGTGCATTCTACTTCAAACTATAGTCATCCGAGGGACATGACTACATGCCATTCAGCAACAGGTCAACTGTACTTGCAAGGTTTTCCTCCTCAAATTCTTGATAGTATTTTGGGCTGTATCAGCAGAATGATAAATTTTCAAACTAAATTGCTAATTTATTAGCATTAAATAAGTTATGAACTTTCCAAAGAAAACTAAATCGACCAACCAGTAAAAGATTGATTAAATTTCAAATTCTGAATTTGGAGTAGGGTACGCCTTATTCCTGCAGTATTAATATCAATCCTCATGTGCAGTAAATTAAAAAATTTCAGGATTTAAAATTTTTTTATTTAAAGATATTTTTCTTCTTGCTAGTGCAGGAAATCCTTGAAAATTAAATTTCCAGTCAGAGCACAGACATAGCAACATTAATTAACCAGTTCACGCCGGGATTATTTTTCACAAGCCTGGGTGCCAGACGGGTAGCACACCTTGGCCTCGCTCACTGCGAGCCGGTCGCTGACAGATGTTTCTGCTGGATCCGTGTATACACGTCCTCCGACGTGAACTGGTTAATACCCAAGAGTTGATCTCATGCAATCCACTGTCTTCGTAGATCTACACAACATAACAAGGGGATTGCCTGAACATAAACTCTTCTTTTTAAAAGCTTTCACAATCTTTACAGAAGGAGACCATGTACAACACCAACTGTACAGCAATGATTGTATTGTTTTACACACATCTACAGTCAGCAGAGTAGGAGTCTACATGTAGAATAACGACTATGAGAGTTCAAACTTAAATGATTGGTTGCAAGAAGTTGTATAAGTACACTAAAATGCTAGTTGCTAATTTTTCTCTCTTAAATGTGCTTCATCCTAAATGACAGTCCATGGTGCATATTACATTGTTTACTTATTAATGGCATTTAGTAGATTATGTTGAAAATATGCAATGAATGACTACACACAGGTGTTTTTCTCATTTACGTTATCTACAAAGACAGCATCATAGATGTTCCAGAATCATATTATAGAGGAATTTCACATTAGCCCCTTCTGCGCACTTCCGGATTGAAAGCGAGAATGTCAGTGGCAAACAAAACAACGCTTTTCAGCACATTCACTCATGCATGAATATATCAGGCAATAAAAGGCAGCGCAGGCGCACGATCAGCATAAAGTTGTTTACTGTGACATTGAGATCCTCGTTTTCAAACGCGGAAGTGGGCAGATCGGCGCTAAACTCGTCGTTGTGGGATTCCTCTATAGGTGACCTGTTACCACAAAATGGGTGTAAAGTAGCCAAATTTTAAAAATTAAGTTGATGAAATTTCCTGAAAGTACAGGTTAAGAGCTTTTAATTTGATATATTGTGTGTTGTGGTATTTCATTTCTAGCCCCCGATACAACCTTTTATAGTTATCAGAGTCTTAAAGTTTGTGATCGGTGCACACTATAACCCAAGTTCAAAAATAAATTTCGAGAATCGATTAAGTTTTAAAACTTTGGGATATGACAGAATATTTTTTTTTTTAATATACAGATTAATTGTTGTTTCTGCTTGTAACTCGGAAAGCCACAGTGCGACTTTAAGCTCATTTTGTGGTGGCAGGTCACATAACGAATTCACCAGAAAGTAACTTGCCAATGTCCAGGTCTATTAGGAGAGACTATCATAAAACTGTTGAGAATGCCATCAATTTTTATTAAGAAAAGTCTTTTAATGTCATACTCAACTGAACTTGAACAAGAATGATAAAACTTAGTTCCAATGTATTTAGTACATTGTTGTGTACCTGCTACACTTATGTAATTAGTAATGCCTAATGTATACAATTACCTGGATTGCTGTCAAACATTCTGTGAAATTTATGAGCAAAGCATTTTTGAACCAACATCATGAGCTGCTGTGCATAAAGCTTTTGCTTGGCTAGAACAGTTTACCAGCTAAAGCTGCATGTGATGTGTACCACTTTCAACTGGTTCCGAGTTTAATTTTTGCTTACCGTGAACATTTACAATATTTTGTGCACTGCCGGTCCGCCACAGGATGCCATATTACACTGTACTGCTGCTGTCAGTACATCACACTGAATGGTGAGATTCCTTGTATTAACTGATATACGGGAATTCGCCAAACAAAATTAGAAGCCATTTTTGCCCGCGTTCTTTAACCCCTTGCGTACGGATGACGCCTGTGGGCGGGAAAAAACCAGTGTCACCAGGCCGGAGACGCCACTGGCCGCCGTTTGTGCAGTTTCAATCCATTGTTAGATTATTGTTTATGATACGCTTGACTGCACAAACACATTGTAGTGGTTCGATTTGGCTGCCAGAACTGCCGCGACACCCCGACGTCTCCCGTAAAATACCGTGCCCAAGGGGTTCATTTCAGTCGCGTGCGCATTTTGGCAAGTTGTAAACACCCTGTTGATCGAAGCTGCATCGAGCGCGAGCGTGGTGCCACCGCATCGCAGTCAATGCTTCTAATTTTGGTCGTTGGATTAGTCTATAGTTCGGGCTTCATTTGGTAACGACCCTTCAAGATGTTCCTTACTGCTGTGTGCCGGTTGTTCCTTCCTGCTGAGTGTCTACATGTTTGTGTAGGTATTAAGTTTACTCTACTTGCTTCCGCTAGCAAACACCGATAGGTCCTCTTCGTCTCGAATCCCCATGCTCTGTAAAGAATAAATATTTCAATAATCAACTGATGAAAGAAAGGTTTGCGGAAACACCATGTGGAAGTATTTCTCAAATGAGAGAATGGTTCTAAAAAGAACCCGAGTTATACCTCTGGTTCTTTTTTCAGAACCTTTCTTTCATTAATAGTATCTCCGCCATTTTGTGGTTTTTATCATCATAAATATGGACTCACTTTCTGTATGAACTGTGGTGTGACCGATATCTCCTGCTCCATCTGTCGTAGCTTCTCATCCAGCATGATGCATTCTCGCATCTTTAAGACAAAAACAAATCAGGACCATAAAGTCACTCCCAAATGGATTGATCCCTTTCATCAGCACAATTTTTGACAGCAAAACATTCCACAATGGCACTTTTTTAAGGATTTGAACTGCCAACCGTTGTATAACATTACCAAAACCAAACACTCCGTAATGAAATCACTCACCACAGTGATAATAATAATAATGACACTCAGGGCGCAATACAATAAAAAAAACTGAACCAAAATATTCTGGGTATTCTGGTACAATTAAGTCTTCAGGGCAACTTTAAATTCAGAAACCGATGAGAGAGTACGAATTGCTAGAGGCAGTTTGTTCCAAAGATAAGGACCCGCGTGAGAGAAATATATGTTAAAAACTCTGCTATACTAGCCCATGTGTCATCACAACCGACTTCTATGAATGTGAATACATGTACGTAAATGTTGGGAGACCATCAACATAGGGCAAGATAGCTCAGTTGGTAGAGCACCGGGTAAGGTATTCGGAGGTCCCAGGTTAAAATCTCACTCTTGCCAGATTTCTTTTTAATCGCCTAGTCAGTTTCCCTTGTTTGTTTCACGACATTTACCGACAAAAGAATGAAGAAACACAAATATCACTTTACTGCATACCTCTCCCTCTAAGTGCTTCAGTAATGACGGATTATCGTACTTCTCTGGGTTGTCATGGAAACTGACCATTCCATCTTTTTTGCTGATGCTGGCGTAGATCTGTCCCTCCTCAATCTAACGAAAAATGAAACAAAGAAAACCTGTCACCCTGAATGCTCGGTAAAGATCCTCACTTGCTGGAACCGGGTGTAAAAGACAAGCATCATTACCCTGAACCACTGGGCATCTATACAAGGAGCCTACCACTATACAGCAAAACAAATAGCACATTCTTTGTACTACAGGAATCAGGGGGCATTAACCCGAACCCACCTCAATCCTCCGAAATCCTCCTTGCAGTTTTGGAGGATTTTGGAGGCTTGAGGATGAATGGTATTTCAATCAAAAGAGGATTTTGGAGGATTGAGGATGAATGGTGTTTAAAGCACAGGAGGATTTTGGAGGAATGCATTTTTTGGGGCAGCGCAATCGGAGGATTTTTGAGGATTGAGGAAGGGTCTAGGGGGTTAGGGTCAAACCCCATTTAAAGTAATAATGGCTGGTCTGTACTGGTATCAATCCTGTAACACTCTTCACAACCTCCTGGTGAATGTTGGGATGTCAGCGGGTTAGAGTTAATGCATTCAGTTTCTCCATTCTTGCTTATTTATTTGTTACATTTCTTTACCCAGGGTGTGCCCAAACAGTTTAAAACTGGTTTACATTGGTGCCCTGCATACATTTGTAATTAGAAATAAATACTTACATAAATACAAGAATGGTAACAAAAATAAATAAATAAATATACGGTTAAGTTTTCTAATTTCCAGTATAAGGCTATTGTAGTAGTCATTTATTAGATTTTGACAATAGCATCAATTTTGACAATTACACAACAGATTCACTATGGTAAATGCTCCAATTCTAGAAAACAGACTCCCTAAAATCACAAGATTATAATGCTGGACTCTTACCATAGACAGGACATGAAGTTCAGCTTCCTTTGCCGAGTTGAGGTGAACCCTCCTTGCAATATCGCTCAGTGACAATGTTAGGAATGTCTGAAATGCAATAAGAGAGTTTTGACGTTCCATTTTATCTGAAAATGCTTGATATTACAGATTCTATATGACAAACAGCAACATGTGGTAAAAATTTTGAATTGGCAATTGCAGCTAATTAGGCAAAAAAAACCAGCAGTTTTACAATTTTCTTTTTGGCAAGTTACAATCAAAAATCAATTTTATGAATTAGCACTATAAATTAATTATTTTCGGAAAAGAAAGGTCAACACAAATATATGTGGTTTATTAAGTATTTGAATAATGTAGAATTGTGCAGTTGTCTACCTTTGTGAGCCTCTGGATATTTTTGGCAAACATTGATGAGACTACTTGCTTCACCAGACCCATGTTCTGATCCTAAATAATGGAAAATGGTCATTAGAGTACATCAAGAAATCTAACCAGGAAAAGACTAAATACTAGCACAAAATACATTCAATCATTGCAATCATACATCAGTGCTTTAAGGTAACTAGTTTGCGGTAGCACAGTGTGTATTGAATCTCTTTTGTGAGTATGTGTAGACGACGGGCAGACGACGGGCAGACGACGGGCAGACGACGGGCAGACGACGGGCAGACGACGGGCAGACGAAGGGCAGACGACGGGCAGACGACGGGCAGACGACGGGCAGACGACGGGCAGACGACGGGCAGACGACGGGCAGACGACGGGCAGACGACGGGCAGACGACGGGCAGACGACGGGCAGACGACGGGCAGACGACGGGCAGACGACGGGCAGAGCATACTGTCCGAAACGTTGAGTTCCCTCCGGTTCTTTTAAGAACCACACATACTCACAAAAGAGATTGAATACATGGTGCTATCGCAAACTAGTTACCTTATTGCCTTTCACCATGCAAACCTTCAAATCTCATACCAATGCTTGATCGTTAGATGTCAGTTTTTAGCAGAATTCAAGCTTTAAAACCACTCATCTCACCCTTATAAACTGCTCCGAGTGTTTCACGATGACATTCCTTATTTCTTGAGGGTTATTGGTAGTATAGGCATTGGCAAGCTCGTGGTAAGGTTGACTCAGCGGCTGCAATGGGACAATAATTCTACATGTTACATTGGCAGGTTATTCCTAGGTTCTTTGAGGTGAATTTTAAGAATTGTGTATACAGTGGAACACCGCTATAAGAACACTGCTATACCGAACACCATCCTTGGCTTCCAAATTATGCGTACAAAACTTACCGAACATTGTTGTTGAAAAAAAAAGGCAACGGATTAAAAAAATGTACTGGGTATTTGGGCTGTTTGTAATTCCCAAATGGCGGCAGCTTAGAAAGCGTGAACATGATTCAATGGCCGGCAGATGTTCAATTACAATCAAAAGAGGGCGCACTTCAAATACGACACAAGAGGGTGCTATTTAAAAAAATGGACGCCATGTTGGCGGACTGGCGGCTGAAAATCGCTATACCGAACGATAGCTATACCGAACAAAATCTGTGGACCCCGCGATATTCGTTACAGCGGCATTCCACTGTACTATGAGGCTGTATGGAGGCTGCACATAGTACAGGTGCAGTGACTACCATAATTTTCGGAATATAGGCTGCAGCTTATACGTTGATTCTCACGCTGAAAAATTTCCCTGCGGCTTATACTCCGGACGGCTTATACCGACGGCAACATTTGAAGAATAAAATCAGTCACAGAAGCCGCGCCTCAGCCTGGGCCACGCGTGCAGGCGGCGCTCCGGTGTAGGCGGCGCTCCGGGCCAGGCAGTCATGTTTTCGCTGGATGCCGTTTACGTTCGCTCTACTCACGTGTTGGAAATATAGGAAACCAGTCCAGAGGGACTGAATAGACTTGCAAATGTACCGTAAGTACCGTTCACACCTCACAAATCGTGTGGTGCGTCTGTTCGTTTTTGTCTGTTTTATCGTTGTGTAATCCATGTTGTTTATTATTTCACTGGTCAATTGGTGACTGTCGAGCTCAGATTAGTGGTTAAAGTCCCCCCCCCCCCTCAAAAAAAAATAAAAAAAGAAGAACTGCCGCGCGGCCAACCCAGCCAGGACACTCATCCAGCCCGGCAAAATTGGTAATTTCGAGGACTTATGAAAGTTTATTTGTAATGAGCTCCGTGCGCGCCGAATGAGGGCGCTGTCCACATAGCAACCGCACTTACATAGGCAGTACGTCGCTGGTATTATGCACCGCGCTCCTCGTTCATTTAATACTCGTATACCAGTGGGATTGCTTTGTCTGTTTGCCGACTCTCGATAATTGCGTTTTCAATAAGAATATCATAGCGGGAACCAGACACTTAAATTGAAGTCAGGTAAGATGGCGTCGATATTGACCACCCCAACTCGCCTTTTCTTTCCGCTGAGGGGGTAGTTGTGCATGGAGCCCATAGTGACACTCGTTCGCGCACTGCTTACACTTTTGGATTGCATGTGTAGTGGAACCATTTACATACTAGCGCTTCAGCATGCAGCAGGATGACTTTTGTGGTTGGACGTCGTCAGCGCCGCGGTGCGGCTTATACGCCGGTGCGGCTAATACGCCAACTTTAAATCTTAATTTGCAGATGTTTGCGTGCTGCGGCTTATACTCCGCGTGGCCTATATTCCGAAAATTACGGTAATTGATTATTTTGAAGAAGCAGCATTTTAAGACCATGCTTCATGATACCCACCGAACTACTGGATGAAGTCAGCAATGTAGGCAATCGGTCTTGATGCCTACAATCTTGAAACTTGGCACTGAACCTCGTAAACCAGTGATCAAGTGATTTTGAAATTTAAGCCCTGTGACATGGTTTCTGTAACCCAAGCCTACAAACTTACCTTGATAAACCGACCCACAATGAGTGATGTATACTTGGGTAGTACAGTCAGCTTGCCGTGGTGAATCAGCGAGACTAGGATGAATTTCTTGTAGGCTTCCAGCATAATGTGGCTGACTGCTTGACTAGGAGTTGTTATCGCCTAAAAGTAAAAACAAAACATATTGTAAGCGTGATATAAAACAAATTTTTTTTTTTGGTTCACACCAACAAATATTACAAGAGCGTAAAAACAATACTTTGGTTTGGAGAAACCGGGTACTACAAAATCAGAATTATTAAAATAATCATTACATTATGTTTTTTTGTTTTTTTTATGCAAATCGCTCATCACAAGCCCTAGGGCACTCGAGGTGTGAGCTACAGAGGATTATGTGGAAGAACCAGCCCTCACACTGAAACAAGACGAGCTAATCTCTTCACAGTATGAATAGGGTCGGGATGGGTAACTAGTCCACTGCAAGACATTAATAATGCCTCTACCCATAATAAGCGTAGAAGTGCTATAGCCCAGGACTGGGCTCGAACCCACAACCTGCAGAATTACCCACAGACCTTGAATTCAATGTACCAAACTACAAGGCCACAGCGAAGTAAAAAAAAAACATCACATCCAATAATGTCCAAAATTCCTCATGGCTGATTGGAAAATGATACTTTCATTCCAACTCCAGTATTGAAACCCATTTGTAGGGTCATCGCTACAAGCTCCATGAATTTCTAGATGGCCCTCACTCATATAAACAAAACATTCTATTCTATCACTGCTCAAACTCTTGTAAAGACTGAGATTGAAAAAAAAGCAATCTTGAAACTTGACACCCTAAGAGGAATTGGTTCTCACCACTTCAAAAAAGTAGACTGCCCTGCCCCATTTCTTGAGAGCAGCGTAGATCATGCCTCCGTAGTAGTAATAACAAAGGAAATGTGTTGCGTCAAAAAGTCCACCCTGCCGATAAAACAAGTTAATCAGCCTACATTATGTTCATTCATCAGCTGTTTCCAAGCAGAATGGTGCTTTAAGATGCTCTCTCATAACTTGATGTTACCAGATATTGACCTTGAAAAATTCCATCCCAGCACCTCACTTGTTTGAGTCGGCCAAACATAGTCGATGATGACTCCACATGAGAACATGCACATACTTCCTTCTTGCTGTTTGTCTGCAAATTTCTGATGAGTTTGATGGGATTTGTATTGTTCACACTGTTTGTTCACAAAGGTTATACAAAAATCTTATTTAACCCCTTGAGCACGGTATTTTACGGGAGACGTCGGGGTGTTGCAGCGGTTTTGGCAGCCAAATCGAACCGCTACAATGTGTTTGTGCAGTCAAGCATGACATACACAATAATCTAACAATGGATTGAAACTGTACAAACAGCGGCCAGTGGCGTCATCCGGCCTGGTGGCACTGTTTTTTTTGCGCCCTATGGCGTCGTCCGTACGCAAGGGGTTAAACAAGACATGCTTTCTGTCCATAACTACACACTCACAACATAAAATTGCTTTGTCATAAATGTAGGATTTGTTAAAAACATTAACCCTAAACTTCCCAAATCCTCCAAAATCCTCTTTGCCAAATGGAGGAATTTAGAGGATTGAGGGTCTTTGGAAGTTGAAGCATCGGAGGGTTTTGCAGGATTGATGCCGTAAGAGGATTTTGCCTATGGAGGAAAATAGAGGATCCAGGTCATCAGACCCAATCTGATGCTGGTTGATTTTGGAGGATTAAGGTTACTGGGGTGTTTATCCAAAACCCACTGGAGGATTTTGCAGGATTCAGGCAGTGGTCCCCAGTCACAAACATGGGAGGATTCAAGTTACATGTATGTAGGGAGTTAGGGTTAATGGTGAATAGAATCATAATATAAGATGTTACCTCTTTGCTGATATCAGTAATATCCACGTCCAAAAAGGGAAGCACAGGCTTCATACACTTGGCTAACAAACACAGCTAGAAACAAAATTGAATTCAACTATTACTAGCATACTCGTTTAATGTATAGCTTTAAAATACTAATAATAAAACCAGTAGGGCTGTCCCGAATATACCGAAAATTTGAATATTTGAAAAAAATATATGTGCATCTACAGATACGATTCGGATGCTATTTTAATAGTAAAGTTACGGAGCCTAAGCAGCGTCAAATGCCGCATTTTTGTCGACGGTAATTTTTTGTGAACGGAGGTTTATTGTTCCCATCCGTAAAAACCTTAATATAAAATAATGACTGCAAAATTCTCCACCAGATATGAATACTCTGACATATTTTGAACATTTTCTATTCCCAGTGCCAAATAATTAAAGTATGACATGAATAGTGTCAAATCTACCTGACAGAGATCAGCATGGATGGATGTCAGCTGGGCAGTGTGCATCTGTATCTTATTGATGGCTTTACACAATATCTCAATGCCCCTCAGGTATTGCTTCTTGTCAATGAGGACTCTGGTGAACTGATGGGAAAGGGTGCCATCTGAAACAAAACAAATGAGACAGGGCTGGGGTGGTAGGTAGAGACACGCTGGATTTGTCCAGCTTATGTAAAGACAGTATCTGCCATTGGCTACTCAGACTTTTGGGTCTTACTAAAATAACCTGGATTCAACACCAATTTTACAGATAGTATACACGATTTGCTTTTGCTGTAATTTTTAGAAATAAATGGATTTGGGGGTTAGTATTTTATAGCGTGCTAGCAAATATTGTAACGCTGACCTGTTTAAAGTTTCGTATGCATAGATGCTGGGAAAACAGAGAAAATCTGTTTAGTAGTCTGGTTCCCTGACCATATTTTTGACAAAACTGAGCAATTTATAGATGTCAGGGAATTATCAGGTCGGGGAACTAGACTATTTCCGACTCTTGTCGGCCGACGATCGTTGGAAAACGATATAAATTTCAATTTTTTTGAAAATGACAGCACACCAGGTGCCATGATTTCACAGGATAATTAAGACTATTATTTACTTACAGTCTAGTACAGTATTTTGTAATAATTCAGTATTTTTTTTTTTTTTATGTTTACAAATGATGTCAAAACTGGTAATGAAAATTTGAATTTAAAAAAATATTTCATTTTCCATAAAAAGAGCCCTCATTACCAATCAATGAAGTACCATTCAGGGCCCCATCTCATAGCTCTATTTGTCATTATGAAAGAGTCGCTGCTAACCAAAGCAGACAATTCTGTGCCAATGGTTAGCATATTTCACAGCTTAGCAAGGAATTTTGACTTGTATGCATGTGTACACGATGCAACTAAGGATTCAAAGCTTACACGATTAGCAATAAATTCTTTGCTAGCACTTTAAGCACAGAATAGTGAACATAGGCATGGAATTGAGCGGTTAGCAAAGCTATGAAATTGGGCCCAGCTGAGAGCCATTTTTTGCAGAGTTGCGGCAGAACTGTAAAAAAAAAGTGGGGAGGGAGTTTGGAGGGAAGGCAGCCACTGATTTTTATTCCCGTCTTTGTCAGACTTACAGCTGTCAGTGGCAAAACGGACTTGTTCCCCGTTACACATGCTGAAGAAGAGCTGCGTCTGAGAGAAGAGTGTCTCAAAGTCTGGTGCAGAGCCCGACGGCAAAGTGAACTTGACATTACTAGACAGAATGAAACCAATGTACAAATATTAGGGATTTGGATGTAACCAGAAAGACATATCATGAATTTTACTGATCGGTCTTTTCTAGACTAATGTGAAGAGTTTGTGAGAGGTAATGAGATCTATCAGAAATACCCTCAGAAATCATAATACGAAAGAAAAATAAGAAATAATGGTTCTGAAACAATGAAGAATACATAAGAATAAACATTTTGATGAATTTGCATGTTTTAGACATTTATAGAAAATTAGCGCAGAAAATTCATGGGATGTGCCACCACCCACAAAAATATTCAATTCTGGTGATGTCTTTGGCAGAATAAAACACTGCTATGATTGCTTTGCAATGGATCCAGATATCGGAGGCGTGGCAAGCAATGATTTGCATTGTTGATGACATCACACCCAGACGGGGATTTCTTTTTACGGGCGGGGGCATGCCTCACGCTTTAGTCTTGTCAAACAAAACAAAACAAAACAAAACAAAATAAATGTATTCAAATCTATTTCTTTCGCATTTTCCCTTGCCACCAGGCATTACATTGGAGAATCCGGGGTGCCAGGCCGGGTTGTGAGCCAAGCGAAACGGAAACAAGAGGCTTGTGCAGCCAAGAATAACGTACACAATACCCCAATAATGGATTGAAAATGCAGAGATTGGCACACATAGATGTCAACCGGCCAGGTGGCAATTTTTAATTCGCACGTATTTGGGGCAACCGGTGGCAAGGGGTTAATCATTGTTTGAAAACCATATACTATATAGCATTTTCTATATTTTGATTTCTTTGAACCATTGGGTTTAAAAGTTCTTTTATGTGAAATGGTTTCTTGAATTGTTTATCAGAGAAAAATTTGGTTACATATTATAAAAACTCACAGGACTGCAAGGACGCCCAATGAGTGAAGTTGAGGGTCCAGCGTTTCCAGGATCATGTCAAGGTTGGAAGCATGTTTCTTCAGGAGTTCTAAACTCTTGTTGATCTCTTCGCATAGCTGGGTAAAGTTTCCTGTAAGATTAACATTCGCTAAAGGTTACTTATTTATGTTATACATCGTTCACTTGAACTTGAAGAGTTTTGAGGAGTTTAATTTTGCCGACATTGTGGGTTTTAATAGTCTGTCGTACTTACTATGGCCCCAGAAAATAAACAGAAGAGCAGGGTAAAGATCGCTATCTCTTGTCCTCTATAGTATTATTCTATAGACCTTATCGGAGATACCGCTTAGCCGCACAATGGTCACAAGGCATTGCGGGAAGGAAAAAGGAGTATTAATGTTTGGTCCTTTTTTCTTCCCACAATCCTTTTGACCATTGTGCGGACTCAACCAGGCAGTATCTCTGATAAGGTCTATAGTGTGCAAAACTGTCTATAAAATATACTAGGCCTATACAAATGAAAGGGCAGTGTCGGGCGCAATCTGGAGTTTTATGCAAGTTGTACCCCCCTCCTAAGTTCATATCCCTAATTGGATTTCATTTAAAGGGAAATTAGCTCAGGAGGGAGTACAATAAATAGAAAGAGTTCCATATCCGGACATCACTTATACTTTGTGCACAAAGTCTATGGGCCATGACAGAAAAAGTCAAAGTATTTTCAAAGAATAAGTTGAAATTTTTTTCCTCCTAAATTCGTGTTTCTTCATCAGATTTACACTTTTTGGTCGTTTTAAAGTCATATTAACTTAAGGGAAAATAAGTGATGTCCGGATATGGAACTCTTTTCCAATAAACTTGCGCAAAACTCCAGATTGCGCTCGACAGCAGCATATTTTCCCATATCACCGCGATTGTTCACGGATCTAGTGCAACATAACTCAGTCTACTGTTTGTGTTATCATCTGTTGTGTTATCATCAGTCTGTGCATAGGGCCCAGGGGAAAGCAGACATTGATGGGTCATGAAGCCTGAAGGTTTTTTACTCACCCTCTGTTGACAATGTGACGACGGAATTCACGAATCCTTCTACCTGTGAGGCCATTTTGAACTCGCGAGTTACAACAAACACAAAGTTTAGAAAAATTAATAGTTTGCAAATTACATGTAGCCTTGTGCAGGGCTAGCTATAAACGTTAAGCCTAAAAAGTTAACATGTTTTTCGTGAATCGTCGGTGATTTATTTCCAGCAAAGATATGCGAGCGCCCTCTCTCGTCGTCTCAAACTTACAATATCGTTAACAATTGCATGTGTGTGTTTACGTTACGTTGTGCGCCTGAATAAAGCACGTATCTGAATAAAACAGTCGTTCAATATGAGAAAACATGTACGCACGCGCGCGCGCATATACTTTGCCGGCCTGCGCCTGTTGTAGCTAGCCCGTGTGTTGGAACTGTCTGCTTGATATGCTGGATTTTCGCTCCGTACTTTTGACCGAAGACCAACTAAAAAGAAATGAATAAAATGCACCATTTATGATGTTGCAAGGTGAGTATTATATATTGAGTGCTGACTGTACTTTGAAAGCTTCACTTAACTTGTCCGTGTCTGTTAAATATGTGATCGTGTGACTGTTTACGCCAAGAAAAAAACGTTTAGCGTCCGGGTAGGGTAGGCCTACGTACGGACGTACGGCTAGCTAGGCTACGGGTTTAAAAAAAAATGGAAGGGGGTTTAAAAAAAAATGGAAGGAGGCGGGCTACGGAGCCCCTAAAGGGACATAGGCCTATGATGAAAAAAATCACGTATGAAGAAATAATATGAGTTCTCTTTATTTTGTGTGCTCGAAATCATTTCGTGCACTCGAAATAAATTATTTTGTGTCAAAATCATTTCGTGCGATCGACATCATTTCAATCGCTCGCAATAATTCATTTCGTGCGCTCGAAATAAAGTTTTTCGTTCGCTCGAAATGATTTCGTTCGCTCGAAATTATTTCGTTCGCTCGAAATTATTTTGTACCCTCGAAATCATTTCGTGCTCTCGAAATTATTTTGTACCCTCGAAATAAATTATGTCGTGAGCTGGAAATGATTTCGTTCGCTCGAAATGGCATTTCTCGTTGCGTTATTTCGTGTTATTTATGGCCCGGTTTTTGCTTTTAAAAATAAAATGACTCCATGTTGCACGTCTCGTGTTTGGTTTTAAATTGAGCTTTATTCGTGGTCCTGTGTGGCATGTATATTCTAATCGTTCAATGGGTCCTACTGGACCATATAACATGCGTTTTGTAATCTTCATCGTCGCTTTACCTCAAAATTTTCCTCAAAAACTAAAACCCTGCCCTTCTAGGGCATACCTGTTGGTGGTTGGTAATATTGCTAACTAACGTGCGTGACTACATAGTCACCGGGCCTTTTTGTCGCCCTCGTACGTTACAAGTGACGACAAAAAGGACTCGGCGACTTTATAACGCACTTGGCAATTCCAATAACCTAAAAGTGGATTTTTGTTCCCTTATAACAGGGCCCTACACTACGCAATCGTCAAATTTCTGACAACCGTACTTTTTTAGGCTAACTGTTCAAAAACACAAAAATAAAAGAGACTGTCTCAATGCATTGTGGGTTTGGAGGCCAAACAAACCATGTAATTTATACACAAACCTATGGCACTGTGAACCAGTCCAAATATTAAGTGATTTTATGCTAAATATCTGTTGAGTTGAGCGATACCCTTTTTGACGGTACGTCCTTTGCGTAGCGCATAGGCAGTACTGTTTGTGCCAGTTCGTTCTTTAATTTCTAATATGCCTGTTGTTTTACAAATTTGTTCCTCTTTCCTGATTTTTGTCCTTTCTTCCTTTTTTGTCTTCGTTTGTTGGTGCTTGTCCTCTGATTGCTGCTGTGTCCTTTGTTGCTGCTGTGATGTCCTTTGATTATTGGTTTGTCCTTCGTTTGTTTTTGCACTGCTCTTTCTTTGTTACTGTAATCGATCTTTGTTAATTCCGTGTCCTTCGTTCTTTACGTATTCTCCCTCATCTGTGTGTGTTTTTGTCCATCTTTTGTTAGCATTTGTCCGTTAATTGCTGCTTTGTCCTTTGATTGTTTGGTTTGTCTTTCGTTCATTTGGGATTGTTTGTTCTTTTCGAATTTTGTTAATTTTGGCCCTTTTGGCCGCCCATAGATACCGGGCGGCGCAGATGGATAGAGGATGATTGTACGATTTGTACTTCAGTACACCTTTTTTGGGGGGGGGGGGGGGGCCTTAAATGTTTTTGTCATTCCAAAATGACATTTGAAACCTTCAGCAATCTTTTGAATAAATTTAAAAAAAACTGAACAGGCCTGGCTCAAGTTTTTATTTGTCATTTATTGTCGGTGCCATTGGGTGTGTTTTTAACAAATCAACTTGTCAGTTTATCCCGGTGTTTTTAAAAGTTGGATCTACCAGACCTAGTCAAACCTAGCCAGATCCTCCATTTCAAATGTTTAAAATTGAAGAAAAGACTCCAGTCATGCTTATTCCTCAGGACCACAGTTTTGGTTTTCAAGCCGTTTTCTGATTTTTTGACAGCTGGCATCAATTCATCACAGGTATTTTTGTTCTATTTCTACACTGTGCCAAGACTAACACAGAAAATACAAACTTTCTTCCCCTTTAACCCTAATCATCAGGTTCTCTCTAGTAGGTACACTGCTAAATGCAACAAAATCCAACACAGCTGAACTGATCACCCTGCTAAATACAACAGAATACAACAAAATGCACTGGTGGATTTTATGGCCTTGTGCAGTGCACTAAACAAACACCAGCCTTGGCAATGGGCAGTTGCACAGTGATCCCTGCCACTTGCCTTGACTGCTAAATGCAACAGTATGCAACAACATTCACCACTGCTGCATTCTGTTTGCAGGGCCAGGAATAATGAATGCAAATTAAAGGTTAAATTGTGCCAAGGATTTATACAATCCTGAACACAAAGGGATGCTCTTTTCCAAGATTTTTTTGTTTCTGTTTCTGGTGGAGGTGGAGGGGTTACATCATGTATTAATTAAAGTAAATTCTTTCTCAAATTGTTTATTATTTTGGTCCCTCCCCACCCCCACAGAGAATATTTTCAGAGAACGTTGTTTCAGGATATTTTGCTAACCTGTCAATAATCCAACCCTCCATGGTTTCTGTAAGGTTTCACCTTATTTTATAGGATTATGAATGTAGTTCAGTGCATAAATGGTGGCTCAGTGCCAAACCGTTGCTCTTCCTACATGCATTATAAATCTGTGAAAAGTGAAATAGGGAAATATACCAACTATATCAAATGATTCTACATTTTCTTGTAGTACTAGTAGGTTCCCGATTTGGCTTGATTCTCATGTTAAACAGCTTGATTGAACTCCATTAGTAGCCACTATTTCTTCAAAACTTTATGTTATTGGGTTATACTTAATAGCGCCACTCGCATCATTTTCCAGGTGTCAGGGCGACATCCCTCAACTCCACTCTTGCAATCACTGCACTGGAGCCAATTTCATAAAGCTGTTAAGCACAACAATCTGCTTAGCATGCAAATGCTTCCTTGATAAAAACTGGATTACCAACCAGATTTCCATGTGTGGAATATTGCTTATGACTGGCATTCAGCTGTTGTTTGCTTAGCATGTAAATTACATGGACTTTTGGCAGGTAACCTGTTTTTACTACATTGTAAGCAAGACATTTTCATGCTAAGCAAATTTGTATGCTTAACAGCTCTATGAAATTAGCCCCTGGGCTTCCGATTGAAAAACGGATTATTTTAAAAATCACTCCCATGTACAAATGTACTTGTCAGACAGCATTTTACTTTACAGATCAGCATGACAGGGCAGCTCAGCCACATGTGTTGTAGTACATGGCTCCTGGTGCCTAGAGGTCAAAGGATGGTTGCCTAGAGGTCAAAGGATGGTTACCGAGAGGTCATTCTGTATCTGTGCCCCTAGATTGTGGAATGACCTCCCATCAACCATCAGATTGGCTCCTAACCCACAAATATTTAAATGTCTCCTCAAAACACACCTGTTTACCTCAGGCTTACCTCATATATTTTGGTTTCCCTGGCTATTTTTCTCTACAAGTGTAATTGTTTTTTTAAATATTTGTTTTGTACTTTTTGTAAAGCACATTGATCATTAAGTTGGAATCGCGCTATATAAGCACTTGTATTATTAATTATAATGACAAAGTACCCTTAATGAGACACTTTGTCATCATTTTTTATACCTTAGGGAGACAAGTGGAATTAGGGAGACATTTCAGTGTCTCCCTAAGTACCCAGCCCCCCTAAGGAGTGAGAATTTTACTGTCGCAAGTGAGTTATATCGATAGAGGATGGTCCAAAACGAAAATATACCAAAATTCGTGGGGGTAGGAAATTGAAGAAAATAATTTGCACGCGTCTACGGCAAAGTCTTCCAAATGACCCATCCTCGGTAATTATTATTATTATTATTATTAATTATAATTATTATTAGAAATCTCCTGGATGCGGCAAATGGGCGACTCTTTCCGAAATAACTCTATTTGGGCGACCTTTTAGAGCACTTTCCCCACGCGCCTTACTAAAAAACACTCCAAAGGGGCGACTTTTACAATAGGGCGTCAGTTATGTGTCGCCCTATTCGACCAGGTCACCCTAACCCACTCTTTTCCAGGATTATGTGTCGCCCTATCCGGCAATTGAGGAAAATTATTATTATTATTATTATTATTATTTTAGATTGATTTTAGTACCTTTCTAATGCTCTTTTAACAAGGATATATATCACCAAAAACCCTTACCTATTGCATAAACTAACGGAATGGTTTTTCTAAGTATTGAGAAACTGTCACCTTCAATGAAAGCAAGCGTTTAGATCATGTTTGTATTTGTTTGTAACACACAGGAATATAGATGAAAACAAGTTGAACTTGGCATCCATTGGGGGCCGTCCATAAAGTACGTACGCACGAAATGCCGACTTTTTTGACCCCCCTCCCCCCCTGTATGCATGGCATACGCAGTGGCTCCAACCCCCCCTCCCCCCTGTACTCATACGCATTCCATATCTCTTTTTGACTCTCAGAGTACCCTATTCTAGCATTATTAAACATCACAGTACACCTGCTGTAGTAGTATGATTCGCATGTTGCATCCAAAGACTGAAATAAATCACAAAATGTTGACCAACATAAATGCAAACATTTTTATTAACGGACCTGAAAATGATTGAACAGTGATATATTTTGAACCAAAACAGCAGTCAATGATGACATATACCAAAAAAGGGGAAACTAAATCCTGATACAATATTTTTTGCATAGTTTGCTCTTGACGTTTCACGAGTGGTTTATTGAGATAGTGAATAACGCTTTTCACAAAAATATGTGTTTGAACAAGAGGCAGTTGATATACAAGACGTATATCTTTTTTGTTCTTTTGTTTACCTTCAGTACAAGAGCGATTTTGGACAGCACGCGGGTGAAATTGAGACAAGTACACCTGTACGTTTCCGGTGTACACTGCCGGTTAAAGCAGTCTTTTTGTTGCGGGCTAAAAATAGTCCGGAGTTGGCTGGCGGTGGCGCTGGGAAGACTAATTTACTTTTGGTTGGGGTGAAGGGAACTGTGTTATAACTGTTTTTCGATGTACAAAAGCTGGTCCTGGTAGTTATTTATATGAGAAATTACATTGATTTTATGACAATTCATTAAAAGCAAATTGTCGGTTGTGTACGGTACGCATTGGCTTGGACCCCCCCTCCCCCCCTGTACGCATGGTATATGCAATGTCAACAACCCCCCCTCCCCCCCTTCATGCGTACACATGTACATACTTTATGGAGGGCCCCTTGCATGTTTCCTAAATTGCCAGCCAATTTGATTAATGTAATATGCACTTTGGTTTAATCTGGCTGATTAAAGTTTTCCTTGATACCGCATCTAGGTACATACGACCTTCAAATACGTATAGCTTAAATACTTAACCCCTTGGGCACAGTATTTTACGGGAGACGTCGGGGTGTTGCAGCGGTTCTAGCAGCCAAATCGAACCGCTACAATGTGTTTGTGCAGTCAAGCATGACGTAAACAATAATCCAACAATGGATTGAAACTGCACAAATGGCGGCCAATGGCATCATCCGGCCTTGTGGCACTTTGTTTTTGCATCCACAGACGTCATTCGTACGCAAAGGGTTAAGATGGTTGATTTGTAACCAGCCAGAAATCTCTGGGGAGATTTTATACTGTATCCACGTTTAAATGTCAGGGTTTTTTGCCTTGCATTAGTTTCTGTTAATTGCTTTCTTTGCTCAAGAAAGTACCTGTCTCTCTAGTTGTCCTCTCCAGAAGCTGTTGCCATAGATAAATAGGAAGTTTTTTTTGTTTGTTGTATTTTTTTGAAATATGAAATCCGTACTAGTACATGTACATGTACAATTAGAAAACGATGAAGACCCACAGTTCAGTAGTGCAACCATATATTTAACCAAATCTTTCCTATGGACTAAAAATGTTAAAAAGCTGCAATTATCTTGACATTTCTGAAGTGCTCCATGTATGTTTTCAGCTTGGTAGCATCACGAGCAATAATTGGCAGTGACAATGGTACGACCGTGCAGTTTCTATGTAATTTGTTCTGCTATATATGGATGACCACAGCAGACTGACCTTTTCTCCCACCACTTTGCATAATAAATGGGAACGGACAGCTGACCAAATTTGCATGTGTGCAGTGTCCATGTGCCTGTGTTAATACAAACTCTGTCTCTAGATTTATTTACCTAATGAAATCTGTCACTGGATCTGTTAATTTCTTTATTCATGCCTTTTTTTTTTATAAGGGGCAAGGTGCGAGTTGAAAATGGGTTGTCTAAATTGTACACTTAAAATAATTCTGTATACATAACAAAGAAAGTGGGGTGTACACCCAGCCACACCTCTGGCTAAAATAGGGGAGGGAAAAATCATGCTTGCCTGGGCTTGTAACCTAGGGGCCAATTTCATAGAGCTGCTTAAGCATAAAATTTGCTTAAGAAAAAAAAAAAATTGCTTAATAAAATCAGGTTATCGGCCAAAACTCCATGTTTATGTATATTGCTTGTGACTGGTATTTAGCTGTTGTTTGCTTAGCATAACAATCACGCAGAGTTTTGGCTGGTAACCTGATTTTACAAGGCAAGTTCTTTTTGTGCTTAAGCAAATTTTGTGCTTAAGCGGCTCTATGAAATTGGCCCCTGTTTATAAAAATGATTGGTTCAATTTCAATGTGACCATAGGCCAGAAAATGCAGAAATTTTATACACTTTATTGTACATGTGAGTGATGAGACTAAATTTAATATAGCTTGAGGTTAGGCAGGATGGTATATTCCTTAGTGTACATGGAGTAAATGGTTTAATTATCACTACATCGGGATACATTCTGCCCCAACAACAATACACAGTACTGTCTGTACATAAAGGTAATGCATAATTTAACAATTTTTCCTTTTTGAACAATCACACAAAAGCTGACATCCTGGAAGAAGGCAAGAAAAAGCTTTGATTGTGTTTGGGTGTTCTGTGCTGCATGCCTAAACTTTTATCATATTTATGAGCTCTTATCTTCACCCACCACCTGGCCTTTGTTTGCCAACTGAACCACCCTGTGTTGCCGTGACAACACCTCTTTATTTGATGAGAAAATTGCCAAGGGGAGTAGAGGCATATAAGTACCATGTACATGATATGATGGAGGGTGGATGTTGCAATGCTGCATTATGTCCTTGTGATGTACAATCGTTGTACATTGTACGTGTACATGAGTGCAGTGGGTAAATCTTAAGCAAAATTTGTTCAAAGTAGAGGGTATGGTCAGTGGTCAGTATTACCTGCAGTGTAGAAATTTAATTTAATGAAATTCCTTCAGCATTGTTATTACTGTTAATGAGATTAAACATGTATTACAGAAAGTATTTTATATTTTTTGTTTGTTTACATTCTAATTTTTTTTATGGATGCGGTGACTACCTGTCGTGACTCATTTGACAGACATTGAAAAAAGGAACAATTTTGGCTCACTTTTCATCAGAGGTCGTGACCCAAATTCTACCCCGAGTCGGATTCAAACAATCAAAGTAACCATTATGGCTACATGTAGGTGTGGTTTGAACCAGAGGGGTGTACTTGTGGGTGTCTTTTGGACAACTTGTTTCAGTTTTTGGATAGTTTGAACATGCAGTTTTATTTACCACTTCATCTCTGTGTACATATATTTCGCAGATTGTTCACCATGATTCATCATTCTTCACGATTGTTTCATATTATGGTTGTTTTATTTGAATAAATACTTGGAAAAGAGATAAGGAAGCTAACTCATATTCCTGAGCAAATACAAAACCTAGTTTCTGGGATTTGGGGCACTTGTGTCTCCTTAGGGTTAATGCGGCCGCCACCCTCTCTCCTTCATCTAGGACAAGGTGCATACATGTAAGTTCCAGAAGAAGGAAAAAAACAACCTTTAATACAAATGTCAACTACAAACTGTGTGAAGTAATAGTTTAAATGTATTGCTTCTCTCACACTGACAGCATTGGCGACATCAAAGTTCAAACACTTCCATACCTTTTTACTAACTCATACGCAGAGATTTTGCTTTAAAGATTCATAATGCACAGTCAACGCAGTGGTAGTTAACGACTTTTGGTTGACATGTTTGGACAGCAGTTGTGTTTGACTTTCATATTTATTTGTTTTTCATTGGTACAGTAGAAACAATTATTGACATCATGCACAGTGTATGCACACTGATTGATAGGACACAGTGGTAAAATGTATAGTACATTAACCCCAACCCACCTCAATCTTCCAAAATCCTCCTTGCAGTTTTAGAGGATTTTGGAGGATTGAGGATGAATGGTATTTTTAAAAAAAAGAGGATTTCGGAGGATTGAGGATGAATGGTGTTTCAAGCGAGAAGGATTTTGGAGGATTGAGGATGAATGGTATTTTTTTTTAAAGAGGATTTTGGAGGATTGAGGATGAATGCATTTTTTGGGCAAGGTTATCGGAGGATTTTGGAGGATTTTGGAGGATTGAGGATGGTTCCTAGCAAAAAGGTTCTAAGGGTTTACGGTTAACCCTAACCCCTAGGCATTACCCTGCTCCAAAAAATGCATTCATCCTTTTGTAGGAGGCTTTCTGTCAAAATCCAACACTGCACAGTAAACCTATGGGATGGCACATTCTTTTGGACAAATTGGGGCATCATACACATGTACATTTGTGTAGCTCCATGTAAAGTAATGGTGTCAAGGCCCTACAGGACTGAACCCATCAAAATTAGACAAAACCTACTGTTGGAGTTTGTAAGGCTTGGAGTAGTTAGGATTAACCCTAACCTACCTGAATCCATCAAAATCCGTACCCCAGTTTTGGAGGATTTCGGCGGATTCAGGATACCTCCATATTTAAAACTGGGAGATTTTTATGGATTGAGGATTGTAAGCCTAGTGGTACTGCAGGATTTTGATGGATTCAGGATACTCCATATTGAGCAGTCACCAAAACCAACTTTTTGTGCATGACAAAATAGGTGGATTTTGGCGGATTCAGGATACTTTCTAGTAAAGTTACCCAAGGAGTTAGGGTTAAGGTATAGCAACTCTACACGAGGTCTAGAACAAACCACTGATTTGCGCTCCCACACACAATGCCTGATGTTAATTTTGAACATGTTAACTTAATGGATTGATAATTTGTAAAGGAGTGGCAAAGATAAGAAGTGGAAGGCTACAAAAAATATATATAAATACTCATTTTCTAAATAATATGTGCCAATATCTCAAATCCTAAATTCCTCTTTTCTTTTTACAGTGCCCTGAAATTCCTGCCAGTCCTATTCTTTTAATTTGATCCATATTCCTTTTTCAAGTGTTTCACAAAACAAAGTAACTACAGTGCATGTACAGTGCAGACAACACAGAGAAAACAAAATATGACTGCATTGTCCCGTAGAATTTATACATGATGTAATACAATGTACATACCTAGTCTGTGGACCATGGTAGGACAGATGGCAGAACTATTTCAGTACAGCAAAACTAAACTCCATGTATGTATGTACATGTATACCCGTTTTCTTGAATAAGCTTTATTAGTCTGTCGAACAAACACACATTGGATCTGTGCCTTTAGTGCATCTAATCATACATGTACATGTGACTTTCAAGCATCACAATTCTCCCAGCCATACATATTTGAGGTCCTCTACAAGTTATATTTAATCGAAAGCAGTAAAGAGCAATATTTGGTAATTAATCAAAGTAATGAATCATTTTTTTGGGGTGACTCGATCAAGTCCGACCAAGATTAACTGACGTGAATACAAATTTACCTGTAATTGATAGAAGTCAGATAAAACAATCTTTACCAACATTATTAAATCTGTTTGAAGTGTCAGCCCGACTGTAGTGGGCCTTTGTTACATACACTTGAACACTTGACACTTGAAGATTGCAGTGAAGAGATCGAGTTTCTGCTGCTGGTGCTCAACTTGCTTTAACCCAGCTAATTGCCATGGTACTGTCTTGTACAGTCCATTGTGCGTTTTTTTTTTAATTGATGATCATGATATAAGTAAAAAATGTGTATCCTCGTTGAATGATCCCCACATTGCCACTTCCGGAGTTGGGGCGTGATCCCTGACTATATGGCATTATGGGTTTATGAGTTTTGACTAGCACACCCCCCCCCCCCCCTTGACAAATGGGGAGACCACCAAGAAAGGGCATCTCAGTTGGTAGAGTGGTGGTATGCTAATCCGGAGGTCGCAGGTTCAAATCCTACTTCAGCTAGTTTTCTATGTTCACCTTGAAAATTGTGTTTCCATTGCTTTAAGTGGTTAGTATAACCACCATCTGGTGGTGCTTGCATAGTATCCAGCAGAAGCAGAAGTTTCAATGAAAGTGTTTGCACTCCGGAACACAGTTGAATCCTAAATGTGAGCATAGCGATAGAGTGACAACAATATCTCTCGGGCTCTGCAACTTAACAGCCAGAATGTCCACTTTTGCCAATTTCCACCTGCTAATGGTTCTGTGTAGCTTAAGATAAACATATATTTCACTACTCCACCTGCTTTTGATACCTTTTGAGAAACATTATGCCAAGAAAAGCAGCAAAACCATTCACTGCTGGCACTTTCACCACAAGCGAAAAGCCCAAGTGAAGCAAGGTCTGTTTCCGACAGAAGCATAGAACAATTTGAGTACTTTGTTTGACAGGCACTTACTGAGCTTCATGCCGGGCAGGTGGAGTGTAACCGTATTGATAGGCTGGAAGTGAACATCAACGAATCTATTGAGTTTCAGTGCAAACACATTGACAGCCTGGAATGCAAGATCATAAAAGACATTGATGTGCTTGCTGCAAAGATGGCTACGGTGGAATAAGCGCTGAGCAAATCAATAAACATGAACGATTTTCTCAGAAGAATAACATCGAGTTCATGGACTGGGCAGAGGTTTTTCAGTGCCGACAAGCTGGTTTGACTTATGTTTTCTTGTACAATTACACGTATCACTTTAAAAGGACAGCCGATAAAAATAACAGGCAGACACTGATCACCAGTGCCATCATAAATTCCTGTAACCACAAAAACAGGTGCTTCTTACGAAATCCATCAATAGCCAACGAGCATCTCCACAAGAGTTATCAGAATCGCCTAACAGCCATTATTCGTCTCGCTTAGACAAGATTTTATGATAGCAAGTTCGATCAGTATAAATCTAACATGAAACATGCTTGGCGGGAAATAAATGAAATCCTTGGTAAAGGCAAAAATTGCAGATATCCCGGAGAAATGCTCGGATGAACAAACACGTCTACTCCAATCGCGCTGATATTTCCAACTCCTTTAATTCCTATTTTACTAACATCTGCAATACATTGTACACTTGCTAACAAAATACCACGCACTAATTCACACTTCACCACCCTACACTCTTTTTCTCAGTCCGACCACTCCCATTGTCGACATCGTTAAATCACTCAGAAGTGACACCAGTTGTGGCGTTGATGATATTTGTTGTTCTGTTGTGAAATCAGTCATTACTTTCATTTCTGAACCTCTCGCTCACTTATTTAATCTGTCTCTTTCTTCTGGCTCCGTCCCCTTAAAACTTGAAGGTTTTTTGTGGGTTTCTTTTTATGCAAGTTCGCCCCAAACCAGGCTAAAATCCACTCAATCTATGGAGCTACAAAATCTGAAATCACACCAGTGTACAGAATTGGCAATTCTGAGGACATCCATAGCTATCGTCCTATTTCTGTTCTACCGTCCTTTTCCAAAATTCTTGAACGAATTGTATATAATCGTTTGTCCAAATTTCTTTCCTTTTCTAACAATCTTTTCAATGGAGTGACCCCATCTCCTCTATTACCAAAATCATTGCCCAGAACACAGGTGTTCTATCCAAACTTCGCGCCTTCCTTCTATCAACTACATCTTTTCACCTTTTACAATACACTAATCCTTCCTTACCGGAGTTACTGCAATATTGTGTGGGCATGATCATTGTCATGGCCCGCCCATTAGACTTTCCACCTTTTCACAACGAGATCATACTGCACCTCTATTTGCAAAACTCCACACACTAAGTTTTAGTACGTACTCCAAATAGGGGTTTTCATGAACAAGTATACTAACAGACTGCTTCTTCGCACATTTTCAACCTTTTTCACTTTATGACATTCATGAATACAGTACACATTCCAGAATTAATAATCTTTGTCCCATACACTCGCACAACGTTCTCCATGCGCACTATTCACTTTCATGGTCCTCGTCTTTGGAATAGCCTAGACACAAACAAAGTCGTCTGTTGGCTGCTTCAAATCTGCCTATAAACAATATCTTATCAATAGTCTTTTCCTCTCTCTCAATTATAATCATCTCGTCTCCTCCATGTTACTTTTTCCCCCTCATTGTTCATTATTTGTTAAACTGGTAATTGCTTTTGCTTCAATCACCTCCAACGTGTTCTAATTTGCATATTGGTTTTTTTTACTTTTCATTTCTAAGATAATCTTATTTAAAAAAAAACAATTTCTTAATTCTTTTTTCTTAATTCTTACGTATACTTTTTGCCAGTCATTTCCTTTGTATATTTTATTATGGTCGCTCTATTAATTAGTCTCTCTATTCTTTTGTTTCGTCATGTATTGTTTTGCTAACCATCTTGTGTGTTTGTTTTAGGTTTTGTCAATATTATATTCATCCCATGTATGTACGTATATGTTCATTTTGTTTGTTAGTTTTTCAAGGCATCTTCATAATAAGCCACTGGCTTCGGCCTTCCCACTCATTATTTTCAGTCTTATTTTAAAGTTATTTTTCTTTTATTATTAATTGTATTATTTATTATTTCTATTGGTCACAAACATGTATTTCATATGTTTTGGCTCTATGGAAATAAATGTTGATTGAATAAATGAATATTTACTTCAAATATCTCCTACATTTCTATCAACTGTTACACATTGCATACATTCATGTTCACGTACCTTGTAAACATACATGTTCATGTATATGATGTTGAGTGTAAATGTATGTGCATGATGCCTACTTCTGTTTTTTCTGGTGATACATTTGTATGCTGCTCACAAATGTGGTATTTCAACTCATTTCGGATTGTTAAATTGTGATTGTTAACCCCTTGAGTACGGTATTTTACGGGAGACGTCGGGGTGCCGCGGCGGCTCTGGCAGCCAAGCGAACCTCTACAATGTGTTTGTGCAGTCAAGCGTAACCTATACACAATAATCCAACAATGGATTGAAACTGCACAAATAGCGGCCAGTGGCGTCATCTGGCCTGGTGGCACTGTTTAATCTAACAATGGATTGAAACTGCACAAACAGCGGCCAATTGCGTCATCCGGCCTGGTGGCACTGTTTTTTTTGGCGCCATATTCCGTCATCCATACGCAAGGGGTTAAATTCTGATCTCATCATACAGTGGCCATCTGTAAATATACATACACACTGCATGCAAAATGTATTTCTTACACTCTACGTGAACAATACGTAAGTTTACATAGTCATAGACCATTTATTGTTCATGCAATACACGAATCATCCTCGGCAGTCTGAAATCAACCGTCCTAATTTCAAACCATCTGGTAAACTCTACATCGTCAGTGCCGGTGAGAGTAATCAGCCAGAAGATTGCGTAACTACTCCTTTTTAACTGCAGCTGCCAATCCATCAGAATCAGACCCATCGCCCTCCTCCAGTGCTATAGGAAATAACAGCAACAGTTTCTGCACGAACCAAGGAGGATGTTTGCGTTGCCTAGGAGAGTGGATAATGACCCTTGGACTTTGTCCATGAGGCGAGAGCCATGCATTGAATGCTTGAGCACTTTTTCTCATTTGAATACACTGTAAAAACGTTGGGTAAAACATAATTGGGAAACTGTAATACCCAACATTGGTATTAATTAACCCCTTGAGAACAGTTATTTACAGAAGGCGCCTGGGTGTCGCACCGGCTCTGGCAGCCAAGCGAAACGGACACAATGTGATTGTGCAGTCAAGCGTAACATACACAATAATCCAACAATGAATTGAAACTGCACAAATAGCGGCAAATGGCGTCATCCGGCCTGGTGGCACTGGGTTTTTTTTCGCGCCATTTGGCGTCTTCCGTACGTAAGGGGTTAACCAAATTGTTGGTTAATTTAGGTAAAATGGACCAATTATTGGGAAGAATTTGCCCAAGATTGTGGGCAGTTGGTATGTTGCCAAACATTGGGCAAAATACCAACCCATTTTTTTTACAGTGTATGTACTTGTACATGTACAAGTAAGACTTTTTTGGCATGTTCGGAGAGCAGTTTAAAAGTGTTTCATGTTGTTCTGATGTCGCAAATGATTTTGATTGGTTCTGATGTGAAATAATTACTTCAGCGGCCTTTAGCATGTAAAATGTTGAGCTGATTTCGGGCCTTGCCACCTTCAGGCTCTGGACAGTTAGACCCATCCCTTACTGGTATCTGTGCTAGTGGTTCCCATATACATGTACATGTATGTACAACCATGCAATTACAATGTATACAACACCCAACTGTAAAGTTGCAATGCAGTGAAGCAGATGTCCTCTGTTTTGGAAATGCTACAGTGGACTTTGTAAAGTTGTGCACATTTTGATTGTAGTAATTAGTCTAATAGTCCCGAAGGCTCAGGTTTCAATACGATTTTTCACACCACCTAGGGAGTTACATGTAGAGTTAATCTTACATGACCATGAAGAGTCTATAGCATTATAGGGTACCTGACAAATACATGCATGCACTGAGTCAATTAGGTTGTAGAAAGGTTGTTGTACTTGAACATATATCACCCCTTTTCCAAGCAAATTGCGGAAGAGGCGTCAAAACAAAATACATACCTTTCCCTGTAAGTCACTAACTACAAATACGGCAGAAGTTGAACATGTACATGTAAGTACCGGTACAAGTGTGTATTCATGACGGATGCATTTTAAGTTCAATTTTAATTACAAGAATTCTCTCGTTGGTACTCATTTCTTACATGTATATCGGAAATTTAATTAAAATCTTTTGTAAGTTTTGTTGAATGTTCCCACATATCGTAGTGCAATGTAAATGAAAGATGTTAAAAGCACTGTGCTGACATGCTGCAGGATGAGGTCTTAAGGGAAATGACCACGCGTTATATCGTCACCGTTTTCACAAAGAGACACACATCGATTTCATTTCTTTTCTTTTTTACTATTTTGCTTCAAAACACTCTACTTAACCATTTTGACATGCTTCTGTAAGCAAAACATCAATAATTTCCAAATTACATTAATGATGCAAGGGGCAGGCATCTCGATAATTGCATTTTGCGTTTTCACGAAGAGACGCGAACATGCCTGCCCCTTGAACGCGTACAAAACGTATTGCACGGAAAGGCGTAAAAGTAGGTCAACCTAGATTTTCGTTTTCACGAAGAGACACACATCTTTGTTACATTCTCAGCTGCGCGCACGTAAACACACGCGCCCCTTCCATATGAAAAAACACATTGACCAGAAAGGGCCTCAATGTAGGAAAACTTGAATTTTCGTTTTCACGAAGAGACGCGCATCTTTACTGATTAATTAAGGCTAATTAACCATCATGTTAATTCTAATTACTGGGTTCACATACAAATTCACCTCTCATAGAATCATGTGAAGGTTTCCTTACTGCACAAAGTTGTTGCAAAGTAGTATTTTTTGCAGTTTTAAAATAGGAGAAACGTCTCTTACGATTATCTCAAACGCTTTTTCTTCAAAATCTACGTGTGTGTCTCTTTGTAAAAACGGTGACGATATGTACATGTATGATATTACACTATCATCTGAGCTTGCAGCTTATGTCAACACGGTGTGCATATCCCATATTCGTTTGTCCCCCACATTAATGATTTATAATGTGAATTAATTTTTTATAAAAGAATCCATCTCTTTTTATGTCTTTTGTCGGTACAGGCTATTACAAGCTTATGTTAAGTATTCCCACCCACCCACAACTATACGAGGTATATTCACTTACATAATTACACTATTTCATATGTATACCATTCATAGTCCTGTGTACGTATTTATGCATTTTTGTGGTTAATTCCTAGTGCCAAGTACTATACTGCACATCAGGATAGATACCATGTACATGCATGTACCCAGATGGAAATTCCTCTCGTTTTTTTCAGCTGGCTTTTTAACCTCTGAAAAACGGACAATGGCTATAGGCGTGGTTTGAAAAGGACCACCTGGCCAGATAACATCTATACGTGCATTCCTGCACGTACTCAATCCATTCACTGACGTTTCAACTATATTGTACGTGAATGGGAGTGTAATGAATAGAGGGAGCTTTTTTCAAGCAAAACTTTTATTCACAGGAATGGGGGACTCCAAGTGTGATGAATAGGACCACTCTATTCAGTGTGGTGCCTATTGTTTGCATTTACGCTTGGCTGCACAGGCCCTTCTTGGCATACCAGCTCCCCATCAATAACAGCCAGACACAAGGGTTAAAAGCCAGTCAGACTGATTTATGAACAAATACATGTGTGGAGAATAAAAAAAATTGCTTGAAATCTCATCGGTTTTGAGACTGCATTCATCAAATATTGACTCCTCTGCACATCTATAAAATTTACATACTGCCAGCCCCTGAGAGCGCTTTTACTATGTGACTTTTTCCCCCTGGCGATTTATGCAATTTTTTTTCTTCAAAGTTTTGACTCTATTGAGCTTCGAGACCTTAACAATTCTTTTCCTGTTCTATTGTCACTTTCTGGCCAACAAATTAAATTAGCAATTCAGTGTTTTTGATCACTACATTGGACAGGACTCGCACAATGGTTGGCTTTTCTTTATCAAAGTAGTCGGCAATTGTGAAGCAGAAAAATGAGCAAACTCAGAAAAATCTGCTGGTTTATTGACATTTAGCCGAGCATTGTCCGCGTGACAATGACCTTTGATAAGCAAAACTCTTCTGGCAATATTCAAAAGGGCACAAGATCCTCATTGAATGCATGTCTTAGCGATGCTTGCTGTACAGACGGGAAGCTGTACGAGAGAGTTGAATGGCCAACCAACCCCAGCCAGTGGTGGTTGAATTTGCACTTTGCTCATTTGATTTTGGTGATTCCCAGTATGTCCGTAGAGAGAAAATTCCTGCGCAAATTCTTGTCATTCCCATTGCAGTCCTCCGCCAATAAAATCCAGTCACAATGACTGTTTAATCCTTGTAGTGCCTGTGTACCGATAGTGTACATAAATGACGAATTTTTACCCTTAGTTTCTTAAATATGTGTGTCTTTCGGTTGGCAACAAGTGACATTCCCACATGGATAGCTTTGCTTGAATAAGGAACAGAACTTCAGATAATTGGTATGTAGGCCTACTTCTCATCACTTTATGATGGAAGTCAGTTGATGTTATTACAAGTGTCAAACTTTAAAAATGATGCCTTCAGTGTCTTTTCAACCTTAACCTTCCCAAATCCTCCAAAATCCTCTTTGCCAAATGGAGGATTTTGCAGGATTGAGGGCATAAGAGGATTTTGCCTCTGGAGGAAAATAAAGGATCCAGGTCATCAGACCCAATCTGGTGCTGGTTGATTTCGGAGGATTGAGGTTACTAGGGTTGAGGATTTTTGGAGGATTCATGCAATGGTCACCATAGCAGGATTTTGGAGGATTCAGGTTACATGCAGCTTTACATTTTGAAATCAGAGGATGTTGGAAGATTCAGGTTACTTGGAGGAAAATGATGGAGGGAGTTAGGGTTAATACTCAGAAAGTTGTAAAACTGTTCTGATAAGCAATATTCTGACAGGTAATGAAATGTATGGAATAAAAAACATACATTATTTGATGCCCGGATGCCTCACTTTTTGTAAACGTTAGTGTGGACCAAATTGTGTGGCTCTGCCTATACTGCTACATGTACATAGCAAAGAATTGCTGCTTACTATAGTGAGGAATGTGGGCTTGTACACATGAGGACAGCCCATAACTAATAAGGATTATCTGCTTACAGTGGTTAAAACCCCTTGAGTGCAGTTATTTACGGGAGGTGCCGGGGTGTTGCGCCGGCCTTTGCAGCTAAGCGAAACGGCCACAATGTGCTTGTGCAGTCAAGCGTAACATACACAATAATCTAACAATGGATTGAAACTGCACAAATAGTGGCAAATGGCGTCATCCGGCCTGGTGGCAACGTTTTGGTTTTTTTTTGCGCCATTTGCCGTCTTCCGTACGCAAGGGGTTAGTTAATGCAGGGTTGTTTTTTTCTAGCTCAGGTAACACAAATTGTAGGCCGTAAACTTGGAATCCAACATTTATGCAGAATCCAAGGAATTGGGCTCTAACAGTACATGTACTCAACCCGTCAAACCCGTTCAGCAAGTTTGGTTGGAATCTGTTAGGATGGGTACTGGGCCCCCAAACTGATAGTCCTTTACACCGAGTTTGGCATACTACCAGAATCAGAGTCCAACAATTTGTGCTTATTTTATAGTTTACCATATGGTATTGGAATTTGCAAGGATGGGTATGGTTCCTAGTAAATTATACTAGGGAGCTAGGGCTAATAAATCTAAATATATTTATTAATTTTAACCCTAACCCTGCCAGATGCAGCACAGTGCATGCTGACAGCTCCACTTTGCTACACTCTACACAAGTCAATGTGACAAAGTATGCAATCCTATGCGTCTGGCAGGGTTCTAGCAAACATGCCCTGAAGGGTTAGGGTTTTAATAAATCTAAATTGTCTGGATTTTGTAAACGATTCCATCTTGGACTTGGCGTATGGCTTGGATTTGGCCTTTTAGTGTTCCCTAACAATATCTACCCATGCTTCAACCCACAGACAGCTCTGAAGATGCTTGATCAAGGTTTTATTGAATGCAGTTCTGTCATTTGACACACACACTATTCACAGTATCTTACAATGCAGTCCATTGGTTAATTTGTATACACTGTTGTCATGGAGATGACCAAGAGGTTTTTTTTGTTTTGTTAAAAACTGTCAAAATGTCAACAGTCTGTCCTTGTGTGTGAAACTGTGAAGCTGGCCTTCTCAAATGTGTAGAGATTTATGGGTAGGTAAAAAAAGGGTGGTTTTTCATTCAAGTCTTTATAACATGTTTATGAACAGAGGTTTGTATTGTTGCCTTACCTGGGTCATTCCATAAATTTGGGGTCCAAAAGTGTGACATTTTTTTGGTGTCCCTGTTACTTCTGACTTGTGTAATTTGCGTCAAGTATCATTCAAATTGACTTCACACTATTTTTTACTTGTTTGGTAGGTACTTTGCTTTACACAATCACTCTTGAAGATGGAAAGCATTAAACTTAAAGGTACATTTGCAAACATAAAAAACCCAAAACTGCTGAATTATGACGAAATACCGTACAAGATTGTAACTAAATAGCTGTCTCAAGCATCATGTGAAATCAGGGTATCTGACGTACTTATGCTGTCGTTTTCAAGAAAAGTGGAAATTTATATATTTTTCCAATGATTGTCAGCCGACAGTCGTTGGAAATAGTCTAGTTCCCTGACCTGATAATTCCCTGATGCCTATAAATTGCTCTGTTTTGTCTATTAATAAGTACGATCAGGGAACCAGACTGCTATAGAGCAGAATTTGTTCCTCTCTGTTTTCCCAGCATACACACAAAACTTTAAACAGGTCAGTGTTACAGTATTTGCTAGCATGCTAACCCCCAAATCCATTTATTTCTAAAAATCACAGCAGAAGCAAATGGTGTATACCACCCTTAGGGCTGTTCATTTTCGAATGCATGAAATTAATAAGCCTCACGATTCGGGAAATGTCATTTGCGCCAAAGACAAAGACTGTTCAGTGTTCTTCAGACAAGTACGGTAATCTTTTCTTTGTGGTTTTTTTAGTATTGTTTGACATTTTTTTTCACTCTGATTTTTTTAAATAAATGAAATATTGTTGCAGACGGTTTTGAGGTTTTTCAAAAATCAAAACCGGACGTGATCGGTTTAATTATAGAAACGGAAAAAAAACCGGTTTACCGGTAAACCGCACAAGCTTACGTACATGTACACTACATGCATGCTGATTTTTATTTTTTAATGAGTGCAAAACCAGATGTCATTGGACAGTTTAGCCATCTGACAGTGTCCGACTCATGCACTTGAATCTGTCACTATACATGCAAGTGTTCAGTAATTCTCTATGCTATCTACTCATATTCAGGTTGAATTGAGTGCTGTGGTCAGACAGACAAAGCCTGCGCAAACAGACCGTTATACTGCATATATAGAAGCCACTCCTGCTAGTCACTATAGGTCAGTGTGTGGTACAAACGGCAAGGATGGGGACTGGTGCAAGCAGTGCATCTTCGCGTTCCCCGTCCCCGGACATGCTGCGCAACAACCAGTTGGTGGATGCCAACCGCCACAAGAATTCATTCGGGATTGATGGTGGCGGAGATAAGTGGAAGGGGCACAACATCATCTGCAATGAGGTGGCTCCCATCATTATCACCAAGGACTGCTTTGAAGAATTCCAGTGCACATTGCTGGCTGATAAACGAGAGGTCACCAAGGGAAGCATAAAAGATGGCTTACTCGAGCACACACTAGTCCAGGTGAGTTTTTGACGAATCCTGAACAACATTAAACGGAGGACAACGGAAACTGACTTGGTAATTTTGAATAAATGTTCAAACTTTACAATGCAACCTGGAAAGCGCCATTATGGGATCATTCAATAAGGATAGGACTTAGTAGCATCGTCAAACAAACCACAAAGAAAACTGACTAGGTAATTTTGAATAAATGTTCAAACTTTACAATGCAACCTGGAAAGCGCCATTATGGGATCATTCAATAAGGATAGGACTTAGTAGCATCGTCAAACAAACCACAAGGGAAACTGACTTGGTAATTTTGAATAAATGTTCAAACTTTACAATGCAACCTGGAAAGCGCCATTATGGGATCATTCAATAAGGATAGGACTTAGTAGCATCGTCAAACAAACCACAAGGGAAACTGACTTGGTAATTTTGAATAAATGTTCAAACTTTACAATGCAACCTGGAAAGCGCCATTATGGGATCATTCAATAAGGATAGGACTTAGTAGCATCGTCAAACAAACCACAAAGAAAACTGACTTGGTAATTTTGAATAAATGTTCAAACTTTACAATGCAACCTGGAAAGCGCCATTATGGGATCATGCAATAAGGATAGGACTTAGTAGCATCGTCAAACAAACCACAAGGGAAACTGACTAGGTAATTTTGAATAAATGTTCAAACTTTACAATGCAACCTGGAAAGCGCCATTATGGGATCATTCAATAAGGATAGGACTTAGTAGCATCGTCAAACAAACCACAAAGAAAACTGACTTGGTAATTTTGAATAAATGTTCAAACTTTACAATGCAACCTGGAAAGCGCCATTATGGGATCATTCAATAAGGATAGGACTTAGTAGCATCGTCAAACAAACCACAAGGAAAACTGACTAGGTAATTTTGAATAAATGTTCAAACTTTACAATGCAACCTGGAAAGCGCCATTATGGGATCATTCAATAAGGATAGGACTTAGTAGCATCGTCAAACAAACCACAAGGGAAACTGACTTGGTAATTTTGAATAAATGTTCAAACTTTACAATGCAACCTGGAAAGCGCCATTATGGGATCATTCAATAAGGATAGGACTTAGTAGCATCGTCAAACAAACCACAAGGGAAACTGACTTGGTAATTTTGAATAAATGTTCAAACTTTACAATGCAACCTGGAAAGCGCCATTATGGGATCATTCAATAAGGATAGGACTTAGTAGCATCGTCAAACAAACCACAAAGAAAACTGACTTGGTAATTTTGAATAAATGTTCAAACTTTACAATGCAACCTGGAAAGCGCCATTATGGGATCATGCAATAAGGATAGGACTTAGTAGCATCGTCAAACAAACCACAAGGGAAACTGACTAGGTAATTTTGAATAAATGTTCAAACTTTACAATGCAACCTGGAAAGCGCCATTATGGGATCATTCAATAAGGATAGGACTTAGTAGCATCGTCAAACAAACCACAAAGAAAACTGACTTGGTAATTTTGAATAAATGTTCAAACTTTACAATGCAACCTGGAAAGCGCCATTATGGGATCATTCAATAAGGATAGGACTTAGTAGCATCGTCAAACAAACCACAAGGAAAACTGACTAGGTAATTTTGAATAAATGTTCAAACTTTACAATGCAACCTGGAAAGCGCCATTATGGGATCATTCAATAAGGATAGGACTTAGTAGCATCGTCAAACAAACCACAAGGGAAACTGACTAGGTAATTTTGAATAAATGTTCAAACTTTACAATGCAACCTGGAAAGCGCCATTATGGGATCATTCAATAAGGATAGGACTTAGTAGCATCGTCAAACAAACCACAAGGAAAACTGACTTGGTAATTTTGAATAAATGTTCAAACTTTACAATGCAACCTGGAAAGCGCCATTATGGGATCATTCAATAAGGATAGGACTTAGTAGCATCGTCAAACAAACCACAAGGGAAACTGACTTGGTAATTTTGAATAAATGTTCAAACTTTACAATGCAACCTGGAAAGCGCCATTATGGGATCATGCAATAAGGATAGGACTTAGTAGCATCGTCAAACAAACCACAAGGGAAACTGACTTGGTAATTTTGAATAAATGTTCAAACTTTACAATGCAACCTGGAAAGCGCCATTATGGGATCATTCAATAAGGATAGGACTTAGTAGCATCGTCAAACAAACCACAAAGAAAACTGACTTGGTAATTTTGAATAAATGTTCAAACTTTACAATGCAACCTGGAAAGCGCCATTATGGGATCATTCAATAAGGATAGGACTTAGTAGCATCGTCAAACAAACCACAAGGGAAACTGACTAGGTAATTTTGAATAAATGTTCAAACTTTACAATGCAACCTGGAAAGCGCCATTATGGGATCATTCAATAAGGATAGGACTTAGTAGCATCGTCAAACAAACCACAAGGGAAACTGACTAGGTAATTTTGAATAAATGTTCAAACTTTACAATGCAACCTGGAAAGCGCCATTATGGGATCATTCAATAAGGATAGGACTTAGTAGCATCGTCAAACAAACCACAAGGGAAACTGACTAGGTAATTTTGAATAAATGTTCAAACTTTACAATGCAACCTGGAAAGCGCCATTATGGGATCATTCAATAAGGATAGGACTTAGTAGCATCGTCAAACAAACCACAAAGAAAACTGACTTGGTAATTTTGAATAAATGTTCAAACTTTACAATGCAACCTGGAAAGCGCCATTATGGGATCATTCAATAAGGATAGGACTTAGTAGCATCGTCAAACAAACCACAAAGAAAACTGACTTGGTAATTTTGAATAAATGTTCAAACTTTACAATGCAACCTGGAAAGCGCCATTATGGGATCATTCAATAAGGATAGGACTTAGTAGCATCGTCAAACAAACCACAAGGGAAACTGACTAGGTAATTTTGAATAAATGTTCAAACTTTACAATGCAACCTGGAAAGCGCCATTATGGGATCATTCAATAAGGATAGGACTTAGTAGCATCGTCAAACAAACCACAAGGGAAACTGACTAGGTAATTTTGAATAAATGTTCAAACTTTACAATGCAACCTGGAAAGCGCCATTATGGGATCATTCAATAAGGATAGGACTTAGTAGCATCGTCAAACAAACCACAAGGGAAACTGACTAGGTAATTTTGAATAAATGTTCAAACTTTACAATGCAACCTGGAAAGTGCCATTATGGGATCATTCAATAAGGATAGGACTTAGTAGCATCGTCAAACAAACCACAAGGGAAACTGACTAGGTAATTTTGAATAAATGTTCAAACTTTACAATGCAACCTGGAAAGCGCCATTATGGGATCATTCAATAAGGATAGGACTTAGTAGCATCGTCAAACAAACCACAAAGAAAACTGACTTGGTAATTTTGAATAAATGTTCAAACTTTACAATGCAACCTGGAAAGCGCCATTATGGGATCATTCAATAAGGATAGGACTTAGTAGCATCGTCAAACAAACCACAAGGGAAACTGACTAGGTAATTTTGAATAAATGTTCAAACTTTACAATGCAACCTGGAAAGCGCCATTATGGGATCATTCAATAAGGATAGGACTTAGTAGCATCGTCAAACAAACCACAAGGGAAACTGACTAGGTAATTTTGAATAAATGTTCAAACTTTACAATGCAACCTGGAAAGCGCCATTATGGGATCATTCAATAAGGATAGGACTTAGTAGCATCGTCAAACAAACCACAAGGGAAACTGACTAGGTAATTTTGAATAAATGTTCAAACTTTACAATGCAACCTGGAAAGCGCCATTATGGGATCATTCAATAAGGATAGGACTTAGTAGCATCGTCAAACAAACCACAAAGAAAACTGACTTGGTAATTTTGAATAAATGTTCAAACTTTACAATGCAACCTGGAAAGCGCCATTATGGGATCATTCAATAAGGATAGGACTTAGTAGCATCGTCAAACAAACCACAAAGAAAACTGACTTGGTAATTTTGAATAAATGTTCAAACTTTACAATGCAACCTGGAAAGCGCCATTATGGGATCATTCAATAAGGATAGGACTTAGTAGCATCGTCAAACAAACCACAAGGGAAACTGACTAGGTAATTTTGAATAAATGTTCAAACTTTACAATGCAACCTGGAAAGCGCCATTATGGGATCATTCAATAAGGATAGGACTTAGTAGCATCGTCAAACAAACCACAAGGGAAACTGACTAGGTAATTTTGAATAAATGTTCAAACTTTACAATGCAACCTGGAAAGCGCCATTATGGGATCATTCAATAAGGATAGGACTTAGTAGCATCGTCAAACAAACCACAAGGGAAACTGACTAGGTAATTTTGAATAAATGTTCAAACTTTACAATGCAACCTGGAAAGCGCCATTATGGGATCATTCAATAAGGATAGGACTTAGTAGCATCGTCAAACAAACCACAAGGGAAACTGACTAGGTAATTTTGAATAAATGTTCAAACTTTACAATGCAACCTGGAAAGCGCCATTATGGGATCATTCAATAAGGATAGGACTTAGTAGCATCGTCAAACAAACCACAAAGAAAACTGACTTGGTAATTTTGAATAAATGTTCAAACTTTACAATGCAACCTGGAAAGCGCCATTATGGGATCATTCAATAAGGATAGGACTTAGTAGCATCGTCAAACAAACCACAAGGGAAACTGACTTGGTAATTTTGAATAAATGTTCAAACTTTACAATGCAACCTGGAAAGCGCCATTATGGGATCATGCAATAAGGATAGGACTTAGTAGCATCGTCAAACAAACCACAAGGGAAACTGACTTGGTAATTTTGAATAAATGTTCAAACTTTACAATGCAACCTGGAAAGCGCCATTATGGGATCATTCAATAAGGATAGGACTTAGTAGCATCGTCAAACAAACCACAAGGGAAACTGACTTGGTAATTTTGAATAAATGTTCAAACTTTACAATGCAACCTGGAAAGCGCCATTATGGGATCATGCAATAAGGATAGGACTTAGTAGCATCGTCAAACAAACCACAAGGGAAACTGACTTGGTAATTTTGAATAAATGTTCAAACTTTACAATGCAACCTGGAAAGCGCCATTATGGGATCATTCAATAAGGATAGGACTTAGTAGCATCGTCAAACAAACCACAAGGGAAACTGACTTGGTAATTTTGAATAAATGTTCAAACTTTACAATGCAACCTGGAAAGCGCCATTATGGGATCATTCAATAAGGATAGGACTTAGTAGCATCGTCAAACAAACCACAAGGGAAACTGACTAGGTAATTTTGAATAAATGTTCAAACTTTACAATGCAACCTGGAAAGCGCCATTATGGGATCATTCAATAAGGATAGGACTTAGTAGCATCGTCAAACAAACCACAAGGGAAACTGACTAGGTAATTTTGAATAAATGTTCAAACTTTACAATGCAACCTGGAAAGCGCCATTATGGGATCATTCAATAAGGATAGGACTTAGTAGCATCGTCAAACAAACCACAAAGAAAACTGACTTGGTAATTTTGAATAAATGTTCAAACTTTACAATGCAACCTGGAAAGCGCCATTATGGGATCATTCAATAAGGATAGGACTTAGTAGCATCGTCAAACAAACCACAAGGAAAACTGACTAGGTAATTTTGAATAAATGTTCAAACTTTACAATGCAACCTGGAAAGCGCCATTATGGGATCATGCAATAAGGATAGGACTTAGTAGCATCGTCAAACAAACCACAAGGGAAACTGACTTGGTAATTTTGAATAAATGTTCAAACTTTACAATGCAACCTGGAAAGCGCCATTATGGGATCATTCAATAAGGATAGGACTTAGTAGCATCGTCAAACAAACCACAAAGAAAACTGACTTGGTAATTTTGAATGAATTTTCAAAGTGAACTAAAAACTGACAGGAGCGGGATTCGAACCTGCGACCTCCAGAATACCATACAGGTGCTCTACAACTGAGCTATCTTGTCCTACATGTATGTTGGTGGTCTCACAAATTGTCAGTGTCTTTGTTCGGGGAAGTTAGTAATGGACCATTTTCCACATATACTGTAGGATAAATACTTCATGGTGGCCGATCAGTTTGAGGGCATCGACAAGCTTAAAACGAAAGAGAAATATGGCGCCCCCAACTTCAGGAGAGCAGGCGGCGGTTTTGCTGTGTTCGGCATGGGTCAACCCACTGGTTTGGGACTGGCCAAGGTTATGGACAAGCTGGCTCAAGAATGCTGCTCGGTAAGCACTGATAAAAAGGCTCAAATTCATAGTGCTACTACACGTATAATAAGTCATATGTGACCGGCTCTGCAAAAAGGGGTATTTAATTATGTCGTCCTATGTGAAAACACACACACACACACACACAGTCATGTAAACGGGTGCAATCGTGGACCTCCCATTGTTCCTCTTTTGTTTATACTCTAACTTTTTCGGAAGGCCTCCCATTGGTTTTGTACACGATTTTCAATCGTGGACATTAGGTCAAACGTGGACCCCTTTGTCTACGCCCGAATTCTTTTGTCCTAGGTCCACGATTGCCGGCATATACAAACTCACAGAGGGCTGTTCTATGTGAAGCGGGCGAAAAAATCTTCACATAACTGATTTTTTTTGTTTTTGGTTTGTTGGCTTCTGTTATATCAATATTTTCAGAATTTATTTTCAGAAACATTAATATAGATGAATAAAGATGAAAAAATAAATGTTGATAAAAATTACTTCTATCTTATTTCTTTGCACTTTTTGTGTTTAAAGGCCTGTATCTCTAAACGCACTTCCGTTAAATTGGGAAAATAGGGGTATACAAATGTCAAGATATCTCGAGAACACAAAATGCCACAGGGGTCAAACCTACACCAAATTAAAGCTTAGGTTGTGACAAATTCAACTATGTATATAACTCATTTTTCAAATTTTGCGACAAAATAGCCCTTTTTGTAGAGCCGGGTCACATAAGTTGTACATGTACAGGGTATGATGCTCCCTGACTGAGTCTCAATTCAGTAGAGATTAGCATCAAGCATGATTTAGGAATATGCTATGTAATTGCATATTGTTCCAGATAATAAAATCAATTATGTCCTGTTTTGAACTTTAAACACCTAAATCTAAAGATTCATGAAAACAGTTGACAAGAACAGTTTTGACTGTTTATTCTTGGCTTTCTGTGACATTTCACATTGCTAATTGAGGGTTCCCATACATGTCATACATATCCGTAACATGGTATGGTATATGGTATATATTTATTCACACTCACATTGTGACCCGAAGGTCAAATTACGTGACAATTCACATTATTTAAGAAACCTTCAAAATCATGATAAGTATTAATTAAACAAATGTATGTATATGTAAAAAGCTACTCACGAAGAATACCCGTTTAACAAGTAAATAAAAAATGTAAACGAACTATTTTGTTATAAACCTACATGTATCTCTCAAAATATAAATAATGATGCACACCACGTAGGTTGCGGGCATAAAACTCCCATCTGGCAACAGGGAGTCTTGCTCTCTCCCACAATACAGCAAAATTATGAATAACAAAAATCGACTAAATGAATAAGAACTGGTAAAGTATGATGAAGAAACAAGAAAAAACTAACATGTTTATTACAGATTGCCTGTTCTTTCGTGTATATGTACATCACAGCCCAAAAAAGAAAACATGAATGAATGAATGTGGATTAAAAAAATGCGTACATCCTTTATAGGAGCTGATCATTGTCTGCATCCGGGAAGAACCTGTGGTTTTCCTGAAGAAAAACGAGGACTTTGTGCCCTACACACCGAGATTGAGGGAAAAGCTGTTTGAGAATATCTACACCAGGCTGGCTACATCGGAAGCTATCAGCAACAACGAGGTTGCATTACGGAAAGAGGTAAATAGATCAGTCAAGAAATTATTAAGTGCCATTATACAAATAATGAATGTTTATGAGTGTGATGGTAAGAATAATTTCATGAGGTGACAGATGGCATGTTCTATTCCACGAGGCGAAGCCGAGTGGAATAGAACATGCCATCTGTCACCGAATGAAATTATTCTTTCCATCGCACGAATGTGAAACATTCATTATTTGTTTTATACAATGCCTGAATAAATTCTTGTCATCTGATTGGTAAAACTTGTAAACTGGTGCTTACATAAATGTAAGAAACATGTAGTAACACTGATAGCTGGGGGAACACTTTCAATGCATTTTATTCAAGTTAAAAATTGTTCAGAATTGTAAAAAACTGTTTCACAAATTCAGAACTTCCAGTAACCAATTACTGTCTCGAAAAGTCTCAAACAGTTAAAAATGTTCAGAAGAATTATTCACTTCAGATGCAGAATGTCATCTAAAAATATCCGTTCCGAAGTGTTGAAGATCAAACTGTTCAGAATTGTTAAAAAGCTGTTTCACAAATTCAGAACTTTCAGTAACCAATTAATGCACTTTCATATCCAATTTATGGAAGTTTACAACTGTACTAGTCCAGAAAAGTTAAAAATGCGGATTGCATGCATGGATTTCTTTGTGTACAACCATGGAGAAATATTATTTCTCCATGGTACAACGTGCCGTTTTCCTTTCTCAGTCCCGCATAAAACCGGGACAAAAAATTGTCGAGTTTCGAATTAGTTAAAGCTTCAATTGTTGTTCCTGCGTGTCTAGCAAATTCATCTAATCGTTTCACTGCATATTTGACTTGTCTCTTTGTATTTGGAGTGTCAGCATTGCTTACAAGTTCCAATATTTTGTCGTCTGTTAGGAGAACAAACCGCGGCAGTTCGGGTAACTTGGCCGCCATGTTGTGTGAATGACAGCGCTGTTGTAGCGCCACCTAGTGACCGAGAAATTAGAAAAGTTTTTTGGTTCTATCAATGCGCGCGCACCATGTGATAGACCCATGTGATAGAACGTATTGGGCGGGGCGGGTTCGCGTCGTGTGATGGGTCGAATAATTCAATGCACGTGATCGACTCTCCACCAATCGGATGGCGGGGATTTATTCAGGTGTTGTATAACAATGTATATCTCGTGGCTCTAAACGTGATTTGTTTCATTCGCTGTGCATCTCGACGACCAAGACTACTGTTTGCAACAGGCCTATGACTTTCCATTTAATTTTTTCAACATTGAAACCCACATTTTTGGAAATAATCTGCCTGAACAAATGAGAACCATAAACTCCTTAAGTACATTTAAATCGGAGCTACGTAAAGCCATCTATCAGTGATATTTCGGCCATTTACGCTGATCTGCGGAGTTATAAACTTGGTTGCCAAAATACTTTGGAGCCGGATGGGAATTTCCCCTTGTTTTTCACCCTAAAAGTTTTTTTCGCGGGTTTTTCGCCCATCCCGTAAATCAGCAATAGGCTTCTACTGGAGAGTTGAAAAGTTAATAGATTTATTTGTGTAAACATTATTGTATTTCTTTAAATATTTTGTATGAATGTGTAAATATTCAGTTTTAACTAATGCCGGGCCCCAATGGAAACCGGTTTTAAACTGTTTGGTGGGCACACCCTGGGTAAAGAAATGTAATAAATAAATAAATACATTTTCTCACCGCAAATTTACACAAGACCTAAGATGATGAACACTCCATTTGTGACCCGCTCTGCAAAAAGGGCACTTATGTTGCAAAATTTGAAAATAGTGTTTTATATATAGCTGGAAAGGCCATTTTATAAGCTTTCATATGGTATATGTCTGAGGTCTCTAGCATTTTGCAATCACGAGATATTTGGAAATTTGCATGTTTGTTTTCATGAATTTTTTTTAATGACTTAAGGAGAAACAAGCCATTTAAAAAAACAAAAAGCAAAGCAATAGATTAAAGCACTCGACAAAAACACATTCTTTTTCCAACTTTATTTACTGAAATCAAAGTTTTTTGTTATGAAATAGAATAATATAGGTATCAAAGATGCAAACAATTCCCTCCCTTCAAAATCACTTGTTTGAAGAATTGTTCACCCTCTTCACATTGAACGGCCCATAACTCGTAAAAGCATACAGCGACTTATGTGCCCTTTTTGCAGAGCGGGTCACATTTACACTCATAGGAATGTATTTTACAAAGCATATTTGGCTCAGAAAGAAAGAGTATTCAATCACTTTTTAAAACAAAAACCAATCTTTTGATTAACATTCTTCCCCCTTCTTAAAGAAGTACATGTACTAACCCTTCATTATCTTATTTTTAACAATCTTATTTTTTATTTGGGAGGGGGCGTAATCATACATGCAGACTATATGTTACAATTTTGAGTCAATGTGATGGAACTTTTGTTTCAGGGCCTTAGTTAACTGATTGTTCATTTTGGTTGAACTTTTTGTTCTTTACAAGATGAAGTGCTTTTTAAATTGTGAAAATAGCAAGAAAGAGAGTGTGTGCAGGCAACATTCAGGGAATGAACAGTTTATCCTATTTTTTTTCATCATTTTAGGAAATAGCCGCAGTGAGTCAGAATTCGTTTAGGGAAGAGGGAGGGTGGGGGTTGTTAAAGGCATCAACAACATCATTACTCTCTCTCTCTTTCCATTCTTTTTTTATTTGTGGGAAAGGTTGGAGGAAGAAAGATTCTGTTGAGCGAAGTCTCATGATCGGTTTTTACGTAAGTGACTGGTCTTGCAGAAATTATTTGTGTACATTTACGAATAGGTTGGTGGGTATGCCAGCCGTGTGGATGTGTGACTGACCCACCCGAGGCGTAATTTCTTTCCTTTTTTAAGGTGGAATACGCTTCGAGGGAGTCAGTTTTAGCCACTATTTCTGCAAGATGTTTTTTGCGGTGTATTTGAATCATAATGACATTTTAATGACATTTTAATAACATTTTAATAACATTTTAATAACATTTTAATAACATTTTAATAACATTTTAATAAAATTGATAACATTTTAATAACATTTTAATAACATATTTTTTTATATAAAATGTCATTAGTTTTAAGGTAGACAATTTTACACATTTTCATAACATTACATTTTTGTCGTGTGTATAACTCAGCAATTCGGCTTTAGAGCCGCGTTGGATGTTATTTATGTTAGATTTTAAAATAATAAACCAGTTATCACAGGAATTTGCAAACTCGGGGAATTAGCTTAAAGGAAGGAAGATCCAATTTTTGCGATCTACATGTAGGCTTCGTTTAAAAGATTAGAAGATAACTAAATGCTGTTTCTTTCGAAACTGTTAAAACATTTAGAAGTCACAGACATAATTTGCAAAGGATTTAAACATTTTGGCTGTTTTCCCCTTTTTGTCTTGGCACTGGTTTTGCTTATAGGCATTCAGGAAAAGGCTTATCAAACTTACGTAAACATACATACATTGAACACCTGTGTTTTAGCATTTCAGTTTTCAAAGTATGTATGTGTATGTAGGCATATAAGTACGTATGTTAAACAAAAGAATGTTGTATAGAAAATGTAAGTCTTAGAGTTTGATACATGTAAGTTTTGGCACGTGTCATATACATGCTGTGCCTGCATGGCACATGTTAATGTATGACACGTGCCTACATGTATAAACATGGTAAAGGCGTCACACGTGCCTGCTTAATTCATATTGACATTGATGGATTCAGCAATGTTAGGGGTTATGTGCCGTACGTAAACTGAGTGTATCACTCAGTTTCAAAATATTGTTTTAACAAAAGACAAGTATTTTCACATTTTAACTTCTAAATTAGCGCTGGTTGTCATGCCAACTGACGTAATGCTTTGACTCTTAGATACTTCAGTATGTTACACATGCCCAAATGCAACATGTGCCTACCTTCTTTATGATTGGTTGAGTTGTAGCGTGTTTCTGTTGTGTATTTATCATCATCATCATCATCATCATCATCATCATCATCATCATCATCATCATCATATAATACAGGGTGAGACATTTTTTAAAAGAACACATATATTTCCCTGTAATTTGTTAGCAATATTTTGCATAATTTGTAAATTTTTTAAAATATGCTTGAATCGTAACGCGGCTTTCTTTCAGTATAATTTTTTAACAAATTATATGCAGGATTTCTTGTCTAAATACGAGATATATTTGAGTTTTTTTTTACTCCTGCATTTGAAAGAGATTATTTCAGTTGAGAATTGTGTGTGTACCCTATCAAGTGCATAAATTTACAATCTATGTATACATGTAGACCTTATACGTAGCATGCTTTACAGTTTTGCAGCCTCTGTATGTCAGTAACACCCACCCCCCTCCCCCCCCCCCAAGGATTCGGCACTTGTACATGTGCAATGTATAACATCAGTTTTTCCATGAAGGGCATCATTTTTTCCATGAAGGGCATCATTTTATCCGACGGTGGAGGGTGAACGCAGATGTGCTCCCGATGAGAATTAATGAGATTATTTTAGATTAGGAAATCAATTGGATTGAATTCTGTGAAAGAGTCCTGTAGAATCTCGTGCACAAATTGATGCTTTTCTCTGTAACGTACAATGTATGTTGTACATGTACATGTACATGTAGGTGCACTGCAGTTTGATTTTGTCTTTTAAAAGACTTTTAAAAATGGTCACGACCAAAGTTGTGTGCGTTGCATGCTCTATATTTTCAGGATGGAATTATACAGATAACATTAGAATTGGTTGAACCAGGATTTGAAGTTTGTCATATATGTGTGAGATTGAAAGGAAATGTGTAACAGGTATACTGTATATGATTATTCAACTGATCCTTAAGTTACTATGTCCATCCTTTTGCAGAGGGAAAAATCACAAAAAGTGCTTGGGTATTATCAGCTTTTGATCTACCAATGGCATAGCCGTAACATACAAACCATTGCCATAACATACATGTACTGCAAAATGGTCTGAGAATGTCCGTTATCTGACCGTAATTTCACCCTCTGCTTTAATGTTCAAATTGAATTGCTAATTGGTGAGTATTACAAGTTATATGTTCTCCAATGAGGCATTCCACCCCAAAAAAATCAACTAAATTTGTAACAGATTGAATAAGTTTGAAATTTTGGATTGGGAGCAGGTACCAAAATTAGCTTAGCACCAAAAAGTCTTGCTTAACCCTAACCCACCTCAATCCTCCAAAATCCTCCTTGCAGTTTTAGAGGATTTTGGAGGATTGAGGATAAATGGTATTAAAAAAAAGAGAGGATTTTTGAGGATTGAGGAGGAATGGTGTTTCAAGCAAGGAGGATTTTGGAGGATTGAGGATGAATGGTATTTTTTAAAAAGGAGGATTTTGGAGGATTGAGGATGAATGGTGTTTCAAGCAGAGGATTTTGGAGGATTGAGGATGAACGGTGTTAAAAGTACATGAGGATTTTGGAGGATTGAGGATGAATGCATTTTTTGGGGCAGGGTAATCGGAGGATTTTTGAGGATTGAGGATGGTTTCTAGCAAAAAGGGTCTAGGGGGTTAGGGTTAATAGAAACAGGTTACCAACCAAAACTCCATGTCATTTTCATGCTAAGTAAACAATAGCTGAATACCAGACAGAAGAAATATACATCACAGGAAAACTTGGTTGGTAATCTTGTTTTTACCAAGGAAGACTTCATGCTCAGCAAATTTTTCGTGCTTAACAGCTCCATGAAATTGGCCCCAGGACTCTCCTAAAAAGCCATTTGCGAGTTAAATTTGAATAACATCTGGTACACTGACATGCTCAAAATGCTTTGCACATTTTAACTTTAAATTCGCCAGACTAAAGAGACTGTTACTATCCGTGATTCGGGGCAAGCCTTATGCTAGCAACCCCCAGCTCCGGAATGGTCTGGTGTCTTTGTGCCATTCTCGCCCATTGTGAACAATGTATTGGTGCTGAGTGTCTCTTACGTAACTATGCAAGAGCTTGCCCCGAATCATGTGATATAGCAACATGGCTTATTCCTACACTATTAATGTACAAGTACAATGTATATCAATCTTTGTGCATACATACATGTACACATAAAAGCAGTATATTTTAGGAAGATAAATAGAGTGCACAGTGTAGTAAGTATTGTTTTTTGGCCTCACATTTTTTTTCCATAATTTGTTAGTAATTGCATTTTCAGTCAGGACACGGACATTGCCACTTTAAAACCAGCCAGTGTCGGTTAAGATGGTATGTTTCAAACCTTTAACATCTATAGTGGAAGTTAAGCAGATTAAAAAAAAATGACAGAGACTTGTAAATTCCAGTAACAGTATTGTCTCACTGAAACATATTTTTCACATCATCAGCATTTACTGTTATTCTTATGACTTTGGAGGTTGCTCAAACAAAAAAGTGCTAACAATTTGTTTTCAACTTTGAATTCTCCAGATTCTGAGGAATGCTCTCCGAGATGAGAACAATGAGTTCTGGTTTTATGAGGACGTTGAACAGTTTGTGGATGAGCCTCACAAATACTCTATCTACTACGAGGAACATCTCAAAACCATACAAGAGATGTACGCCATCTACACAGTGTCACAGACTAATGCCAGATACCTGCGCATGCCGATGAGCTCAAACGGGGCACCAGACGAGCAAGTCTTCGATACTTTCTTCAATGTTTTGAAGGTAATTCACTTCTTGAATCTAATTCTTTGAATGGTTGGGTTTTTAGGCATGAATGTTCATGTACTTAAAACCTTTGTGACATCCCCTTCCTCCATCCCAACCAAAATATGGGGAACAGATAAAATGAACTCAGTAAATAGGAGCATGGAGGAGGGATTCCTCCATGCTAGGAGGTTCTGGGTTCGAGTCCCATCCGAGTAAGCCTGTGATATTTTCCCACAGGCTCCCAGAAAGTACCGAGCATACAGTGCTTCATACATTACATGTACGTCGGGAAAGGACTAAAAAAATCTTACCCGACGCAAATTCCATCCTCACATTAAAATGAACTCTTTATTTTGCTTAAGTCTCCCCTCCCCAAAACAAAGAAAAAAAAGAAGTTGCATTGCCTGTCATGCTCGCACTGAAAATAACGATGTAAATGTTGCCATTTGGCTTGACCCACACACTGTGGTTGTGTGGTATCTTTGTGATTGGCATGGCATTTACATATACGTGTATTTACAACGCAAGTGCATATTAGAAGAGAATTTTGTCCCGACATGGTGTTATTATTAAGCACTGTATTCTCACTGCTTTCACTTTATCAGAAACGGCAAATATCTTTATAATGTACACTTCCCTAATGCAAATTCCATCTTCACACAATTACCTATGTTCTACTGGTTAATAAATGCTGGCATTATTTCACGTATCGAAACATTTTATTATTTTTTTGTATAAGCTGCGCTGGGAATACAATGTACAATGTATATCCCCTTAGCTGTAGTACGGCCAACATGAATCCCGCAGCTGAATAAATTATACAGCCATCCTTATTTGCTGAAATCTCGCTGCGTCAACCTGCAAAGTCCAGAGTTGTCAGGTGGTTACACGACATGCAATCCTTCTCGTTGAATTATGGAGTGGAACAGATGTTCAGACTTTATGTTTACCCGCCAGGGTCTCTTGTGTTCCTAGTTTGTTGATTTTATTAATGTGATTGACGGAGTACCCCGAGGAATATTTCTCATGCTTGTCATTTGTGCCCATTGACATAGCAACTGTAGGATTAATTTATTATTTTTTTTATCAATAATATTAGCTGGCTTAACATTTTAACAAGTTCTTTCTCTATACCTTTGAGAAAGAATTTAGTTTGACCTCTTCTCCGGGCTGTTATAATGGGGCATCAGTATGCCAATATGGGCTTGTGCAGCCAAGCGTAACACACAATAGGTGAACAATAGAGGAATTTTACATTAGCCCCTTCTGCGCACTTCCGGGTTGAAAGCGAGAATGTCAGTGGCAAACAAAACAACGCTTTGCAGCACAATCATTCATGCATGAATTAATCAGGCCATAAAAGGAAGCGCAGGCATAAAGTTGTTTACTGTGACATTGAGATCCTCGTTTTCAAACGCGAAAGTGCGCAGATCGGTGCTAAACTCGTCGTTGTGGGATTCCTGTATTGTGGGATTAAACATGCAGAAGAATGCAGGTATTGCCGTCTTTTTCAAACTAGCGCTATGGCCGTCATCCGTATTCAATGGGTTTGAAATGTTAGGCCAATTAATTTGGTTGATTTGTATATTTCAGGTCAGCAGTTTACCCCTATGGAGTGACACAAAACAAACATAGAACTACAATGTACTTGTGTCAGTTTTGACATTGTACACTATATGTATGGAGAAGAAATTCATTTGATGTAGGCACAAATGAATTGTCCATATTACATGTGAGTCATGTTTGTTTTGTGGAGAAGATTCCACCTGTTCTCCACTCACAACATCCAATGTTTGTTCATCTACCAGGATGTACTGACTCTATTTCATCAAGAGGACATGTCCATGCCTGGGCTGGTATTCATTGGTCACATGGGAGCAAGCCGTACTACCTTTGCGATGGTACTTGGCATGTTGGTACTTGGGCACAAACATGGATTTCCCGACTTGGCCTTGTAAGTTACCATCACTTGCAGTTCTTTCATTAACTGTATAAATAGGCCGATCCATTAAGCTTGACCAATCACAGCCGTGACTATGATCCAATGTGTGTGACTGACATGTGGTACATGCAGATCTGGGCCCAATTTCATGGCTCTGCTTACCGTTAGCGAAAAATCCTCGCTTACTGTGGCAGAAAATTCTGTGCTTACGCAAGCGTATTTCACGCGTTAGCGGGGAATTTCAGCTCCTGAGCATGCGTACATCCCGTAACTAAGGATTCTGTGCTTCAGGGTTAGCGCAGAATTTTTCTGCTTAGCGCTGTTAGCGCAAATTGGTGATCGTAAGCTCGGAAAGCTGTGGTTAGTAGAGCCATAAAATTGGGCCCTGATTGGCCAATACGTGACAGGGTCGGGCTTGATGGATCGGTCTAGCTACTGACCTATTACTCATTAACCCCTCTATAGGTATAACTATCACAGCCTATCAACAAATCTACCCACTTGATAGGTTTTGATATAGGGTAGTTGGCTCCATTTTGGCCATGAGAGAGGGAGGGTTAATATGTAGCCATGCCCTGTAAATAACCCTATGGAATTTATACAATAATTTGTTTATCTCATATTTTAAACGCACGTCAAATTATTGTCGATGCAATTGGGCGATATTTCATTAGCTGTATTGACGCAATTCTGCTTGTGAGACCGGCAGCCAATTTTACAAAGCTGTATGTAACTTACCCTACAGTGTAGGATTTACACTGCTTAAATGTTGTGCAGCTGCGTAATGTTATTTCATGAAATGCAACTTTCGATTTTTGTTGCCTGCCCACCAAAATAATTTGAAAAAAGAAAACGGGGAGGTGGAGCGAGTTGGGGCCCAGTTTTTAACGGCAGTGCTTTCAAGAGCCTATATCATCTCACTACGGCACATGTCAATTCACATCAGATTAGGTGACAAATGGCGACAGCCCGTAATATTCTATTAAAAAACAACACACACAAAAACGGCAACAAATTTCTGGGGGGAGGGCAAAGGGGAGGGACAAGATTTTTTTTTGGGGGGGGGGATGGGGAGGAAGGGGGAGGGACCCTTCCCCCCCCCCTGGCTACGCCACCGTGAGGACTGTTTTACATATTTCATGTCCTTCACTCTGAAAAATTGGTGGCAATTTTCAGAAGTACCTCACAGGGGAACCTGCAGCGGTTGTCGCAGGTTCGAATCCCGCTCCTGCCAGTTTGCTTTGTTCACATTGTAAATTTCACGAAGTTGATTTTATAGAATGTCATAAATGTTGCCTAATTTAAGCAATGAATTGCAGTGTACAAGTAAGTGGAGTTACACAATGCCACAAGGTTTCATTACATGTGGAACTGGAATGTATACATGAACGTGTTGGGGTATTCAAACCGCGGACAAAAAATTCCGGAGAACAAAAGAGAACAATATCAACCTCGATTCCCAGCGTACGTCCGCGATTGAGATCGTGTTCGACGGTGGATACGTGTTTGTGTGTAAGCTTGTGCAATTATATGCATGTGTATGGACATACACACACATTGACATTTGACTGTATGGACGCAACGTGGATATCTTACTATAATTCCAGGAATCATTGTGTGTATGTATACATGTGTACAGGCTCTGTATATACTTCCTTTCAGTCCTCGCAAGTCAAGTCTTTTGTTGAAATCGGTCCACGCAAGTAGAAGTACGTGCTTAGTCTATGGGGTTGGGTTATATTAAAGGAACAATAGGAAACACAAAGCATTGTCCTCAGAAGTATTGGGAAAGTACGACTGTGTGGGCGTGTTGGGGTATTCAAACCGTAGACGAAAATGCCGGAAAACAAAAGAGAATAATATCGTCCGCGATTCCTAGCATACGTCTGCGATTCCCAGCATACGTCCACGATTGGGATTGTGTACAAAACATATGGAGGTCTTCCGAAAAAGTTAAACTACAAACAAAGGAGGACCAATAGGATGTCCACGTTTGAAGGTCGATACATGTTTGTGTGTATGTGTGTCTGTCCGTAATTCGATTATCTTCAGAACCGGGCACTGTATGAAGTTGAAAATCGGCAGGTGTATTGCTCAGGAACCAAGAATGTGCAGTGTCAAGTTTGAAGTTTGAAGTGGTTCTCAAAAAAGCTGCAAAAAAGCTGCAAAAAAGCAGCAATACCGGAGGCCGAGATCTGCAAACGTGGCAGTATAGACCGCCACTGCACTGCACTGTACCGCCACGGGTATAGACCGCCACGGGTATAGACCGCCACGGGTATAGACCGCCACGGGTATAGACCGCCACGGGTATAGACCGCCACGGGTATAGACCGCCACGCATGCGTGATCTAATATGCAAATTAGAAGCATGCACATCAGTGTTACCAAACAGCTTTTCCATCACTTCCAAAGCTGTGATACACGTGTGGCATGGAAACATTACACCCGTGGCTTTATTTAACGAAAGCCAAGCAATTTGTCCATTTCGAACAGGCTCATTTTGAACAAGCACTGCACTAGTCTCATGAATAAGGCCAGTTGGATAGGTTAGTTGGACATTTAAATAAGGGCACGGACTTGTGACAGAACATGCTGATTATCAGCTGAAATTCTCTGCTTGCTGCAGGCCCTTACCATTGTTTCCAATGATATCACGTTTCTGTAAGGAAAGATTAAATCTGTTTGATTCTGCATTCAGAAAAACCCCCAAAACAGGTCGTTAAAATTTCACATTCACCCCAAAAAACAAACAAACAAACAAACAAACAAATTCACTTAACCCTACGAGACCAACTGTTGTCTTCAAAACACGGCGGCCTTGCCGTACTGCAGTTTGCAGTCCGTTGGTAAAACGTGTATACGCCCTCTATAATGTCGACAAAATGCCTTTTTTCAAAGCTAATGACCTTTCCAGAAGTTGTCAATTTGACCTGTTTAAAGGAGGAACTTGAGAAATATTTTTAAAATGACGAAAAACTGAACGAGTTATTAAAAAAATGCAAATACGGACTGCAGTTTGCAGTACGCCCACACCTCACAGGGAATAAAAAAGATCAAGTTGTCAGGTTTTGTCTTGCATTTAAGCTGCATATAATCAAGCAGTGATGTAATGAGTGTTTGTCGGTCGGGCTGTTTGTCTGTCTAGCTGTATAGCTGTTTGTTTTGTTCATCTGCTTGTCTGCATACTTTTCTTGATTTTACTTAACCCTCCTACTATTATAACTATCACAGCCTATCAAAAAATCTACCCACCAACTCTCACAGCTTGTGTGTGTTTCAACCTGTCACTTGATAGGTTTTGATATATAAGGTAGTCGGCTCCATTTTTGGCACCGAGAGAGGGAGGGTTAATAATTAATTTAAATTTTAATTGTTTATTTTGTTATTTACTTCTTCTTTTTTTATTAATCAAGGGCAGGTTGAACCTTTTGGTTATAGGATTTTCTTCCCTCCTCAGCCTCGGCTTCTCCACATTTTTTTCTTCTCACTGTATTCTTGTGCAATTTGTATTATATATCTTGTTCATTTTTATGTATTTTGTATTTTCTGAATGTGGAGTGAAATGAATAAATAATAATAATGACAGTAGCAGTAGCTATATGCCTGGTAACTCACCTCAGCATTTGAAAGACAAAACCAGTTCTAATGTATGCATCCATATGAACAAAAATGCCCCTGAAATTACAGATATCGCAGTAGTTTATGCCTTGTTCTAGCTCTTGTGAAGATAATCAACTTTGTTCTGTTCATTCTACACCAATATTCAGACAATTCTGTAGATTGGGTACAAGATTTCCTAGCTTTGTCATGATTTTCCTTGGTTTTTCTACCATCACAGACTGTGGGGCAAGATTGTATTGGCTCAGGTTTGTTTTGTATACACAAGTGTAATGCAGAAATTGTCTGGGACATTACTAAGAAATTGCATTCATACACATTGAATCATTGTATCGGCCAGCTGAGTTAGTAATCGTGGGCCATTTCATTCATTGTCTCATTGGAAAGCTAATAACTTCAGTAATGTGCTTAAACAAAATAGCAATTCAATTTTAAAACTGACTTTTTGTGGTGTCACAGCCCACAAGCACGGACACATTCAACCTGTTTGTGGTCATTTTTGTTTCTATGGGCATTGTTTGTCTTCTTACAGTGCACAAGTGCTGGCTTTTGACGAGAGGAATCCCAACCTGGAACAGGCGGAGTTTCCAGTGGTTCAGCAGCTGTGTCGGGCGTTACCCGGCGATGGCATACAAGTTAAACAAGAGGTACGTTTACCCACATTTTTTTTTCCTATTTACAGTGAAGACCTGTAAAAACAAAATTGCTTTTTTTCCAATTTAATACATCCATATATAAAACAAATTACCTTGACAGGTCTGTGTTTCGTAAAAAGAAAAGAATGACCCAAAATATACTTTCTAGCAGCTCGTCAGAGTGTGAAGAAAGGTTTGATGATGTCATAATCATATGCAGTGACCCCTGTGCCGTATAGTCTGGAGATACTGACTTGCATACTCACTGATTGAGTACAGATACCTAATCAGCAGGATGTCTCTCAATGATATTCCATTTCATGGAAATCACTCATTGACCTTTGTTTTCCAGATTGAGTGTGGGTTGGACTTCCAAGTAACTGACAATTTTTACATTTTTACAAAGCAGAAATTAAAATCATTCATTTACATTGTATGTCCCGTCACGGGTACACAGCTTTCACTAATGGTGAAATGTTCTAACAAAATGTTCAGTAATAACCTGCTTTAAGAGACATATTTTGATCATGTGCGGTCATAATTCATACATCTGATGGAAAGCCTGGGAAATTCTTGATTTTTTTATTTCACCATCTGGGAAGTAATCATACTGCCAAGATTGTTGCTGTGGTTACAATATATATCTTGATCAGTGTCAAAATCATGGAAAAATAAATGTCAGTATCGGGACAGGGCAAAAGAGAAAAGACATCTCTGTTCTAATTTACATCATCCGTCGATGCAAACATACATGTACCATCTTCTGACTATATGCATGTAGTTGACCAAGAAACTAGCCATGATGTATTTTTGTAAGTAGAATTCCCTAGGTACGTGTACACGATCAGCCTATGGGAAGTACAATTATATAGAGCTGGAACAGTTTTGGATGATAGGACTGCTTCATTCCTCCCTGAGTTCGTTCAGACCAGTCGTGCCAGACAGCGATGCAATATGCTTGATTAGCTTGGTAGTTCCTGTCTAATATTGTGGGTTGCTCCCAGCAGACGTGGGATTTCGGTCCAACACTTAAAAAAAATTTGTTCCTAGAATTGAAGCAAGGATTCTTAACCAGTTCACATCGGAGGACGTTTTAACACAATCTGGCTGTTTTTATACACGGGCACGGCTGACGGGTTAAAACGTCAAGCTTGCCTCGACTCGCCTCCGGGTGACGTCTCAACACGCTAATGGCTAATTCCTCATTTGTTTTGTACACACACACAAAGTCTGAGAAGTCTGTGGAGGTGGACCGTGTGTTGAACTTGAACTTGGCCGCTGTGCACGGCCTGTTGTTCTACATGTACAATTTACGCTCCGTAAATATATGAGGTTTTGGCAAGAAATTTTGTACAAATACTGTTGAAATGACTCTTGCAAATCAGTATTTGTGGCGTTTGGCTGTATATCAGAAGTTGGCTGCTATATTTTGCCTTTTTTGAAAATAGATCGAAATTTTCGGCAAAAATAATCCCGGCTCGAACTGGTTAAAAAGGTATAGTCAGTCAGTAATCATTATCCTAACATGTACATATCATGTACATACATACATGTAGCCCAGATCCTGTGGAGAGAAATCAAGAAGGAATGTCAGTTTCTTTTAATAATTTTTCTGTGGAAGCCGCCTGATCATGTATGGACTGACAACCTAATGTACCGGCGCACACCAGAGCTAGAGGGTGGGGAAAGCGTCACTATGCCAACCTTTGTTTTCCTTTCACAGTACATGTAGATATCCTTGGGAACATACATGTAGTCAATTTATTTGATGTCAAGTCAACAAATAAATTAGCCGGAATTCCTATGCCTTTTTCTGGTAAAGCATTGTCAGACTTGTTGATGTGTCTGTGGTCCATTCGTATCTCATCAAGTTAATTGTCATCGCAATATTTTCAAAGCTTGGCAACACAGCAACCTCATAGATAATTGTTCCACATGGTTGTTCTGCATATATGTACAATGTTGGTGCAGAGGGTGTTTTAGATGGAGCTATTATGCTAATAGGGGTAGCAACAGATAATATGTCAGAGGGGATTTTTTTTCTTGTACACATTCAAAGGCATGAAATAAAAAAAAATAATAGTGACATTTTCAGATAAAAAGCCTTCTTTCTTCAATCAAAATCATAAATGAGCTAGAAAATCACATTTTCAAAGTTGCCAAGATTTGAAATCAAAAATGGTACGCTCTGTTTTAAGATGAGCTGCAGAAAATTGGCATTTTGCAATTAAAAGGTGTTAAACTGTCTCTCGAAGGGATAGAGTTGGCAGGGAGGAATTTTAAAAAGCTTTCGCACACAAGTGTGTGAAAAATTTGACTGGAGATTCTGGTCTTGCTTGATAAAAGGGACATGTTTTGAGCAAATTTGTACAACTTGGTTTTGAGATGAGAGATCTGAGAGTTAAACATTTTATCAAAACAAAAAAATGACATTCATTGTTTTTCAATATTAAGCTCAGTTGGTAAAGCACCAGTTTGGTAGTCTGGAGCTCCCAGATTCTAGCCTCGGTCTTGTTAGTTTTCTTTGTTCAATCTAATTTAGCCATGAAGAATACATTGAAATAATCTATAGTAAAACAAACTTTCTGAATATTAGACACGTTTGGTCGGAGCGACTTTTATTTGTGATGGTTCATGGCTGGTCACAAATAATCTATAGTAAAACAAACTTTCTGAATATTAGACACGTTTGGTCGGAGCGACTTTTATTTGTGATGGTTCATGGCTGGTCACAAATATTGGAAATATTCATAAGCTTAAGTTGTTGAAAAAACAATGACTCTGAAGAATCCTTTGTATTCTTTGTCATTTTAAGCTCATCCCTCGACCTTAACCATACTGCAAACATAAGTACAAAATGTACGTTAAGAATATTTTATTCGTCAAACAATCCACAAGGGAAATGTACTAATATTTTATGAGAGGATAGAGGAACTGCTTTTAAAAAATACTGCCGACATGTTTAAAGCCTCTACTTACTGCGGAGAGTTGTTTGGAGTGGAGAAGATCGACTGTCAGAAATCCTTTCTTCGTTTCTGACGGTCAATAATTTACTAGATTACTAAAAGAGCAATGCTGAGCACTGTGCAAGTAGCATCTCACAGTAGGATTAGGTTTATAAAGGAAGCACTTTAGGCAAACACATTAGATTTACATGTATGTACGGAGAAGATTCATTAGAATTTAATTAGTTGACCATTCCAAATGCCTGATCGGTTGCTGTCACTTTATATCTGTATATTTTCATTGCTCGTTTTTTTTTTTTTTTCCAGAATTCTATGTACCGACATTCATGAAATTGGTTCATTTTTTAGTTGTAGATTGAACAAAGAAAATTGACAAAGCCAGACTTGAAATTAATTACAATCTATGTGGTTGCTCTACCAACTGAGGTATTTTGCCCTGTTGTTGTACCCTGACGATCTCCATGTTTTGCGTGCACATGTACATGAGTTATGTCGCAGGTCTGTTAGCGTGCCAGAGACGGAGGAAATAATTTGATTCCCTAGCTAAATGCAGTCATGAAAATCTGGCTTGTGGACTGTCATGTTTTGTCAGTCTTTGTTCATGGAGTGCAAGTGAAAGTCAAAAAAGTCAACTATCAAAGTTGTATCTGGGCTATTGCCTATTGTTTATGATCTCCCCATTTGGTCAGTATCTCTGTTCAGGGGGTGCTAGTCAGAGGTAAACAAGTTTTAATTTGTAACTTGACCCTTAAGATGTGTGCCTGTTCTCATACAGGCAGCAAGATGCAAATTGAAATTGTTGCCACATCTGTCTTTAATAAATGAAATGAATTGACTCTGACAATTGACTCTGTATGTTTGCCCACAAGTGGCGGGGCATTTTATATCTCCTCAAGGAGTTGGAGAATATTCATTGTGCAAATCCACAAGTAAGATCGACTGAACACTGGGGCGTTCAGATGTGTCTGGTGCAGTGCATGTACATGAGTTAGCCTGTCAGAGAGGCAGGAATTAATTGTATTCCCTAGCCAAATGCAGTAATGAAAAATTGAAAATCCGGCTCTCTGGTCCTGTCTTGTTGTCTTGTTTTGCAACCATGCATCATCCACTCTGAATGTGGCCATAGATTGGGTGGGGGATGTATATCCCCCGAATAAAAATTTTAACATTCACTGCCGTTAAAAAAGAATAGATTTTAAGCCTATTTCCAAACGGAAATGCCAAAATGTAAATTTTTTAAATGCAGTTAATACGGTTGTGTGTTGCTGTTCATACATGTAGCTGTGTGTGAATATACATGTATGGTATACCTGTTTTGAACAGTACCCCCGTGTTCTCACGAATCTACTTATGGAAGTTGTTTTGATTGTTTTTTTTAATGGTCCATCTCAACATTTTGATCATGTTGTGTTGTAACTGAAGTGTGAGTAGCTGGGAAAATTTTGAATCACAAACGGGATGCATTTTTTTCTCTCTAAAAAAAAATGTATTCATAACAAAGATGAACTTCAAGCAATTTACATTTAAGTGCTTGCTTGACGTTCAAAGAAGTGATGGGGAAAGAAATTGATCATATAGGTCTTTCATCCTCTTCCCACAGGTTTCTTCAATCATGGGAACTGCATCCTTGAGGAATCTTCTCGACCAGAAAGAATGAAAATCAATAAACACAACTCAACAACCGATCAGATTTTCAATCCATGCTGTGTTATGCTAGTAGTCTAGTTGTTGTTAGTTTGAAATGAAAATTAGCCCCGGAGCTCCCTGTTTATAGAAGGGCAAGGTAGTTGTCAGTGATGGGCACTTAGGTTAGAAAATCCAATTGATGCCAAGGATGCATTTGTCTCTGTGAAGTCCCAGGCTCATGACAAGGACATAACAATCAACACTGTCTGATCCATCTTGCATGGTATTCTAAGGATATTGATTCAGTGTGATATATAGATTGTTTATGAATATTAATGCGTTTATTTCAATGCTGCCCTTCATGCACGGTCATCAATAAAGGAAATGGATAGATAAATAAAAAAATGACAGGATAACAATGTACACAGTGGTGGTGAATAAACTTATCACCACAGACTAGAAGATTTGGCAAACAAAGATTTCCATACAAATACCACACAGAAGAAAGAAACAAAGCAGTCGTGTTTATATCCAAAATTCACCCACATCAATTTTTCAGTTGGACAACAACACCATTAATTAACCCCTTGGGCACGGTATTTTATGGGAGACGTCGGGGTGTTGCGGCGGTTCTGGCAGCCAAGCGAACTGCTACAATGTGTTTGTGCAGTCAAGCATATCATAAACAATAATCCAATGGATTGAAACTGCACAAACAGCAGCCAATGGCGTTATCCGGCCTGGTGGCACCTTTTTGTTTTGCGTCCACAGACGTCATTCGTACGCAAAGGGTTGAGGCTGTTAAACTGATACTGTTGCTGGTTATTATTTATTCTATAGGGGTTTATTTATGGCTTTCTGTGTGTGTTTTTGTCTTTAATCACAGGTGGATGTTTTAATTGATCTATGCGATGACCTGAGCAATATCCGGACAGATATCTACACGAGCAAGAAGAAGATGGAATCAATCAAGGATGACTATGAGATCACTGTGAGTGATTGGCCAGACTTTCTATAAACAGTTACATCATTCCTTAAGTTCAAGTACTGGACTTGTTTCCATGGAGCTTTATTCAATGACTAGAGCACTAATTCCTCATTCTGTCAGGCACATGATTTGAAGCTGCCCCTAGGCACGGCCATGATTGGAGGGTTTGTGTGTTGTGTGTGACTATGGGCTCCGTGCAGAACTACCCCCTCAGCGGAAAGAAAAGGCGAGTTGGGGGGTCAATATCGACGCCATTATACCTGACTTCAATTTAAGTGTCTGGTTCCCGCTGTGATATTCTTATTGAAAACGCAATTATCGAGAGTCAGCGAACAGACAAAGCAATCCCACTGGTATACGAGTATCAAATGAACGAGGAGCGCGGTGCGGATATCAGCGACGTACTGCCCATGGAAGTGCGGTTGCTATGTGGACAGCGCCATCATTCGACGGCGCACTGAGCCCATAGAATCCTGTGGCCTTGCCACATCCAAGGGCCTAAAATTATGAGAAGTCAAAGCCAAGGCTGAAGTCAAAGTTTGAGAAATGACAGAGATAAATGGCTAATACTTTGGTGGATTATTGATAGACGGTCACTTTTTCTGTGTTACCTATATTTCAGGGAATGAGTGCCAAGCAGTTCTTTCTTCAGAGGATGTTCAAATATTTGGAGCGATACTGTTTCCTTCTTCTCTTCAACAGCTACTTACACCAACAGGTTCGAAGCATTTCCTGTTCAGATTTATTAAGCCATGTACAACATTTCAGGCATGCTATTTCATGCCTTACATCATGTGACCTGCTGCTGCATATTACGGCCATGTCACATGAGGCAATTTACAGGCAATAAGTTACAGGCAATTTCCAAGAAGAAAAAACATTCACATTTCAATTTTCACATAATTTTCATAGGAATGTCAATATGCTGTCAGGAAAATGTCTTGTGTTACGAACCATTCCTTTTAGACAGCAGTGCTGTTTGTTATTGCCTTGAAGTTTCTTGTAAAAATTGCCTTGTATGACAAGGCCCTTAAGGAATTCCTCCCAAGTTGGTCTCTTTGAGCTTTATGTACCAGAATAAAGATCCATGCTCATTAACAAATTTTTGTTTTCTTCTTACGGATGTTTAAAGCTTAAATGACATTTGGTCCTTTATCTGAAAAGCCAAGAAACAGAAAAAGTACTATTTTCTCCTTAAAATAAGCCTTCGTTGGAAGATGGAATTTGCCTCCGGCTTAATGTAAATAGAATTAGGAAAGGGATTTTCTCTTTTTGCCCTATCCCGACATAATGTATAAAGCACTGTATGCCCAAGTGCTTTCCAAGATCCTGTGTGAAAAACAAATCACTGAAAAATTCAGGGGTGAGATTTGTCAGGATTTTTTCTCATTTCAGGATTTTTTGTCGGGATTTCAGAATATTTAAAGAATCTCTTTTGCAATCTGGAATTCCTGAGGTGTTGTCCTAAAGGTGGTTTTATCTATAAAAGTGGATATAGACCAATAAAAACAAATATTTTAAGGGGGTGCCTTCACTGGGATCGTCATAGATTTTTTGTGGATTTCGTGGAATTTTCATTTTTGGCCAATCTCACCCCTAGAAAATTAGTTAGAAGAAAAATATTGTCGACATGTGACTCATTTCTCTTAATAATCAGACCACACATAAGAAAACTACAGATCCTACCAGAATTTGCCAGACGTTATTTGCACGACCCATTTTCTGCTTGTATTTTGATGTTACAGAAAATTCAGATGTTCTGCCAGTCATTTGAAGTCTGGATGCAGCAGCACCCCATACTGTACCGAATCATGGGGAACATGGACTCATTTGAGAAAGATAAAAGCCCCGCCTTACACATCGCGAAGGGAGACAGATTCCTGGTCAGTGTTTGCTGGGATGCTATCTCAGTTTCACTTGCGATATTGATTACCAAATGACCCACAAAACAGCAGGAAAACCAAGTTGTTTTTGGTTTGCGCAATGAAACTCTCTATCTTTCCTTCATATGATAGCTGATTGGTTTAGCTAGACATCACTAATTCAGAGATCTTGGGTTTAATTGAAACTCAAGGGACATTATTTTTTTTCTCAGTTTTATTGATATGATTGCATATTGAGTGTTGAAAAGGGACATGGCAGACCGAAAACAAAATAATAAATTGCTTTTAGCAATACAAAAAAAAATGAAATAGGACAGGTAACATTCAGAAAAAAAGTGCCAAATCATGCCATATCCGCAGTGTATTACGGGAAAAATTGATATCTTTAACTCTTTACAAATCATATTATAATTGGAGGATTTGGGACTATTAGGGTTAAAAATAATGTGCTATTTGCACTGGGGGGAATCATTCTGAAATATGTACATTTTGAAGACGTACATTCTGAAGATATAACATCATTTGCGCATAGGCAGTTGATATTAGCTCCCCTTAGTAAAGAATTTGATAAACTATTTTCCATGGCAATGCCTCAAGAACTTGTTTGTCAACATTTGATGCCTCAGGGAGCTTATATCAACCATCCATCTGCAAACCGTGTTCAGGGTTCCCACGGGTCATGGAAAATCCTGGAAAAAAAGTTGTCCTTGAAAATCATGAACAAATTGGGAAAATAAAAAAGTCATGGAAAAGTCATGGAAATCAAGACCATGCAAGGGTTATTTTTGATGGGCGGCTTTTGATGTGAGGAGGAGGCCATTATTAAAACTTATTTTCAAAAGCTAACAAATGGTCCAACATTACTGGTTCATCAGTAGCATAATACCAAACAACTTTTCTCTGCAAAATGGCGTTAAATGTCATGGAAATTGTCATATTTTAGTCCTAGAAAAGTCATGGAATTTGGTTTTCAGGTTTCTGTGGGAACCCTGATGTTGTATTTTGTATACTTGTCGACTGTGAGGATGGGAATGACCTTTAAATTTTGTAAGCAACACTTTGGTGGGACACTGTGTTTTGAGTTGCCCGATTTTGAATGGTGTACGTTATCAATGTATTAATGATTTGATGGTTGCATGTATTTGAAATGATGCAGGTTGCAGATGAGTACATTGGCTTGGATGTACTTAGCTCATATCCAGATGTCAAAGTGTCAAACTTCAGACGGGTCCCTGGCCTGCCAGTCTTTGGTATGGCCCAACCTGCAAGAGAGGTACGTTGGATACTAGACCTCTAGTTACAGCGTACATGTAGAACAGGTTTTTGTCTGTGAAATCTTGTCATTTTCAATAGAGCAGTGCTTGGAGAAGTTTTCTGAAGACATTTTTAAAGTTGTCCGATCTCGGTGCTAAATCCTTGAGTAAAAGTATTTGCGGTGTTATTTGAATTTTGACTAAAATAAATTTGGTATGACATAAAAGACAGGAAATGTTTGCTTTTGAAGGCATGTCAGTCTCTCTTCAGGTGATTTAATATGGATTTCTTTGCTAAACTGCTTTATGAGGCCAACATGTTTATTTGGATATATCTGCAGGGTAAGTAAGGGTTTGTATTATCAGTTATTATTTGGGGAGTCCAAAATTTAAAGTAACAAATAATTTCACCCGAACAAAGAAAACTGACAATTTGAGAGACCGCCAACACGGGGCAAGATAGCTCAGATTGTTGGTAGAGTGCCGCTACGGTAGTCCGGAAGTCGCAGGTTCGTATCCCGCTCCTGCTAGTTTCTTTGTTCACTTTGAAAAAGTATAAATTATTACGAAATCCGAGACAAAACTTTTTCATAGGATTGCCTAGGGGACGTGCTCAACTCACAAACCACGATTGTTTCAAATGTCCACAATCATACACAGAAAAGTGTCTGGTTTTTCCTCCCAGGGCGTGGCTAAAATAGCTAAATATCTGACGGATCAGAAGTACAGTCATTCGTCAGTCCATATCTTCACACTGAGGGGAGAGATGGTACTCGAATGTGATGGCTGCACCTACACGCCAAGAAAAATCAAGTCCCTCTCACAGAACATATACATACCAGGGATCACTCCGGATGAACTGGAGGTAAGTGCCGTCATTTAGCCCGTACCATACGAATAAAGAGGCTGTCACGGATGCTAGTTCATGAGCAGAAGCCTATTCATACTGTAAAGAGATCAGATTATCTTGTCTTGTTTCAGTGTGAGGGGGCTGGTTCTTCCACACTTTCCTCTGTAGCCCACACCTCAAGTGGCCCTTGGCCTTGTGATGGTTGACTTCTATAAACAAAAAAAATAAATACAAAAATAAAAACAAACAAAACGCATGATTGCGTAGTTATGGGCCCTGTTTTAGTTGTGGCCAAATGAGTCAAGAATTTTTTTACATTCCAAAATGACCTTTTCAACTTAAAACAGCATTCTCTTAATTCTAATAACACTTTTTTGGGGTCATTTTGAACGTTTTTTTTAGCATAGAAAATGCAATTTTTAAAAATGCAATTGAAGGTTAGTGTCAAGCGAATTTGTGCAGTTTGCACGTTCACTGTGCATTGCGGTGATCACCACCTTTATTTTCATGCTGCATTTTGTAGTCGTCGTCATCATTTTTCCCCAAAATTTCCCTAAAAAGAATCAAAACACTCTTTCAATGACACTCCTGTTGGTGTTAAATGCAAGTCCAATGATCGCAAACTATGGATTTTTGTGTCCTTATTGGGAACAAGACCTGTAACTACTCAATAATTGGCCCAAGCTTGTATGTTTGTGGAAATAACATCCGCATAGATTTTGTTTATTTACTAATTTGTACTTATCCCCTTGACGTCGGATATCATATGGGGGGCGCCTGGGTGTCAGGCCGGCTTGTGCAGCCAAACAAAACGGAAACAAGAGGCTTGTGCAGCCAAGCATAATGTACACAATACCCCAATGATGGATTGAAAATGCAGAAATTGGCACAAATAGAAGTCAACCGGCCAGTTGGCAATTTTCAATCCGCACGTATTTGTGTCAACCGGTGGCAAGGGTTAAGAATTGTTCTTATTTACTAATACATGTAGGTTACAGTGAAAAGTCATATTGGAAATATTTTGATTTATTTTCATTGTTGTTTTTTTTCAGGAAAGAGAATTGCAGCTGAAGAATGAATTGCTTAAATTTGGCGGACCAATTCAGGTGAGATTATGAGAATAAACAAATGTAAACATTGACTTTTACTGTGTATCGCTGTGCTTTAATATAATTGCGTTTACTTGTTTGCCCGGCTAATAATATACCTAAATAGTGTATGTATCAGATTGTTTATCTTCTCCTGTTTTTGGACAGATTTACGATGATATCACAGAACCAAGAAAAGCGAAGGAATTCTCCACCATTTTGACACTGAGGGAGATGATTGAACAGCAGTGCCAAGTCACACCTCAGCTGCACTACCACAGAGTAGCAGCCGCAGAATGTGAGGGCTCACCTCCAGAAAAGGCAAGTGGTCAGATTTACTGGAGTTTCTTTTGTCTCAAGATAATATTTCTGTATTCAGTTCAAAAATAAAAAAAAAATTAAAAAAATATTTTAGATATTCTTTCTCCCTTCTTAACCAGTTCACGCCGGGATTATTTTGACATTCACCGGACCCAGGCACAGGATTATTTTTCACGAACCTCGATGCCAGCTGGGTTCAGGTGGAATCAGTCCATAATCTGCGGGTAGCACAACCTGATATTGCCGGCCTCTTTTGCTGCGAGCGGGTCGCTGACGGATATTACCGGCCTCACTTGAGTGCGTGCTTATCAGTCATCCGTTCTGAATACCGCAAAGCATTTGCGTGTATACACGTCATCCGACCCGAACTGGTTAACCCCTTGCGTACGGATGACGCCATATGGCGCAAAAAAACAGTGTCAACGGGCCGGATGACGTAATTGGCCGCTGTTTGTGCAGTTTCAATCCATTGTTGGATTATTGTGTATGTCATGCTTGACTGCACAAACACATTGTAGCGGTTCGCTTGGCCGCCAGAACCGCCACAACACCCCGACGTCTCCCGTAAAATACCATGCCCAAGGGGTTAAAGAAACATGGCATCTTGGATTCTACAATTAGGCTACAAAACTTATGACTGAAAAGATATTAAAACAAGGATATTATTAAAAACATGCCCTTAATACAAAGAGGCAGATGCGATGGTCTGCGAGTTATCCAAACCCGGGTCTATATCAAACAGCGTCTCTTGAATACTTTGTCTTTTTTTGATGCAGGAGTTTGACCTGCTAGTGGATGTAATTAGAGATCTGGAGGATATCTACACAGACGAGGACGGCCCAGCGCTGGTCTTTAACTGCGACTGTGGCAAAGAGAGAACCACGTGCTTTATGGCAGCTGCTGGCCTGATCATCTGGCATCTAAAGGTACCCCATTTGCTTTGGTTTTCAAGCATGAAGCCTGAACAGGGTTCCCACGGGTCATGGAAAATCCTGGAAAATCCTGGAAACAAAAGTTGTCCTGGAAAGTCATGGAAAATGTATGGAAAATTGGGGAAAATAAAAAGTCATGGAAAAGTCATGGAAATCAAGATGGGCCGCTTTTGATGCGAGGAGGAGGCCATTATTATTTAAAACTTATTTTCAAAAGCTAACAAACGGTTAGCCCAACATCAGCGGTTCATCAGTATCATAATACCAAACAACTTTTCTCTGCGAAATGGCGTTAAATGTCATGGAAATTGTCATATTTTAGTCCTGGAAAGTCCTTAAAAAGTCATGGAATTTGGTTTTCAGATTTCTGTGGGAACGCTGCTGAATCTGAAACTGTTAATTTTCATGAAAGTTGTATCTGAAGACCAAGAACGCAGAGGCTCATTTTGATGTGAACAATTGAAATAATACATTTCATGAAAATGCTAAATCCCACAAAGTATGAACTGTGTTGCCAACTCTACCAATGTCGTAGCATACCTTGAAATGTGTATATACATGTATGCATGCCAATATAATAATAATAATATAAAAATACTACTACTACTAATAATAATAATAATAATACATGTAAGTGTTTGAAATCTCCTGGATGCGGCAAATGGGTGACTTTGCCCGAAATAACCTCAAAGGGGTGTCGCCCATTTAGAGCACTTTCCCCACGCGCCTTACTAAAAAACACTCCAAAGGGGCGACTTTTACAATAGGGCGACAGTTATGTGTCGCCCTATTCGACCAGGTCACCCTAACCCACTCTTTTCTAGGATTATGTGTCGCCCTATCCGGCAATTGAGGGAAATTTTAATTCTTATGAATGCAATAAACGGGCGACTTTGCTAATAATAACCCCTTAATAGGGCGACATCAGTGTCGCCCTTTTATAGCATTTTCCCCACGTGCCTTACTAAAAAATACTCCAAAGGGGCGACTTTCACATCTAACCCACTCTTTTGTAGGATTATGTGTCACCCTAACCAACAATTAAGGAAAATTTATCCTACCAGACATTGAACAGTTTCTTATACTTATTACAAGGACCCTTCCAGAGAAGATATTTGAAATCTGGGTATACTTTGTGAAGAGTTGTATTTACCATGCAATGCAATCTATGCGACGGTCGTTGATGGAGTTATTTGTGGATTGTCTTCAGGGTTTCCCTGTTGGTGTGAAGTTAGAGGAACAGGAGAGGATCAGTGTACCACAGGCCGAATACACCAAGGGGGAGTTTGCTGTAAGTCATTACAAACATTCACAGATTCTCATGAATATGTATTTTTATATAGCCAAATAATTTGGAATGAATTTCACTTGTGTGCTGTGGATAGAGTTGAAGCTTTTGCCTAAGTTGTCTATCAGTCCGTCTATGTGGTCGGGTCGTCTTCAGAGCTTAAATTCAAATTCTAATTTAATTGATCTTTACTTGTAGTCATTCGATGTATGAGATTTTAGGATGTGTTATCTTTTTGCCATTAGAGTACATTGCGGTTGAAAGTTAATTCCGTGTATGGGAATGGGAAAATTTGCGAAAAGAATTCACGTTCACATTTCCCATGCAACTTTGCAAGTGGGAAATTATTTTTACACTTTTGAGAAACGGTGTGAGAAAATGTTTCCCCACTGTGGGAACAATTTAACATTTTCTAAAATGAAAATGAATTCCCTGGGAAAAGAAAAAGTGTAAAGAGAAATTCCCATTCTCGGGCTAACTTGCAAATGCAATGTACTGTGTAATGGTTATTTAATTTTGAACATGTTAGTGCCTTGTCACATTATTTTCAGTATTTCATATACATATTGTCTATTTTTTGTATCATCATCGTCATGAATATGTAGAGTTTCAGCTTGTGCCTTTTGCATTAATGACAGGTTGTCATGAATCTGGTCAGACGGCTGCCCCAGGGGTCACAGGTCAAAAGGGAAGTTGACTTGATTCTGGATAAGTGCTCTGAGACCATGACGCCAATGCATTACCACCAACGAGAGACCATCTTCTCAACCTACAACAAGGTAGGTTGTAAAACAGTGAGATTACAGAAGAGTTAAGCTCATCCTTACAATCACTCTCTCACCGGAGATCTGTTGCTACTCTTCGTCTGTTCTACAGGTGTTTTCATAGTAAATGATACATTGGGTTGTCCAGCATGGTTCTCCAGGGTAGTTTGAGCGTGAAACTAGGATTTCTGCCTGTTCCCACCAATATACTCTAGCTGTACCTAGATGTAGAACGAAAAGCCATGCCGAAAGCTTTTTCCCTTGTTCTGTATCTCTATGGAATTCTTTGCCTGGTGCATGTTTCCCTTCATCTTACGATCTTTCCTGCTTCAAGAAGAATCTGAATTGCTACCTTTTGCATCTTTGATTCTTTTTTTCTTTTTTGTAGCTCTGTACCTCAAGATTCTTTTAGCCTTGTTAGGGGCAAACTTGCTTCAAAAAAGAGGTTTTTTCCTCATAAAGAGGAAACATTCAACAGGCTTAAATGTATGTTTTCATCAGATCAATCTATTAAGCCCCTCCCACCCTTTGGAAACACTTGCACACAGTATACACTTGTAGAGCTGTTCATTTTCGAATAATTTAGTATTCAATTATTCGAGACTGGGCTTGACTAGGTGTCTGCTGCAACTGCATGCCACGCCGGTAAAAAGTTGCATGCAAAGCAAGCCGGTGTTTTACATGCGGCGATCGATATTAGAGACCACCCGATGGACATTTGTTGCATTGTATCAAGATCATTACGAGTACCGGCAAAAATCTATTTGAATATTCGGTTGATGATCGAATATTAGAATATTCGCTATATTCGTGACAGCCCTATACACTTGAATGTCATCCTACATTACTGTAGCTGTGTGCACTACACGTATGCACAAGGGTCATTCTATAAATTTGGGGTCCAAAAAGGTGACATTTTTGGTGTCCCTGTTACATAGTGACATGTATAAGATTTTGCAATTCAGGACACAGTTTTGAATGCCTTCTATCTCCAAGAATGATTATGTAAAGCAGAAGTACCTGCCAAAAAAATACAAAATAGTGTGAAGTCAATTTTAATGATACTTGATGGGAAATTACACAGGTCAGGTGTAACAGGGACACCAACAAATTGTCACACTTTTGGACCCCAAATTGAAGGAATGACCCACATGCATGCCAGTGTCTTGAATGCTTAGACATGGCTGTGATTAGTGATTTTACCATTTACCATTGTTCGTTTTTGTCAAGGTGAAATTGGCCAAAGACGAGGACAGTGCCGTCAGTCTAAGACATCAGAGTTTGAATTTTCTGGAGCGTTACATCTACCTGATCCTGTTCAACAGTTATCTGCATATTGAACGAGCCAATAACTGGAGCAGCAAATTCTCCAAATGGATGATAGAGGTACATGCATATAGGACTAGAGTATTTGACACACAAGAGCCTCTCAACCTCGGCTGAAGTCAGCCCGGGGGCGAACCTCCAGGCCACCCAGCATTGACTCTTGATTTTTTCAAACCCACGAACAACCTTGCACCGTTTCCCATTTATTTTTAGTTCAATCTTGGGGGAACTCAACGATTTGAACCCAGACGAAAGTTTGAACCCAGGGGAAGGAAATATCAGCCTGGTCTGGAGCAAAGTAGCGATCAACCCGGGGCAAAACCGATTTCAGGTTTGACACAGGGTTGGCAAGTGTGACATGTCTCTTGTTTACAACCCGGTGTCACATGAATATCCATCTCGGAAAGAGTTCCATATCCGGACATCACTTATACCTCGTGCACAAAGTCTATGGGCCATGACAGAAAAAGTCAAAGTATTTTCAAAGAATAAGTTGAAAATTTGTCCCTCCTAAATTCGTGTTTCTTCATCAGATTTACACTTTTTTGTAGTTTTTAAGTCATATTAAGGGAAAATAAGTGATGTCCAGATATGGAACTCTTTCCTCAGTCTCCCTCAAAAGCCGACTTAGTGGTTCTACTGCACATGCCTATGTGAAGATAATTAGGACTGTGACCAGTGACGTGAGAGGGTTTAACCAATAATAGGGAAGAGAAGCCAAAATGTCATGGGAGTCGGATATTCATATGACATCAGCATCAACCCTAAGATTTGTCTAGAGTGAAAAGCCTTGGGGAAAACTGTGTTCTCCATACCACCTCCCAACCTCCACCTCCCACCCACAACCCCACAGCTACCAGGGCTGTAGTCGAGTCCCTGCAAGTCCTTTCACAAGTCCTTTCGCAAGTCCAGTCACAAGTCCAGTCATAAAGACAGTCACAAGTAACTGGATGAACAATGACAAAGAAATGCCTTTGTCAAAGCTCATTTGAATAGCTTGTGATTGGAATTAGGACTGGAGGGTTTGTGATGGACTTGTGATGGACTTGTGATGGACTCGACTACAGCCCTGACAGCTACCCTCAGGGGAGACTTATGTAGTAATGACATGTTAACCAATTCTATCAGGCTGTTATCAAGGGGGCTCTGGTATGCCATCAAGCTTGGGCAGTCAAATGTAACACACACAGTAAGCGAACATGGATTGAATACCTGCAGGAATGCGCGCATATAGATGACAACCGACCAGATAGGGGTGTGCATTTACGGGTAGTAAAAGAACCGGGTACCCGATTGAAAAAAATACTGGTACCCGGGTACCCGTTAAAGAAACCCAACCCAAAACTTCCAATCCCGGAAGTTGCAATAATGTCTTTCTCCGAGATTCAAAAGTCTGATTTCAGACAAAAGTCTGAAAAATCTCATGCCTGTCCAGTAAACATGATCACTACTCCGCATTACATGTTCCGGCACGTGCATGCGCCGGCATATCACAAAAGACAGAAGCTTTATACAGTTGATTGTGGAATGAGGCATGCTATTACACATGTATGTCTTTTCGAGGCTCTTTATCCATACCCAGACTACAAAAACCACAACCGTTAAATTCCCTGTATTGTCAATTTTCGTGAGCGTCATAAACATAAAATCTGTGCTGGTTTACCATGTACATGTACCGTAATTTTCGGAATATAGGCCGCGCGGAGTATAAGCCGCAGCACGCAAAAATCTGCAAATTAAGATTTCAAGTTGGCGAATTAGCCGCAACGGCGTATAAACCGCACCGCGGCGCTGACGACCGACCACAAAAGTCATCGTGCTGCATAGCGCTCGTACGTAAAATGGTTCCACTATCGAAATCACATGCAATCCTAAAGTGTAAGCAGCGCAAGAACGAGATAGGCGGAAAGAAAAGGCGAGTTTGGGTTCAATATCGACGTCATCTTACCTGACTTCAATTTAAGTGTCTGGTTCCCGCTATGATATTCTTATTGAAAATGCAATTATCGAGAGTCGGCAAACAGACAAAGCAATCCCACTGGTAGTATACGAGTATCTGTAGACAGCGCCCTCATTCGACGCGCACGGAGCCCAATAAACTTTCATAAGTCCTCGAAATTACCAATTTTTACGGGCTGGATGAGCGTCCTGGCTGGGTGGGCCGCGCGGCAGTTCTTTTTTTTTTTACGGGGCGGGGGGAATAAAAAAGACAATGACACTTTAACCACTAATCTGAACTCAACAGTCACCAATTGACCAGTGAAATAATAAACAACATGGATTACACAACGATAAAACAGACAAAAACGACCACACGATTTGTGAGGTGTGAACGGTACTTATGGTACATTTGCAAGTCTATTCGGTCCCTCTAGATTGGTTTCCTTTATTTCCAACAAGTGAGTAGAGCGAACGTAAACGGCATCTTATTTCCATCACTGCCTGAACTTTTAGTTGTATAGTCATGGAGGAAACACGGCCCGTGGGCATGCCGCGCGACGGCATGAGTGGTTTTACCGTGCGATGCGTTGCCGTCATCTTCACCGGCCAAGTTGCGTTCACGCCCCGCACGGGCCATTCGGGAAATCACGGTGCGCTATATCGCTGGCGGAAAAAACGTCAACGTTGTCGATCTCCTTTTCCAAGTCACCCAGTAAAAATGAGTTTGGTTCCGTGGGGCAGAAATGAGTTTTATCATGATTCATGTCATTCTTGCACTTAATAGCCGACTTGTCGAGTTCAATTTGTCTGGAACGTTTTAATTAATTAAGCGATGCAAGGCATAATTGTCAAATAAATCGCAAACAGAAAACGCTTTGGTTTCTGCGTGTCCGAGTCATCGCAGCACACATGCACACTATGCACTATTGTTTGCACGAGGGGAGTTCGTTGTGTTAAGTTGAACAGGCAACGCTACTCCCTCTGGACCATCGCTAAACCGCACACATGGCTTAGCCGGCTTTGGGGGGTTCGGGTTACTGTAGTAAGAGCTACCTGGCTAAAGCTAGCCGCGGATTCGGCCGCGGATTCAGAGCTTGTTTTTAGGCTGTGACTGGTTCCCGCCCCAGTAAGAAAGAAGAAAAATAATGCACGGACGGGAACCAGTCTGCTTGGGGAATCGAGGTTTTGTGAAGGTTTTTACATGGGGCGCACGTGCCGTGCGGGCTCTAGCGCGATCTCTCATCACGCGCACGGGCAATTACCAGCGCGATCGAAAAGCGCTGTTTTGTAGGATCCGGCAACGGTTTGGTACTAAAAAATTTAGCAATTTGAGGGCTTGGTTTGGCAAGAAGGGCACAACGGCCAAAGTATTAATGGAGCACAGCACAACTGGCCGTGAATAGTGCATTTTTACAAGGGGCATCACGGCAACTAAATCTTAGGGCATCGACGGCACTGGCCGCCGTGGCCGTCGTGAATTTCGAACCTTGTGTGACTGATTTTATTCTTCAACTGTTGCCGTATAAACCGCCCGGAGTAAAAGCCGCAGCGTGAGAATCAACGTATAAGCCGCGGTCTATATTCCGAAAATTACGGTAGTCGGGTTTTAATTTTTGAAAATTCCCGACAAATAAAATTTGAAACCTTTCCTTTTTCATTTTCTGGGAAGTTACTATGCAATAAAGTACGGGTACTCGATTCCATAATCTGGAACCGGTTCCTGACATGAAATTATGTATCCGGGTAACATGGTTAACAGAGTATGGAAATATATGTTAATTTAGAGCATTCGCAGAAACTTAATAGAGTACCAAAGTCTGACGTCAGTTGGCACGACAACTGGCTCTAACTAAACAAATGTAGATTTCTTCGATTGTTCCTTAGTTAACAGCCAGTCATGCGAACACATTGACACAAAATAACAAAAGTATTCTGGTTCCAAACATTGCATTGACGTCATCACTTCGGTACTGTATTGCTCCTTGCTACATATCTTCTGTGAATGTGTCTGGGCGATGTATGTTCTGTGAAAGAATCAAATTGTTGACTTTTGATCATTTCTTTTGGTAACAGACTGGACTCAAGATCGGTGCCTATGAAACACTGGACAACCTTCACTACCATGATCTGGATGGTGACGATCCTTGTCTAGTCAGCTCCATACGCCACCGATGGGTCAACAAGGGCAACAAGCATGGCTATCAAGGCGTAGTAGATTGAAAGGTTAAAAGTCAAGGGTCAATGTGAGCCAGAGGTCAACATAAAGCAGCTGGTGTATTGCAACTTTGAAAAAAGTAGCATATTACCAGAACAATTTTTTTGAGAATGTTTTTGTTTTGTAAAATGAATTTGGATATTGTAAACAACAGCCATTGGAAATTCTCAAAGCTTTTGTTTTTATCTGATTATCGTGCATGTCTTTTTGATAATTCATTTGGAGAGATGATTATTTGTACAGAGAAAGTCCAAGGTCCTTGATGAGGACGTGTCTGGGTTTTGAAGTATTCCAGCTCATGGATGTTAACAATTTGACAGCATTTTCTTGTTGAGTATCATGTGCAATTACACAGAATTCCTGCCTCAAAAGTACTTTATATTTTCATATCGTAATCATGTTATCAAGGAAAATACACAATAACAATCTGATCTTTGAGTGGAGGGTAATTGTATGAAAGCCCGATCATTTAGTAGTTAGTTGGCTAACATATTTATATAGCCTTATTGTGGACAAGCTGCAATGGTTTATATGCCAGCATTTGATATCAAACATCATACTGGCCTGAGATGACGGGCCATGTGTATTTAAACCACTGATGTACAGAAGAAAGTTTGAAGGAGCCATGCAACAGGAATTGTACGACATAAATACATATACATGCATGTTGGACAGCATCATTTTTCTTGTTGCTGTCATTCTAAGGAAGTAAATTGCAAAAATTTGGGTTTTATGTTAATGTGCAAAGTCATAATCATGGGTACACCCTTTTTGGTGTCCATGTTATGAACAACATTTTGAAAAACAATGATGTAAACATTATTTGAGATTACACACGAATCGGTCATCCAGCTTTATGTCAACAGCACTGTCTCCATGGCAACATGTGCAGAAAATATCAAACATTTCCTTGACATATTCCTGAAGAAGGTTCATCAGTGTTTTAGCTGATTTCCATATTTAAAAGCCCCTTTGCAATCTATCTCAGCCGACATTTCTTCAAAATATTGTTGGCGGGTTTATTTTGGATGAATGATTTTTTATACTTAAAAGGATTTCTTTCTCGTGGCAAACAAAAATCGTGCCCTCTTACACAACGTAAAGAAAGATTTTGAAAGAGTTGAAAACAACCCCTTCTTTTCTCTACCAAGGAAAATCAGCATTTGGATCATGTTGGTATTGTTGCAGGAAATGGATGTTGCTTGGCCCCTTTAACCCTAACAGCCCAAGCCTTTTTACTAGAATCCTTCCCTAACCACACAAACTCCAACACTGTGTAGTAAACCAATGGCACATTCTTTGTACTTAAGACAAAATTAGGGCATCAAGTCCAATGCAAAGTGATGGTGCCAAGGCTCTACAGTACCCAATCACACACAATTCAACACAAAGGGGTGTTTGATTTTGGCAGGTTAGGGTTAATGAATGGTAAAATACGCCTCTATCATGCCACATATACAATCAGTATTAGAATGTGTGTGCCTGCTGTGGGAAGGAGTACTAGTCAAATAATCAGAGAATGTATATATCAAAAAATTATATTGTTGTACCATACAAAGAAAGCGTTATTTGTGAGAGACCATGTGAATAGATTTATATACACAGTATGTATGAAGTGAATCCTGCCTTTTAGCAAACCTGCCTGTTTTTCACTAGACTGGAGGTCTTGAGCAACTAGCACCTGCGATCCAATTTGGGGGTGCCTGGGGGGGGGGGGGGGGGGGGGGGTGATCAAGTCTTGCTGTTCTTGGCTGGCCAACAACTTGGTACAGCACCGGGCCCTTACGTACCATGGTTGATGCAGTGTACAAGCTACGTGTTTATCATGCATATTGTATGTACATGTGTTGCTTAGCACATTCGCAGATGGCAGCTTGAGGTGCCAGCAACCAGCTAATGTTGCTGACGGCTGAGGTATGCAGACAGTGCAATTGGAGGGTCCATCAGCCCGGTGGTTGACGTATTGACAGTATAGTACAGGCTGTGTTTATCGGGTTGTAGCAGCATGCTGGAAATACTCCATGGTAACAGTTGCGTGTCGCTGGGTGGTACGCACGGATGATGCAGCGTGGTTTCATGTCGTGATTCGTGTGCTGTTTTTTGTCTCTATTGGAAGAAAACAGAGACTGCCTTGGGAAAGGCTAGTTTTTCTCCGAAATTTGAAACAAAATAATACAGCATTTATAGGTACTCAAAACCCCCAAGATTTTCTGAAAAAGCAACTAAATTCAAGCGCCACAATCTTGTCTTGCAGGATATCATATTTATAGTTGGCAGTGGTCTCTCTGGGCCATAAAAATAAGCAGAGCTGTTTTTCTATTTGAAATACCTGTAATGGTCTTGGATGTTTATGTCATATCCAGACATCCCTGTGCTAAATTTGTATTCATGTGTGTACTTTGTTTCATCATGAGTACTTCACAATTTCATTGCTTCAGAGCAATTGACCCATTGCTTGGTGGCGTGGCCATGTAGCCACGACCCATGGTCAGCCCTGTAGAATTTTGTGCGGTCATTTTGTCGGATTTGCATGTTTCCTGTCAAACCATTGTTGTAATTGGGCAATATCACAAGCTTCATTCACAAAATTCTATTATTGATTGTTCAGAAGTCTGTGACGTTTCTGCAGTGTGGCAAAATTGGAGCCCAAGTACTTGGAACTCGGAACTTGAAATTCCATGGCCCAAATACTCGAGTAGTACTTGACTACTCAGCACTCGACTGCAACACTCATGATAATGATGTACATGAAGGTGTTTATTCAATATTGGGTTTTGCCCTTCACTGACGTCGGTGAAGGGCAAAACCCAATATTGAATGTACATACCCCGACGCAAAAAAGAATTCAATCTTATGAATAGTATGAAGGTGTTTCCTGTAATAATTCAAGTCATGGTTAGATGTAGATGTACACTGTTTACTGTTTACTGATTCAATGACTGGGTTTTTGTTCAACTCAATAAGTTTGTCCATATTCAACTGAAGCTTGAAATATATAGGATATGCCGACAAAGTGTCAAATAAGGGAATTCATTTAATTCAGCTATACTGAAAATAATGCTATCTGTGTAAGGGCCTGTTTATTTCACACCGATCTTGATCCGGATCTTGATCATAGGGTATGAATAATTTTGGGCATAACTGTACCATGGGACCATGAGTAGAAACTTCAGCTGTGTTTGAGGGTTTAAAGGCTAATATGTCATTTCTTTCTTTTGAAAAAATGTGGTTTTGTTTTGTTTTGTTTGAGTGAAGAACTTGAGAAATAGATGATTAAAATGATATTTGTAGGGATTTCAGGACACTGAGTTCCTTCAACTACATTTGCACTTGTACTGAATGTAGTATATTTAATAAGATTCACTTTGAAATTAGCATTTATAAAAATGAAAAATTGTTTTTTATGTATTGATCTGATGTATTTATTACAAAATGGAATTTATATAGCTCTGAACAAGGTACATATAGTTTGAATGAAGAGCACACGTACTTCATAGTTTGCAGAAATATTTTGTGTATATTAATATAATGTAAAATGTAAGAGTAATTATTTGGCGATTAAAGGAGTTGGATTTATATCAGTGTAATGTAGAGCATTTCACAAGGTTTTTCGGCTTTATTAGGAGAATAGGTGGAAATTCCTTTTCTTCTGTGCAATCTAGTCGGAAATACCACAAGCCCTACTTTTTTGTGGTTTGTTAATGCCGGTGTCATGAATATCTGACTCCTCTTCCCTATTATTGGTTAAACCCTCTCACGTGACCGGCCACTCTCCTAATATTCGATTCATCGCCACTTATAAGGCATGTGCAATAATACAATATTTCATGGTGACAAAATTTCACACTACACCTGAAATCTCTTATTTGTATATTTATTCCCTGGTATAATTTATAAAACAGTGGAATGCACATTTTGGGGTACACTTGGTTTACGTGTGGTAAATTTTGTGGGCTCAGAGTAGAAAGGATTTATACAACACATAAGGTCAAAACATGGATGGTGATTAATTCCTTTTATTACCGTTGGGTGAAAAAGGTTTTACTGGATTAGTTTGTTTTTTCTGCGTTTCTTTTGCACAGCTCAATTGTCTGAATATTAATTCATGGCATAAGAGATGCATACTTTTTTTTTCTCTCATGTAATCACAAATGATTGATTTTGTTTTTAGATGAATTTATAACAGTTAGTGCTGGACACTTGTCTTGTGATGATCAAGTCTTTTTTTTTTTTTTTGAGTGAATCATGACTGTTGAAGTTATAAAGCAGTCTTACTGGCATTTGTGGCCAGATATATCCTGCAGTTTTGTCAGGGATGTGAACGTTATTTTTTATGTTAAATTTCTCAAATTCTTTTGTCATTTGAGTTATTTATTTTGGAAAGTGGATATGATTGGTCGGGGGGGGGGGGGGAAATGGTGATGAGTGACTAAAAATATTTTTCCCACAAGAAAACTTTTCTGGGTTTCTTTTTTGTTTGAAATTTATTGTGGGGCAGAAAGAAGGAAAACTGCAATATTCCATGTTTTGTGCATTGGAAACGTTAATTTCAGAAAGTGAGAGTTGAGTGTAGTGTGACGTTTCTAAATGAAAACGATCCTGTAATGGTTTATGAAAAGCTTAAACTTCAAATTGTATGCATTGTAATCAAATTTCAATCTAAGCATTTGATGCACGATTAAAAAAGAATTATTTTAATCACCAAGATCAAATTAAATCTGTATTCCACAAATTTCCATTTATTGTTAGCTTAAAATAAAATCCTTCACTAAACTTGCTAAAATGTTTCAGCTAGATCCGAACATGACTAGTACTTGTTATTAGTTGTTAGATTGGTTTAAACTGTTGGATATTTGGTGCATTATCAAATGGATAAAAAAAGACTGCAAACTAATGCTTTCATTGAGTCATCTCATTTGCATAATGACACTAATTTCCAACTTTTACTTTACTCAGCGAGGGCTGTGCTTTATACAGGGTGTCCCAGAAAATAAGGTAATTCTAACAATAAGGGTTAATTTGACAAAGATATGCATTTTATGGCTATTAATCATGTGTTACCATAAAGTAGGAGCAAAATGCTTTCCAGTATATAATACCTTGATTGCATTCCTCCGGTCATGCATCACTGAGCACCATTGTTTGAAAAATGGTATGTGAAAACCCTTTTGGGACAGTTCATGGTCAGACATGAGCAGCACATTCAGATATGGCCCGAGGGAAATCTAACCGTTTGAAAGCATGTGATACAAGATGTTTATCAATTGGTGATATTTATTCAGTACTGAATAATGCACCAACACCTTCCACGTGTCCACCTCCTCTTTCGATGCAAAGTCCACAGCGGCGGCGCATGTCAGCCACAGCTCGTCTCACCATTGCAGGATCATTACGTAAGATTTCGACCTCATGCTGAATGCGGGCTTCTAAATCTTAAAGGTTATGCGGTGGATTGGTGAACACTTTGTTCTTCAAATACCCCCCTACAAGAAAAAGTGTTCACAAGGAGTCAAATCCGGTGACCAGGCCAAGCATGACAGTCGATATTCCATTTTCACTCATTTGACCCTACTGTCCCAAAAGGGTTTTCACATACCATTTTTCAAACAATGGTGCTCAGTGATGCAAGACCGGAGGAATGCAATCAAGGTATTATATACTGGAAAGCATTTTGCTCCTACTTTATAGTAACACATGATTAATAGCCATAAAATGCATATCTTTGTCAAATTAACCCTTATTGTCAGACTTACCTTTTTTCTGGGACACCCTGTACATGCTTAATACAACCAATTATTACGATCTTGATAATGCATAGGACAAAGCCCTAGTGACTCCCACTACTATCGAGTCAAGATTTGTCATTGTAATATTGTTCACCTGAAACGTATAAATGAAATTAAAAATAGCATAAAAGAGGCCCACAGTCATGTGTGGCGTAGTTCATAATGGAAGATGTCGAAAGAGCACACAGCATTAAGAAGTTATAGTCAATGGATTTATTACTAGAAGTTACACAGCCTCGGTGATTTGTTTATTTCAACTTTCTTAGGTAATGACACACCAAACAATATTGCAATGAGTAACGGCTAGATTGGAGTCCAAACACGCTATTTGTCAAAAGAAAGTTTCCTCTTAAGTTAGTGTTGTTACAAAATAATGTTATCAAATTTGGTTATCTCTATTGCTTGAAAATAACTTTCCACCGTGACCATAGCACAAACTATTTTCGAGTTGAACTACCCCATAGTTTCCTTTTGAATACATCTATGGAGGAAGGGTTTCATTTCTTGTCAATTTAAGGGGAAAACAGTTATTTGGACATTATTTACCCCATTTCTGTATGTATCCATAAAAGCTGATACAAGTCAGACTTTAATTTATTATAGTATGTGAACTGTGTTCAGTGTTAAAACTTGAAATGATTTATTTAAGTACTCACACTAAGTTTTGGTTTGTAATAGTTTATTGTTTTCAATAAAAAAAGGACCAAAGCACAAAATATACAATTCGGAGTGAAGATGATTTCAATGATTAAGACAATGTCGACCTTACATCCACCATGGACACATTATTGAATAACTGACCTGTCCCAAAAATTTAAGGCGAATTCCAGCATGAATATAGCTTCACTCAAATTCCACAACCTTTTTAGAACAAGCTTAAATGATGTGAAAACAGTCCTCAAGGGAAGGCCATTAGTAACGGAATCTATCCACCTATTACTATTACCTCCATGCAAAAAGCTACTTTTTTAACCCCGTCTCGGCTTTGCTTCAATGACACAAATGTGACCGGCTCTACAAAATTGAGTTTTCTAGATAGTTTAATTTGTCACCTCCTAAGCTTTAATTTGGTGTAGGTTTGACCCCTGTGGCATTTTGTGTTCTCGAGATATCTTGACATTTGTATACCCCTATTTTCCAAGTTAACGGAAGTGCGTTTAGTGATAGAGGCCTTTAAACACAAAAGGTGCAAAGAAATAAGATGGAAGTAAATTTTATCAACATTTATTTTTTTCATCTGTATTCATCAACATTAATGTTTCTGAAAATAAATTATGAAAATATAGATATAATAAGCCAACAAACCAAAAACAAAAAAATAATGTATGTGAAGATTTTTTCCGCCAGCTTCACATAGAATAGCCCTGTGTGTGTGTGTTTTCACATAGTGCGACATAATACCCTTTTTTGTAGAGAGGGTCACAAATATGCTTCTTTTTCTCTTGTAAAGGATGTGGTACTCGGCACGGCTAGCCATTTCCCAAATTGTTCAAGTTTGTGATCTTTACTGTTCAACTGGAGTGATGTCTTCTGCATTAACTCTGTGGTGTGTCATGGCACACTGCAGGGTTAACCCCTTGGGCACGGTATTTTACGGGAGACGTCGGGGTGTCTCGGCGGTTCTGGCAGCCAAATCGAACCGCTACAATGTGTTTGTGCAGTCAAGCGTATCATAAACAATAATCCAACAATGGATTGAAGCTGCACAAACAGCGGCCAGTGGCGTCATCCGGCATGGTGACACTGTTTTGTTTTGCGCCCACAGGCGTCATCCGTACGCAAGGGGTTAAACAAACATCTGCTTTGTGTCGAACTGTTTACAGTCCCGTACCTGTATTCTCTTTCTAAGTGTGACATCATTTGGATCCAGAAGTGCAGTGTAAATAAATACACACAAATGGAGTACACATTCATGTAGCTTGACACACTGTCCAAAGAGCCTGACATAGGACCTGGAAGTTAGTGTCGGTTACAAAACGGATACCAACCTTTCAAAATAGAATACTAACATTATTATGCAGAGTTTCGTGGTGCTTTTTGAGATGAATAGGTCTGTCGGATGTGCCTGAGGAGCTCTCCAAGTGTCAGCTGACTTCATGTGTCCTTGGACGACCAGTCTTCTGGTACTTAGCCAAGAGTTCGTCATTGAGTGATGGTTGACACCAGTTCAGTGCGCTGTGAAAGTGTCTTTGATGAAGGAGGCAGGAATCGGCATTGTCAAGTCCATGTTCTTGTAGGGCTAACAGGCCAGCCTTGAAAAATGATGAGAAAATGTAAACACTGAATTCTGGCCGGCTGTTATTAACCCCTCAAGTATGATTATTTACAAGAGGCGCCGGGGTGTCACGCCGGCTCTGGCAGCCAAGCGAAGGACACAGTGTGCTTGTGCAGTCAAGCGTAACATACACAATAATCCAACAACGAATTGAAACTGCACAAATAGTGGCAAATAGCGTCATCCGGCCTGGTGCCACTGTTTTTTTGGTGCCATTTTGCGTCATCCGTACGCATGGGGTTAATAGGGTATTAGTATGCCAATACGGGATTGTGCAGCCAAGCGTAATGCAAACAATAGATTGAGTATGCACAAGAATGCGCATATAGACGACAACCAGCCAGGTGGTCATTTTTTCAAACTTGGGCCATGGCCGTCATCCATATTCAAGAAGTGTAAAGGTTGATATACACGTTTGCTTTGAAATAAATCATTTCTGTTTTTGAAAGTAGTTTTTTTTTAAATGAAACATTTCGCTTAGCAAAAATCGGTTACCAACTCAAAAAGATGGGCGGTGTATTGCTTTCGACTGGTCCTCATCTGAATTTTGCTGTGCAGAAAACTTGAAGCAATATTCTGTACGAAGGAGGCAGTCTCAACATTGGAAGTGACTTCAAATTCTGTCTTGTATGTAATGTTTATTTGGGGTCTTACCTCCCTGCATAGCCCCTCAAGATCTGCTCCGGTGTACATATGAGTTGCCTCAGCTACGGCCATCAAGTCAACTTCCTCAGCCAGGGGCATACGGTTGGTGTACACTGCTAATATCTCCTGCCTGGCCTGTACAAAATGAAAGCCTCATGTTTCTTTTTTTCTTCTTTTTTCTTCTCTCACAAAACACACATCACTATTTCCATTTTATTCCACAGGGTAAGTCCAGCTGGACATGTTCGTGCACTAAAGATTTCAGGGGAGTCTGGTTGACGCAGTGCTTCTTTCCTCATGCCTCTGTGACTTGAGTTCGAATGTGGATTGGGTTTTCAGTCCCTGCCTGATTTTTTGTATGGGTATCGCCCAACACAAGACCAAAAGACCACTCAAGGTGTGGGCTACAAAAGACGGACAGAAATCACAGGGATAGAAGGTATCAATTCACATTTTGTTTGAATTGTGAAAGATTATAGGCGGAAGGGAAGCAGGTTACAGGTAAGGAGTTCCAAAGAGAGGCAGTACGAGGGGAAAAACTTGAAGAGTATCTCACAGTACTAGCCTTTGGAACAACAACGGTGAAAGGATGTAATGAGACAGCCAGGTGAGTAGAGTGCCTGAAAGTTTGGACGGGGAAACTAATGATGAAAGGCCACTGGAACACCTTCCATGATAGCATCGATAAAAGAGGCTCAATGAAGCAACAGAGCATTCGAATATGAAGGGGTTCCTGGGGAGATGCTAAGTCCGGACCAACCAGATTCCATTTCCCCCAAATACCATTACAGGGTTTTCCTCCCACCTCTAAAACTGAGCACGTCTTCATCATCTTCATACTAGTTCCTTCAGGCTTGAGAGCTACAGTGCCGTTTACACTTGTGAGGAATCTTTGATTTCATTACCACAATGTACTTTTAGTAGTAGTGTTTTTACTTGTTGCACGTCAAATTGCTGCAGCTGAACACAAAAATCTGTCAACTTTATATTTTTAGAAAAATGTGTTTTTATATCATGGCCAGCCCTGCAAGAATTTACCCCAACTCTTGCTCATCAAAGAATGTTTTTAAAATCAATTTTATGGCAATCTGTGTAATTTTATAGTATTTCTGCAGTAATGCTTTTATTGTAATTTTTGTGTTATATTGTGTCTACCTCCACTTGTTTTTGGTTCCAAACCCTTGGTCTGGGTTTTTGTATCCATTCTGTTTGTTTTCCTAAACATTAGGTCATCAATTACATAAAATCTTAACGTTCTTCTTTTTAGGAAATTCACATTTCAAGCAGTACGTCATACCTGTTGATCGGGGGGTGGCACGTAGATCAAGCAATCAAACCGACCAGGCCTGAGCAACGCAGCATCTATGAGGTCTATCCGGTTACTAGCGGCAACCACCAACACTTTGGGTATCTTGAAATCTGCCTGTATCACGAATGCAGAAAAGAATGACATCCAAGTTGCCAGTCAAGTATTTCTGATCCATCACACATGAAAGATCACCCCTCTTGTGGCATTTTCACCACAGCATTACACTGTACTTTCTGTACCCACTGTTTTTCTTTAGATACGACTGACCAATCACTCATTTGTGAAAACCATGCCCCTTATGGGCTCCATGCACAACTAACCCCTCAGTGGAAAGAAAAGGCGAGTTGGGGGGTCAATATCAACGCCATCTAATACCTGACTTTAATTCAAGTGTCTGGTTCCCGCTATGATATTCTTATTAAAAACGCAATTATCGAGAGTCAGCGAACAGACAAAGCAATCCCACTGGTATAAGAGTATCAAATGAACGAGGAGCGCAGTGCGTAATACCAGCGACGTACTCCCCATGGAAGTGCGGTTGCTATGTAAACAGCGCCCTCATTCGACGGCGCACGGAGCCCATAGGTTGACATAATTATACTGTATTAAATTAATCACACCTTTCTATGAACTGTTTTTACTGCAATAATTTTCACATAATTTAAAAATAAGACTATAACTAAACTTAAAATTATGGCATGAGCTTTTTTAGCTACAGCTACTCAGCTTCATCAGATGCAATCTTTTCATTGTTTAAAATTCCAACCTTCAATACTGTATCTTGCTGACTAATAACTTTGAAAATAAAAGAAAATACACCCTTTTACCTCCAATAGAGTACCGAAGTGATGATGTCAATGCAATGTTTGGAACCAGAATACTTTTGTTATTTTGTGTCAATGTGTTCGCATGACTGGCTGTTAACTAAGGAACAGTCGAAGAAATCTACATTTGTTTGGAGCCAGTTGTCGTGCCAACTGACGTCAGACTTCGGTACTCTGTTACCTCAACAATCCAAGGACTGTGTTTCAAGCATCCAATTTGTCGTCTCCATTAAAAGAATGACCTGCCACTGTCTCCTTGCTTGGTTAATACTGCCTAAGGAGATTCAATAACATGTATTTCTATTTTCAAAATCAGCATTGAATCGATCTTAATCTTTGAGACACATACCCCAGGCTCATTGAGTATCTCTTCATCAGCCGGATGGCCAATGCCATCCATTTCAATAAGGAGACAGGACAGGAGGCGTTCTGATAAGCCACGCCCTTTCTCTGTGCCCCGCCCACCAATCAAGGAATCTAGTTCATCCAAGAAGACTATGGACGGAGTAGTCAGTCGAGCCTTGCGGAATACCTGAATTGAATGATACGGTAACAAAATATTAACTCTGCTCAAATTTATATTAACCTTCTCCTAAAATTAGTAATGTATTTGGTGTTAAAAACTTGTATCATTGAGACGTGCATAGTACATTTGTGAAAAAAACACTCATCACATACATGAATTAATAAATTTTTGAACAGGCTGTACTCTATGAATACTTGCAATAATTGACTACTATAAAATGGAAATTCTTAGCTTTTCAGTGCATTATATGTACTCAAACAATGGCATAAACTTGACATACAAACTCAATTTGTAAATCTGAAAGGACAGGCCCAATATAATGTGAAATGTCATCTTGATTTTTTTGGTCATGAAGAGTGGATGGATAACCCATCACAATTTCAATATAATATTGCTGTGCCTATTTAATGCTTTATACAAATGCCTCAAAGTGTGTCACAATTATTATCCCTGCTTGTCAGGCCATGAGATCAGTTCTGTGCAGTACAGGTACCCGTTTATACTCCTAGGTGAAGCGAGTCAATTTTGCAGTAAAGTGTCTTGCCCAAGGACATAAGGAACATGATCCCCGGCAGGGTTTGAACCCACACACACAAGTGTGTAAACGCCTGCAATCGGGGACCTCTTATTGTTCATACTAACTTTTTGGCAAGGGCCCTCATTGGTTTTGTACACGATTTTCAAACGGGGACCTTTCTCAACCGCGGACCCTATTGTCCTCTATTGTTAAATGTCCCCTATTGAATGCAAAAACAAACTCACACACACACACACATGAATCAGACACTGTAACCACTGCACCATCTACAGTACATCCTATCTGCATGCTACCCACCTCTGTAATGATTTTCTCTGAATCCCCTACGAATGGTGAGTACAATTCGGCACAGCTAACTGCAAGGAAGCTAGCTTTACATGCCGTGGCAGCGGCCTGGGCTAGGGTAGTTTTACAGCAGCCTGGGGGCCCATACAGCAACACACCTGATGGTCCATGTAGGCCTAAATTAGCAAAGCTCTGCCAGTGCCTCATAGGCCACTCAACTGCCTGGAAAAATGGTCAATGATATAAAACTGCATTATTTCAGCAGGGAAAATTGTGTCTACATTGGTATTTAGAAATAAAAGTAAATAAAAGTCTTAATGGGATTTTTGGGGGTAATTAAATATTTCAAGTCTGTGCTTCAATACTTTTCAATGAGTCGGCTTTTAAGTCAATCAGTCTATTTGCCAGTTTCCTTTTTTTGGTCAGGTTTTCTTTCTCTTTTTATATCAAAATAAAGCAGAATTTTCTTGATTTGGTATGAATTTCCTTTACCTATTCTGTCCGGCTTTTATTAATGGGGTGCTGGTATGCCAATATAGGCTTGTGCAGCCAAGCGTAATGCACACAATAGGCAAAAAATAGATTGAATGCATGCAGGAATGCACATATAGATGACAACTGTATTCAATGGGTAAATATGAATATGCTCTTGCAATAAAAAAATGTGACTGTAGAATGGAAGTGCAATGTACAAATTCTTACCTGCTTCAATTGTATTTTTACGTTTTCTAATCCTCCAATGACTTCCCATGATACTGGTTGTAGCTCCTTCATGACGGATCCTGCAGCACGATGCAGAGAAGGCGTCACATGGCTCAGGGCACCAATGAAATCTTCCATCATCACAACAGGAGGCTTCTGTAAAATAACACATGAAAACATGTGCAACTGGTCCCCCTCATCAGGAAACAAAGACTTCTGACTAGCGCCCACCGAACAAAGATCAATTTGGGAGACCGGCAACATAGGGCAAAATAGCTTAGTTGGTAGAGCACCTGTATGGTATTCCGGAGGTCACAGGTTCCAATCCTGCTCCTGCCTATTTTCCTTCCTTGCATCCAAATTCAAGTGCTAAGTAAAATTCAGCTGGGAACCAGTCAAAAGGAGGCATAACACATGACATTTTAACTGGTAACCTGTTTTGGCTCAGCAAATATTTTTATGCTTAGCAAAATTGTGTGCTTACCAGCTCCGTGATATTGGTTCCAGATCTTTCCAGGATGTGGAAGACTGCCTGTTGGCAGAGGCACGCCAGGTCAGCCCCGGTGAAGCCGTTACATCGTTTGGCCAGCTCATTCAGATCTACATCATCAGCAAGACCAATACCTTGGCAGTGTGACTCCAGTATGGCTGATCTCTGTGAGATAGAAGGCATACCTACTAACACCTGGGGATAAAGAATGACATGAGTGGGCTGTCAGGTTGTTTCATGGTTATTTCCGCATCTTCCTCATGGGCTAAGTGTACCAGACTCAGGATCTTGGGAATACTACAGATTGTGTGTTCGAGTCTGGCAGAGGTCATGGTGCTGGTGCCCTTGAGCAAGACACTTTGTCACAAGTTGCTTCTCTCCACCCAGGAGTAAATGTGTACCTGTGAGGGGCAGTGATGGTTATGTGTTTGATTAGCCCGTGTGCACTTAACTTGCAGCCAGGGTTATACTCCCAAGGACTAGGGAGTTGAGGTTTTAGGAATGAATAATAGGCCTAATGAGCAGGGTAATAATATAAGGCCTTGTGCACCATGATCATTATGCACTTTATAAATCTACATTATTAATTCCTCCTCTGGTGACCCTGGTTAAATTCCCATGCTTTTTCTCCATTACTTTATAAGCTGACATTTCTTTTGCCATCTTCTCTGAATTTATAAAACTTGGACCTGATATCTTGGAACAGATAACGCAAGATAATTAAGAAATAACTAAATTATTACAACATTGAAAACAAAGTCTTGGTGACCAGAATGGATATTATGTTACACCACCTGGTTGTTCCTGGCGTGAGAAAAAAAAAGGTCTGGAAATTTCAAAAGCAAGATTGAATGCACTTCAATCTCTTGACACTTCATAGCTTGACTTTTCATATCAGTTTTTGAGATTTTAAGTTACCTCCTGCTCAAATCTTCCAGGACGTCTCAGTGCTGGGTCCAGAACATTTGGTCTGCTTGTTGCCCCGACAACCAGAATCTTACTCTGACCTCTGACCTCATCCATGAGCATCAGCAACTCGGCGACGACACGACCCTCGTGGGTCCCTGCAGAGCCATCCCTCTTCGGGCACAGCACGTCAAGCTCATCGATGAAGAGAACACACCGGTGGCTTTCACTAATTCCCTTGGCCTTATCGAAAATGTGGCGTAGGTTTGCCTCGCTCTCTCCTGGACTGGGACCAAAGATTTCAGCACCATTGACTTGCAGAAGGCATATCTGTTCAATTATTTGTAACAGGGGGAAAAAATCAAGCAAAACAATTAACCCTAACCCTCCTCAATCCTCCAAAATCCTCATGGTGGTTTTGGAGGATTTTTGGAGGATTGAGGATAAATGGTGATTGGAGCACAGGAGGATTTTGGAGGATTTTTGGAGGATTGAGGATGGTTCCTAGCAATAAGGGCCTAGGGGGTTAGGGTTAAGCAATAAAATGTAAATATTAGAACCCATCCACAATTATTTTTAAAATGATACTGTCATTACGAGGACAGATATATTTTGACTTCAACAAAACTAAATTTAATTTAACTTTGTATTTGCGTATTGTATGTGAGTTTCTTGCCTCCTGTGAAGCAAGACAGCTAATCACAAGTTAGTCAGCATTTATTCAGTTAGTCAGGGAGCTAGCCATATAAGCCAGCTAGCTGTTGGTTAGAAAAACAAGCATAACCAGCAAGAATGACTGCCAATTCTGCCAGTCATCAGTCAACTAAGCCAAAAGGATAGCCAATCACTAAGCCGCATTTGGGCATTGCTCCCCCAATAAAATACCAAGTCAACCTGCTGGCCATCCAGCAAACCAACCAGGAACTCAGAAAGTCCTGTCGGGGAGCCAGACGGCCAACTGGGAAGCCAGCTAGCTAACCAACCAACCAGCCAACCTGAATAAAGCAGAACTGCATAGCACTGATAATGAATAGAATAGATGAAAATAAGTTAAAATGGTGCTCACCAGAAAATGTGGTTCCTCTGATTGAAGGCCCACAAGGCTCAAAAATTCAGCAACCAAATTTTCTGGTGTGAACTGTTTTAACTTAATATCATCTATTCAATAAGCCAACCTGATCAGCTGGGGGAGTACGCCAACAAAATGAAACAATCTAACCAGGGAGTTAGTTGGTCAACCAACAAACCAGCACGCCGGCATGCCAGTCAGCTAATTGGAATTCAACGGCAATCTAGCTACACATAGTCATTGTTATTACAAATCACGACTGTCAGCAGGTTGAAGCAGCCAGCTTTTTAAATCAGTATGGAAATTAACCTTGCATTCAGAAGCCACTGATTGCATCAGTGATGTCTTCCCGCATCCTGGTGGTCCTCTCAGGAGAATCCCATGGGACTGCATCAATCCGAGTCTCCCCAGTGACTCGGGGTACTCAGCAGGGTACTCAATGAGTTTTCTGAGCAAGGATGCCACCTCATCAAGACCTGCAACTCTAACTCTACTCTGCTTGTGGACTTGTTGCATGGCTTCCGTGCTTGTGATATGTTTGATTTTGATCTTGGTCTGCTCTGTGATCAACAGCACTCTGTCATCAGAAACATTAACATTCTTTCTAACAGAAGATGCCTGATTATGAAAATGTAGTTGGGAGTCTGTTCTGTCTGATGGTTGTAACCCATTGTTTTCTGAACATATGCTGGAAGTATCTTTATAAGTTATAGACGATGAGGGATCTGTACTAAGATTGCACGCTTCCTTGTCAACAGATGCCTCTGTGGACTGAAGATCTCTACTAATCACTGTTGATGTTATTTTTGTATTTTGCAAGTTAGGAGACCACTCCTTCTTCTCTTTCAACACAGAAGTGCTTACACGTTTCCTCCTTTCACTGTAAGACACGCTTTCCACAAGTTTAGCAATCTCATCACAACTGCATTCCTCAATTAAAACGTGTGATATCTTTGGTCCTGCATATCGGGAAACAGACTGCAGTGATATTGTACATCCTTCCACCACAGCACAGCCCATCAACCGGTGATGGACTTGTCGGGTCACAGACTCTCTAGACATCTGCTGAAGATTTCTCACGTGTTTAAAGTCGGTGAAAATTGAGACGATAACTCCCCGACAAGACAACGGTTTTGGTACTGGTTGAATAGATTCAATGGTGATGTCCTTCTGCCGACAAATGTTTCCAGATTTTGATTCTTGGCAGGAAAAGGTTACAGTGTCTTGGGCCTCAATCAGACCATCTTGAAGGTCATTTCTCAACCACAGGGAACAAATACTCTTGTAGCTATCGTGTTGGATGACGCACCAGCTACCAACTGGAACACCAAGCTCTTCCAGCACTGCTGGACCAACAAGACACCTCTGAGTGCTGTTACCCCAGGAGGGAGTGAGTGGCATTAACAAAGACATGCTCTCACATTATCAGCTGCACGAAAAAAAAGTGAAGAATTTAACAGACTCACATGGATTGAATGGCAATACTTCAAATACAAGGGTGATCATTAACCCTACTAGTTTTATACTGTCAGCAGAGTATCAGACAGAGCTGTAATAAAGTCAGTCGCAAGTCAATCACGAGTTCCATTCAAAACTGACTTTTGCAGATGACTTTACAGTACCAAAGTGACTTTTGCAGGCTAAAGCAGTCTTTTTTTCTTCAGAATAACTCATGTTTGTTGTAATTTTGAAATGCACTTTGCGTTCAAAGAAAATGTAACTTTTCTACTTTTGTTTGCAGTCAGAGACGTTGCCGTTTTACCCCATAATTTCCCTCATAAACCCTGCCCTCTTTCCACAAAATTAAGCTTGCTCATATTCAACACTAGCGAACTATTTAGATAATTCAAGCACACAGAGTGACTTTTCCTGCATGTATCATTGCAAAATATTGAGGCAAGTTCCGAAACATAAACTGTCTCCTTCGTTCTCTGTTATAGTTATATGGAACGGGGGTAACGATTACCCGTATATTATTAATCATCCTAGTTAAAAGGTACCCCTAGAACTAGCCCCATAGACATAGTTCTAGGGGTAGTTAAAAGGGGCAAGGGGCGAAGGCAGATAAGACAGTAGGTGCATACTAAATCAATTAGCTGATCAGACAACCTGGCGGAAGCTAGCCCGAGATTCAGCACGCGATTCAGCCTGCGATTCAGCCCGCGATTCAGCCCGCGATTCGCAATAGGGCCCGCGATTCGCCCGATCAGAGCGGCCGCATATAGAAAACTAGAATCCATCCGACAAAAGGAGTTCTTTTTTTTAATGAAATCACTGGATTCAGGCAACGAATTTTCGAAAAATATCAAGAAATTACAAACCAATTTTGCTTGAATTTTCAGAATAGGTATAGGCAAAGCTGTACATATTATACTGAACGATATTTTATGTGTATTTTTTATGAAATAATTTGTCAATTCGCGAGGGCCCATTTCAAAAGCTTCTCTACATCAATTCCTTTCGGCTCAGCACAATAGCTTCTGTTTAAAAGAAAGTGTACCACACACGTTTTGGAAAATTCACATTTTTCTTTCATATTCATAATTCCCACCTTCCTGGGCACACTTAATTTCAGCAAGGGCCTATTTCAAGAATGGCTTCTGCTCCAATTAGCCGCTTAAAGACGGACCATTTTTAAGAAAATTTGGAAATGCGGTATTGTAGTTCGGGTGGAATGCCGTCTTTGAGAGAAAGTGTACCGCACATGTTTTGGAAAATTCATATTTTTCTTTCATATTCATAATTCCCACCTTCCTGGGCACACTTAATTTCAGCAAGGGCCTATTCCAAGAATGGCTTCTGCTCCAATTAGCCGCTTAAAGGCGGACCATTTTTCAGAACATTTGAAAATGCGTTATTAAGAGTTTCGGGTGGAATGCCGTCTTTGAGAGAAAGTGTACCGCACATGTTTTGGAATATTCATATTTTTCTTTCATATTCATAATTCCCACCTTCCTGGGCACACTTAATTTCAGCAAGGGCCTATTCCAAGAATGGCTTCTGCTCCAATTAGCCGCTTAAAGACGGACCATTTTTAAGAGAATTTGGAAATGCGGTATTTGGAATACCGTCTTTGAGAGAAAGTGTACCGCACATGTTTTGGAATATTCATATTTTTCTTTCATATTCATAATTCCCACCTTCCTGGGCACACTTAATTTCAGCAAGGGCCTATACCAAGAATGGCTTCTGCTCCAATTAGCCGCTTAAAGACGGACCATTTTCCCAGAATATTTGAAAATGCGGTATTTGGAGTTCGGGTGAAATGCCGTCTTTGAAAGAAAGTGTACCGCACATGTTTTGGAATATTCATATTTTTCTTTCATATTCATAATTCCCACCTTCCTGGGCACACTTAATTTCAGCAAGGGCCTATTCCAAGAATGGCTTCTGCTCCAATTAGCCGCTTAAAGACGGACCATTTTTAAGAACATTTGGAAATGCGGTATTGTAGTTCGGGTGGAATGCCGTCTTTGAGAGAAAGTGTACCGCACATGTTTTGGAAAATTCATATTTTTCTTTCATATTCATAATTCCCACCTTCCTGGGCACACTTAATTTCAGCAAGGGCCTATTCCAAGAATGGCTTCTGCTCCAATTAGCCGCTTAAAGGCGGACCATTTTTCAGAACATTTGAAAATGCGGTATTTGGAATACCGTCTTTGAGAGAAAGTGTACCGCACATGTTTTGGAAAATTCACATTTTTCTTTCATATTCATAATTCCCACCTTCCTGGGCACACTTAATTTCAGCAAGGGCCTATTCCAAGAATGGCTTCTGCTCCAAATAGCCACTTAAAGGCGGACCATTTTTCAGAACATTTGAAAATGCGTTATTAGGAGTTTCGGGTGGAATGCCGTCTTTGAGAAAAAGTGTACCGCACACGTTTTGGAAAATTCATATTTTTCTTTCATATTCCTAATTCTCACCTTCCTGGGCACACTTAATTTCAGCAAGGGCCTATTCCAAGAATGGCTTCTGCTCCAATTAGCCGCTTAAAGACGGACCATTTTTCAGAACATTTGAAAATGCGTTATTAAGAGTTTCGGGTGGAATGCCGTCTTTGAAAGAAAGTGTACCGCACATGTTTTGGAATATTCATATTTTTCTTTCATATTCATAATTCCCACCTTCCTGGGCACACTTAATTTCAGCAAGGGCCTATTCCAAGAATGGCTTCTGCTCCAATTAGCCGCTTAAAGACGGACCATTTTTAAGAAAATTTGGAAATGCGGTATTGTAGTTCGGGTGGAATGCCGTCTTTGAGAGAAAGTGTACCGCACATGTTTTGGAAAATTCATATTTTTCTTTCATATTCATAATTCCCACCTTCCTGGGCACACTTAATTTCAGCAAGGGCCTATTCCAAGAATGGCTTCTGCTCCAATTAGCCGCTTAAAGGCGGACCATTTTTCAGAACATTTGAAAATGCGTTATTAAGAGTTTCGGGTGGAATGCCGTCTTTGAGAGAAAGTGTACCGCACATGTTTTGGAATATTCATATTTTTCTTTCATATTCATAATTCCCACCTTCCTGGGCACACTTAATTTCAGCAAGGGCCTATTCCAAGAATGGCTTCTGCTCCAATTAGCCGCTTAAAGGCGGACCATTTTTCAGAACATTTGAAAATGCGTTATTAAGAGTTTCGGGTGGAATGCCGTCTTTGAGAGAAAGTGTACCGCACATGTTTTGGAATATTCATATTTTTCTTTCATATTCATAATTCCCACCTTCCTGGGCACACTTAATTTCAGCAAGGGCCTATTCCAAGAATGGCTTCTGCTCCAAATAGCCGCTTAAAGGCGGACCATTTTTCAGAACATTTGAAAATGCGTTATTAAGAGTTTCGGGTGGAATGCCGTCTTTGAGAAAAAGTGTACCGCACATGTTTTGGAAAATTCATATTTTTCTTTCATATTCATAATTCCCACCTTCCTGGGCACACTTAATTTCAGCAAGGGCCTATTCCAAGAATGGCTTCTGCTCCAATTAGCCGCTTAAAGACGGACCATTTTTAAGAAAATTTGGAAATGCGGTATTGTAGTTCGGGTGGAATGCCGTCTTTGAGAGAAAGTGTACCGCACATGTTTTGGAAAATTCATATTTTTCTTTCATATTCATAATTCCCACCTTCCTGGGCACACTTAATTTCAGCAAGGGCCTATTCCAAGAATGGCTTCTGCTCCAATTAGCCGCTTAAAGGCGGACCATTTTTCAGAACATTTGAAAATGCGTTATTAAGAGTTTCGGGTGGAATGCCGTCTTTGAGAGAAAGTGTACCGCACATGTTTTGGAAAATTCACATTTTTCTTTCATATTCATAATTCCCACCTTCCTGGGCACACTTAATTTCAGCAAGGGCCTATTCCAAGAATGGCTTCTGCTCCAATTAGCCGCTTAAAGGCGGACCATTTTTCAGAACATTTGAAAATGCGTTATTAAGAGTTTCGGGTGGAATGCCGTCTTTGAGAGAAAGTGTACCGCACATGTTTTGGAATATTCATATTTTTCTTTCATATTCATAATTCCCACCTTCCTGGGCACACTTAATTTCAGCAAGGGCCTATTCCAAGAATGGCTTCTGCTCCAATTAGCCGCTTAAAGACGGACCATTTTTAAGAGAATTTGGAAATGCGGTATTTGGAATACCGTCTTTGAGAGAAAGTGTACCGCACATGTTTTGGAATATTCATATTTTTCTTTCATATTCATAATTCCCACCTTCCTGGGCACACTTAATTTCAGCAAGGGCCTATACCAAGAATGGCTTCTGCTCCAATTAGCCGCTTAAAGACGGACCATTTTCCCAGAATATTTGAAAATGCGGTATTTGGAGTTCGGGTGAAATGCCGTCTTTGAAAGAAAGTGTACCGCACATGTTTTGGAATATTCATATTTTTCTTTCATATTCATAATTCCCACCTTCCTGGGCACACTTAATTTCAGCAAGGGCCTATTCCAAGAATGGCTTCTGCTCCAATTAGCCGCTTAAAGACGGACCATTTTTAAGAAAATTTGGAAATGCGGTATTGTAGTTCGGGTGGAATGCCGTCTTTGAGAGAAAGTGTACCGCACATGTTTTGGAAAATTCATATTTTTCTTTCATATTCATAATTCCCACCTTCCTGGGCACACTTAATTTCAGCAAGACGGCATTTCACCCGAACTCCAAATACCGCATTTTCAAATATTCTGGGAAAATGGTCCGTCTTTAAGCGGCTAATTGGAGCAGAAGCCATTCTTGGAATAGGCCCTTGCTGAAATTAAGTGTGCCCAGGAAGGTGGGAATTATGAATATGAAAGAAAAATATGAATTTTCCAAAACATGTGCGGTACACTTTCTCTCAAAGACGGCATTCCACCCGAACTACAATACCGCATTTCCAAATTTTCTTTAAAATGGTCCGTCTTTAAGCGGCTAATTGGAGCAGAAGCCATTCTTGGAATAGGCCCTTGCTGAAATTAAGTGTGCCCAGGAAGGTGGGAATTATGAATATGAAAGAAAAATATGAATATTCCAAAACATGTGCGGTACACTTTCTTTCAAAGACGGCATTTCACCCGAACTCCAAATACCGCATTTTCAAATATTCTGGGAAAATGGTCCGTCTTTAAGCGGCTAATTGGAGCAGAAGCCATTCTTGGTATAGGCCCTTGCTGAAATTAAGTGTGCCCAGGAAGGTGGGAATTATGAATATGAAAGAAAAATATGAATATTCCAAAACATGTGCGGTACACTTTCTCTCAAAGACGGTATTCCAAATACCGCATTTCCAAATTCTCTTAAAAATGGTCCGTCTTTAAGCGGCTAATTGGAGCAGAAGCCATTCTTGGAATAGGCCCTTGCTGAAATTAAGTGTGCCCAGGAAGGTGGGAATTATGAATATGAAAGAAAAATATGAATATTCCAAAACATGTGCGGTACACTTTCTCTCAAAGACGGCATTCCACCCGAAACTCTTAATAACGCATTTTCAAATGTTCTGAAAAATGGTCCGCCTTTAAGCGGCTAATTGGAGCAGAAGCCATTCTTGGAATAGGCCCTTGCTGAAATTAAGTGTGCCCAGGAAGGTGGGAATTATGAATATGAAAGAAAAATATGAATTTTCCAAAACATGTGCGGTACACTTTCTCTCAAAGACGGCATTCCACCCGAACTACAATACCGCATTTCCAAATTTTCTTTAAAATGGTCCGTCTTTAAGCGGCTAATTGGAGCAGAAGCCATTCTTGAAATAGGCCCTTGCTGAAATTAAGTGTGCCCAGGAAGGTGGGAATTATGAATATGAAAGAAAAATGTGAATTTTCCAAAACGTGTGTGGTACACTTTCTTTTAAACAGAAGCTATTGTGCTGAGCCGAAAGGAATTGATGTAGAGAAGCTTTTGAAATGGGCCCTCGCGAATTGACAAATTATTTCATAAAAAATACACATAAAATATCGTTCAGTATAATATGTACAGCTTTGCCTATACCTATTCTGAAAATTCAAGCAAAATTGGTTTGTAATTTCTTGATATTTTTCGAAAATTCGTTGCCTGAATCCAGTGATTTCATTAAAAAAAAGAACTCCTTTTGTCGGATGGATTCTAGTTTTCTATATGCGGCTGCTCTGCTCGGGCGAATCGCGGGCCCTATTGCGAATCGCGGGCTGAATCGCGGGCTGAATCGCAGGCTGAATCGCGTGCTGAATCTCGGGCTAGCTTCCGCCAGGTATCAGACAGGTTTGTTTTTGTTGATAGCATAATAACTTAGCATGCCATAATTAAGGCCTAGCGCCTATATCTGTACTGGTTTGGTGGTGTAAACGGCAGACCTCCCATTGTATTCTGATCGCTCTTTTGTTTAAACTTCAACTTTTTGGCAACCCATTGTTTTTTGTACATGTTTTGTACATGTTTTCCAAAAGAGCACATACATACCGATCGAGGACTCCTCAATGTGTAAACAAACCCACCACACAACACACACAGCATGCATTTGCAATCACACGTGTTTTGATTCTAGTCTGGTACCATATTATTAGACATATTTAACCAAAAGTGTCCATAACCACGCTTGGGTACAAGTTTGTCAGCCTAATGTCGTGTCAATAGAGGGCGCCATACAAAGATGGCGACCTCCATGAGGAAGGCGTTTTGTTTTCTGCGGACACAAATGCTCCGCCATTCGACATTTAATTCCCACATACTGTACCCGAATTGTATACCTTCTCAAAGTTTGGATGGAAACCTCACTTTGTGGAAAATTCAAGCTGTAACGTATGCCAAAAAAGCAGGTAAAAATAGGCAATTTACATGATGAACATTGAGAATGCATTGATGATTGAATGACATTGATCATGTTGAAATGTAGCTAGCCTAGCCTCCCTTGCCACTTGCATGTTGGCGTATTTTTGTTGTTGTTGTTGTTTTTTTTTTTGCAGTGGTTATTTTGCCGTGAACCGGCATCAGCTTATGTTATCTAACTAAATGGAATTGACCGCACGGCACTGAACATGCGCAGTGAGTGACTTTAATATCCCCCCCCCCCCCACCAAAATCGAAGGAACAGCAAATCCTGGAAAATAACCATCCATCTGTGTTCAGAATTGTATAAATACTTGGCACAACCTTTAAATTTGACAATTTAGTTGGAGAATTTTCGTGCATGGGAAGAATGTTTGTTTTCTGTGTTAGATGTTCTAGGGCAGTAGGGGTCACTATTTGAACTCCAAGACGGCGAAAAGACATGTTCTGCGGGGGTCTCTGGGAATTAAACGGTAAATTTCACTTTTTATTTGGATGGTAAGTAAACCTTGGTACCTTCATCTGATCATGGAACTCCACTTGTTCAGATGGTGGCGTATCTAGTATTTTGGTGGCCGTTGTAAGGGTGAATTCTGATGTTTTGTTGGGATTTTAGACAAATTTAATTAATGAATAGAAAATCGTCGTACGCGTACTTGGACCCTACTATCGCCAGATCATGTCCAAATGTTAAAAAAGGCGATAAAGGGTCCAAGTTACTCGGACTAGGCACAGTGTATGACCATACTCAAAGGGTGCACATACATGTTAATTTCTGCCTCATTTGTACAGATTCTCAGGACATAAATCTTGAAATATGTTCAAATAACAGATTGTGCCACATATTTAGATAGCTGTTATCAAGAAGGGACAATGATTTTCCAAGTAAAATCTTTCCCACTCTAGCAAGGAGCATTTACCACTCGGCCATTTGCTGACTCGACAGATGGGGCAGTTTATATGTAAGCGTGCCAAGAAACGACTGACTGTGCATGCCTAGAGAATTTCACTGCTGAATAGCGGAAAAAAGGCGAGACCGGTTCACGGCAAAATAAACACTTAGTTTTGTTTTTTTCTGGCATATACATGTATATAGTTAGAGGGCACATGACTAAAAATTAGGCAAAAATACCTGGGCCAAATTTCATAATCATGGCTCTGCTTACCGAGCGAGGAATAACCACTCAATAGCAGAACATTCTGAGCTAGTATATTTCATGGGTTAGCAAAGAATTTTGGCTTGTGCACATGTACGTGTACTGTTACTGTATATACGTTCGAGGACAAGAGGAGAAAGAAAATACAAAGAAATCTTGTCCTCAGGAGTCGGTCTTTTGTTAAAATCGGTCCTCGGACATAAAAATACGTGCTAAAAATTAGTCTATGGGGATTGTGTTATATTAACCCTAACGTACATAAATCCATCAAAATCCTTTCCCTGTTTTGGAGGATTTCGCCATATTGAAACCTGGGGGATTTTGATGGATTGAGGATTGTAAGCCTAGTGGTACTGCAGGATTTTGATGGATTCAGGATACCTCCATATTGAGCAGTCACCCAAACCAACTTTTTGTGCATGACAAAATAGGTGGATTTTGGCGGATTTAGGATACTTTCTATTAAAGTTACCCAAGGGGTTAGGGTTAAAGGAACAATAGGAAACACAAAGCATTGTCCTCAGTAGTATAGGAAAACACAACTGTGTGTGTATGTGTGTACAGGTTCTGTATATACTTCAGAGGAAAAGAAGAGAAAGAAAATACAAAGAAACCTTTCAGTCCTCGCAAGTCAAGTCTATTGTTGAAATTGGTCCTTGCAAGTAGAAATAAGTGCTTAGTCTATGGGGTTGGGTTATATTAACCCTAACCCTGCCAGACGCAGCACAGTGCATCTGTGGTGACAGCTTGACCTTGCTGCACTCTGCACACAAGTCAATGTGACAAAGTATGCAATCTGATGCGTCTGGCAGGGTTTCTAGCCAAAATACCCTGGAGGGTTAGGGTTAAAGGAACAATAGGAAACAAAGCATTGTCCTTGGAAGTATTGGGAAACTACGACTGTATGTGTACACATGTGTACATGTACGTCCTACATGTGTTAATTTGTTTGCAAGCTTGATACAGAATCGGGCCATCTGAACGACAGATAGACGGACTTTGGAGTTTTGTAATTATTGTAAATTTAATAGGTGAATCAACATTTTTACTATTAAAATCATATGTGATATTCTCAGGAAAAGGATCCAGATCGGTGGAACCTAAAGAGGTGATGCAAGTCAGCACGGACCCCGACTACCTGGTCAGCCATTGCTCAGGGGCCAACTACTTCAAGGAAGGTGAGGATGTTAAGCTGGGACCAGATGAGGACTATCCGGACTGGCTGTGGGACCTTCACATTGGTCCTCCCCCAACACTTGAAGAACTGTCTACGGATACACCACAGTACTGGCGCAAGCTCAGGAAGATGCACATGAGAAGGAACAATCGGCTCGCTAAGATGAAGAAGTTTTAGTAACAGCTGCAATAGATCCTGCTGAATCCAACAGGATCCAACTGGGGGTGTGCATCGGAACCGGGTACCTGAGTACCAGACCGTTCATGTCAGGAACCGGTTCCAGATTATGGAATCGAGTACCTGTACAACTTTACATTATCGCATAGTAACTTCCCAGAAAATGAAAAAGGAAAAGTTTCGAATGTTATTTGTGGGGAATTTTTATAATTAAAACCCGACTACATGGGAAACCAGCACAGATTTCATGTTTATGACGCTCACGAAAATTGACTAAGGGAATTTACCGGTTGTGGTTTTTGTAGGTATGGATAAAGAGACTCGACGAGACATAATAGCATGCCTCATTCCACAATAAATACAACTGTATAAAGCTTCTGTCTTTTGTGATATGCCGGTGCATGCACGTGCCGGAACATGTAATGGCGGAGTAGTGATCATGTTTACTGGACAGGCATGAGATTTTTCAGACTTTTGTCTGAAATCAGACTTTTGGAATCTCGGAGAGACATTATTGCAACATTCGGGATTGGAAGTTTTGGGTTGGGTTTCTTTAACGGGTACCCGGGTACCCGTATTTTTTTCAATCGGGTACCCGGTTCTTTTACTACCCTTAAATGTACACCCCTAGATCCAACAATTTAATATTTCCGTTGGACCCTGTTGGATTGAGCAGCTAACTCATAATGTTACAATCCTGTTGGATTCTGCAGGCAACAGAAAAATGTCACGGTTGGATTCTGTTGGATTTAGCAGGCAAGTCATTTCTTATTTTTAGTTACCAACAACTTGGCATGTTGGACTGTTTGACTGCATTGGATTGAGCAGGAAACTCATATGAGTCACCGTTGGACTCTGTTGGATTTAGCAGGGTAGTCCTGGTGAACCATTAGGGGGTTAGGGTTTTAATTTAGGAGCAAACCACTGCTATGCACATGTTGCTGTTGGTTACAAGTTGCTGCTCTGCTTGTCTTCACGTCATCTGCAGCAAACCATTTCACTTCATCAGCAATACTGCATATACATGTAGTTTGAGGAGCACATGTATGTTATCAACAAGAGGCAGATAATGGTGTCCAGTAAGTGGTTTGGAATTGTGTCTGTTCATTCCAACTCTCCAGGAGATGCATACATGCAAGTGTGATTACGTGTATGTAACTAGGACTCAAAATTTGCACCGGACTAGTGGACCAAGTTCACTTATTTTGGCATATGTCCAGCAGACTCTAAGACCAAAGTAGCTGGTGAGCTTTCTTTCAAAAAAAGTTTTCTAATAAATCTCAGATGTCACACTGAATGAAGTAACTTGGGGTTGCAATTGTAGTTAACCCCTTGCCTCCAGCTGTTATTGATGGGGCGCTAGTATGCCAAGAATGGGGCTGTGCAGCCAATCGTAAACGCAAACAATATCTGCTCCTTCCTGTCCATGCATGTAAATAAAGCATGATTTCATTACACTTTATGTCTCGTGGCCATTGTTTGCCTTGTTAAGTGACCATTTTTTTTAAAGAAACAATTTCAAAAAATTTCAGACAATTACAGCGACACATAGGGCGATGAAAACCAAAAGTAGTTATTATGTTTAAATTAATTAACAAAACAAGAGCGAGATAAATTTACCTATCTTCAATGATATTCAATATGGAAATTTAATTCATTTAGAATTTGTATTCTGTGATAAATAAATACACATCTACCTAAAAATTGGAAAATCAGAAGAACAAAATTTGTATTACAAATCTTTAAGATGGTACACAATTTTCAATACATGATTCAATATACATTGTATGTCTTAAAGATATTGCATACTGCCCATATAAAACGAAATGTGTATAATCATTGCACTCTTATATGAAAGTGTATGAACCTGCACCATTTAAAACAACATTATTAAAACCCTCCTACTATTTAAAAGGTCAAAATCAGTCAAAATTTCCTTCCACCTCCCCTGCTATACTTTTACACAGACATGATCAGATTACATGTGGTTTTCTACTATGGCAGGAGGGTAAAAAACAATCACCTTGACTGATTTTGACCCATACAACAACATGGTTTAGAATGTATGTTTGCATAGGAGGGTTTTAAAGTAATGAAAAGTGCAACTGTGTCTATGGGCATAATCTATAAAAGCCCACTAAAGCATATTCATCTCCACTACAGCATGCAGATGGAAGATTGTATTATTTTTTTCCATCTTAGAACTTTCAATTAAATAAGTGCTGATATAAAGCATGTATGTCAGAGCTACAGAATAGATAATTGTTTATAAATACAAAAATCCACCGATATCCATCGTTCAGGTTGTTTTTATGCACAGGTTAAATTAGCATGTGCATTTGGGGAAAATATTCAAATTAGAGATCCATTGATAATTAAACAAGCACATTCTTTGACTCAGTGAACCCCATGAAAAGTGGTCAAATGAGATTTCTACCATTTCTCAATGCACAATGTACACAATCTATTTGTATTATTATTATTGGAACTTTATTTGAAATATGTGATATTGTTGTGCATTGTACAGTGTGCATGCCAGAGCAATAGAATTGAAAATAAGATACATTTATACATAAAAATTCACTATCTATCATACAGGTTGTTTTTGTACAATGTGAAAAAACAGGGTATGCATTCTTGTTACATCCCAAAAAATATTTTTCAAATTAAACATGCATATGATTAAAAAAAAACACTCTTATAGGCCTGAATATTGGGATAATATCTTTGGTATCTGTTGACAATTTATCCTCTATTCAGATCTGGACCCAGGAAATGTGGCCTAAAATGTGGCCAGCCCTACTGCCTCTGTTGTAGCCCTTTACCTAGAGTGGCTTTTAGCCTTGTATTGGGCGACTTCCATAAAAATTTAAAACAATTAAAAAGAATATATATAACAAAACAAATTACTTGACCAACCCCCTAAAAGTGGCCAGATAAGAGTTCTACTCTTCCTCAAAATTGTGATGCACATGAATTGCAAAGAAGAACCTGTTCATTTTTATTACTAACTAAAGATGCACCGAAGTAGACTGTGCGTTGATCTGATGGTGTGATGCTCTTTGATCAAGCGCACCCCGATGTTCAGACACATCAACTCAGCTTGAGGTTTGTCTCGCAAATCCCTTGCCTCCGCGATCCCAATCAGCCTGGGTTCGATAAAAACACAATACATTTATTTACGACAGTAACAACACTCTGTAGGTACAAGGAGCACTGTATTCTGTTAAACTGGATTTAGATTTCATGTGAGTTGGGAGTGTTTCTGTGTTTTATTGAAAAGTAGCCGTGCTACAGTGCACCACGAATGGTTTGGCCTAGAAAAGTTACTTTTTTTTTGCAGTGTATCATGGGAAAAGGTCGACATAAGCTCAATGGTATGTGTCATATTGTACTGAAAGAAAACTTGCAAGTTTGGCATTAGGTAGACGCTCAAACATCTGTAAGATTGGGGACATTTTCTCTGGATGATTAATGATTGCTGATATTTGCTTGGCTTCCGAATGCTTTTCAACCTTTTTTCAAGTGCCACTAATGTGAAATGTACTGAGAAATTGTGTTAGATGTAGGAAGAGATACATGAAGCCTAATGACCAGGAAGTTTGATAAGGGCCTGTCTATTGCTTAGTAATGCACTATATTACAAATCAGCCAAATTGGCTAGTATTTTCAGTGCTTTTTTTTACAGGCATTTAATTTGGATAGCTTGTTCTTCTGACCATTTATTTTATTTATTTTTTAAATTTTTTTGGGGGGGGGATTACATAATAAAGTATTCCATAGTTTTTAACCATCTTACCATTTGATAATATGGCAGCCAGTGAATCCCGCTGTCTGAGATATCAATGTAGCCATGTCCTCATTGCACAAAAATTCCTTTGCCTCGTTGAAGTAAACTTCCACTGCACACACAAAATTTAAATATGAGAAACCCTGAATAACTGCCAGAAGTCTAGACTTAAGGTCATTTTGAACAGATTTGTAAGAGAAATGTTTGTTGAATTTCCTTCACTGTCATTTTAGACAAATGTACAATTTTGAAATAGCACAGTCTTTGAAATAGCACCATCTTAAACTCATGAAAGGATTATCCAAGAATTAAAAACCAAAAAAATCACCGGCTTTTTACTTGAAATTAAAACAAACATGTTTGTATTTTTGTAACGTGATAATGTACTGAAAACAAGTTGAACTGGATATCCATTGCAGGTTTTCCTGTAAAAATCTATCTTATTGTATAGCTTCCCATTCTGTGATGTGTTTCTAAGTACATGTCTGCCTACCTGTGACTTGGACTGCTTCCCGAAGGATGTGGTCGGAAGATGGACTTTCCGGTTGAGGATACAATGTGTGTGCAGCAGAGGAGAAGATAAAGTGTGCCAGAATGAGTCCAATATCCGCACCTGCTGGGCCCACAAATGCAAACTCGGCATCAATCACCTGCAAAATAATCAGACCCATTAAATTCTACTCAGAAAACCTTTTGAGTTTCCCCCCCCCCCAGTCATACTTTCTATGATTTTATGTTCGTGTAGCATCTTTTAGCTATCAAATACATTGTAGATATAATACAGAAAAAGCTTCAAGAAGTTTGAAAAAGAAATTGAACATTTGAATTAATGCTAAAAGTATGCAGACCTTTTTTAGCATACCTTTAATGTAGACTCATTCACCATGATGGAGCCAGGGTGTAGGTCTCCGTGAGTCAGACATTCTTTATGCTCCAAGAAGACATTGTGAAGGCTTTGGATGGCTATAAGTATAGCAGGGTCTTCCCGAAAACTCTGAGCAAGCTCAGTCAACTGCGGAGAGCAGTGATTGGTTGGATTGTTAGGGTCGACTGGGCTCGTGAAGGTCCAGTCGGCATTCAAAGCGACCATCTCATTATTTCTGTATGATTGTAAAACAAAAATAAATAGCTCATCAAGGTAACTTATTGGTCAACTAAGGAAGTATATGTAAATATCTTGAGTACGGTTATTTATAGTGGGGTGCCAGGGCGCCCGTGCAGCCAAGCGAAAACGGACACGAGAGGTTTGTGCAGCCAAGCGTAACATACACAGTAATCCAACAATGGATTGAAAATGCAGAAAATGTATAGACGTCATCCGGCCTGGTGGCTTCAAAGGGTTAATGACACAATATAGATAACCAGAGCAAAGCACATTTGATAGAAGTCTCAAAACTTGGGTCTTATATTGCAGCTTTTAATATTGTTGTCACTGCAACATGTCAAGATCATAATCAATGAATGTTTAAAGTATCTAGACAAATTTGTAATCATGGTTGCTTGTTAACTCTGCGGTGTGCCATGGCGCTGTTTTGTTACGTAGGTCACCGTGGTGTAACAGTGCGTGTATATTGTCATGGCACACAGCAGGTTTAAACAATGTCCAATCATAACTGTAACTTAACATGGGATGCACGAAATCTTTGACCAAAATGCTGCATAGAGTTTAATACGGTTGTTTTGGAGCAGGGCTGTGCGCCTGTCAGCGACAAGTCAATGAGAAGACTTTTGCAACACTGGTGGCAGCAGACATACCGGTCCTTTTTATCAGTTCTGAGCATGCACACGTAGGTTCTAAGTATGCGCATGACTGGTGAGAAAAGGACCAGTATGTCTGCGTCTCAAAGGTCTCCCGTTGTCTGCAATACTGTGTGCGTTAGTTAGGAATGTCTCTCATCGATGAAGTTTGCAACAGTTAATTGTGGATGTCTAAAATCTCTCCAGATACTAGCAAAATTCCTCCGCTTAACGGTCTACGACTCTTCGGACACTTGGCATCATACCTGAAGATTTCCAACATTTTCTGGAACTCCTCGTTGGACACTGTCTTGATGTGCGTGTTCCGATGCAGTTTGGCAACAACAGTGACTAGCTGTCTCACCATGGCTATGTCCAGACAGCCTGCAGTCAACTGTAAGCTCATCATTTCATAATTCGCCAGATCCTCCATAACAACTGTGATTGCAGCAAGTAAAATATGCAAAATATTAATAGAAAATATTCAGTTATTTTGTATGTATGATTGCCTATCTCCCATTTTGCCCAAGGGCGAGTTTCATCAATGTAATACCTTTCTTTAGGAAGGAATAAATTTGAATCAGTGTTCTCTGTTAAGAGTGAGTCCTGATTTTATTTCGGGGATGCCAGTTTGGTTCAGAAAATTTGGAATTCACAGTTGTGCTCTTGGTCTATAGTTCTCTAGTTGCGTGCAGACTGCAATACGTGTGGTGCCAGTCTCAATATTAATAAATGCTTCGGTTTTCCTCATTTCTCTGTAAATATTACACCCAGATCTTGGAAATAGGTAACCGACCAAAGATGTTAAATTTGAGGGATTTCAGGGCGTTGTGTGCCTTTAATACCTTTCGTTATATTGTTTGGAAACTTGGTAATGCTGCCTGGTCAAAATTGTCCGAGTCAACCTTAGTCAAATCTCATAGCCATTTTTCTCCAAGTCAAGTCGTCAAGTCCAAAACCAATATGACCTAAAAAAAAGTCGGACTAAAAGTTCATTTAAGTCAGTGACCCAAGTTAACAATTCAGGTGCTATTTCATGACTGATTACGCATATTTGGGCTATTGGTCTGGAAATTGGAATAATTTCTCTGGAATCTGTTGAAGAATTATCCTCTAGGTAGATCTGGGCCCACAAAAACCATAAGGTGGTACATAAAGGGTTGGCAATTCAAAATGTCGCCAACCCTACCACCTCTGATTGTAACCCTTCACCTGGAGTGACTTTAAGCCTTGCACTGGGTGATTTCAATTACCGACAATGCAAGGTGGAATCAATTGTATTTTGTTTGTATGGACAATCCTACCACATTTGGTTTCATCATCATGGAAGTAAACCTCTGGCACTGAGCCTGGGAGTGCCTGATTGAACTTCCTGAGAGCTTGGTATTCATTTTGGTTCCTCTGGTCTCCGAGTGGTTGGTCAAGGCCCAAGCACTGTAATTACAGACAAGAACGACTGATGCAAATGTTTGTATCAATGAAGCATTGCCTGAAAATGTATGAATAAACACAATGTCATTGGAAAATAAACTTCATTAGAAAGGTACATTATATCCATTATTCAGAGAATGAAAAAGTTAAGTTGAGATAAGACATGGAAGTTATGGGATTAAGAAAACAGATTGAGTAATTATAAGTAACTAATTACAAAACTTAATTATAAGTAATTAGTAAACAAAGGTTGTCAGTTTGTTGCTTTGTTGATTACTTCTGTCTGTTAACTTTGATTACATTTTAATTTTTGATTCTTTGAGTGATGACAAAGAAGATATCACCAGTGATGTAGCCAGAGGGGGCAAGGGGAAACCACTGCCCCCCCTTCAAATTTTTGTTTTTAATTTGTTAAGGGGCTGATGCCATTTCATCTAGAGTGTGTCGTTATGCATTCAGGTTGGACATAAGCCGATATGTAAAGGCTTTTAAAAGCGACGCCCATTAAAAACTGGACCCACCGCCCACCTCCCGCTCCTTCTTTTCAAAATATTTTGTTCCCCCTACAAATCTAAACACTTTTTAAATGAAATTTTAACAATTTGGAAAAAATTCACTCCCCTCCCTTAAAAATTACCAAGCCCCCCCCCCCCCCCCCTTCTCCATCTAAACAGAATCTGGCTATGTCACTGAATATGAAGGGTTTTTTTGTTTTTTGTTTTGGGTTCTGAGTTTCTGCAAATGTCCCGAGCTCATCAAGGAGCTGGATTTTATTTGACCATGTTGTTGCAAACATACCTTGATGTAAGGCGGAGCATGTTTGATGATGACAGCTTGTGTTGGTTGCTCTCGGCTGCGTAACCTGTAGACACGGTTCAGATAGCCACCACTTATGCATTGTACGTCAAAGTTTGTAGGGTCAAACTGAAAACAATGTTGAGAAGATAATATATACTCATTAGTCAGTCTGAGGAAATGTACACCATAGTGGGTTGGGGTAATGCAACAATTCCGCATCTTATTACAACCAAGCATCAGGGAAAATATAACTTGAAGGAAAACTTTTATCCTGAAGCACTTAATGCTGAAATTTTACATGCTGTACATAAAAATGCCCCTTTAATTTGTACGGTTTCACCATAATAGAATGGAAGCGAGGCAACATCTGCAGAACGAAATCTAGTTCACATCCATACTATCACTGGGAACAAGTAATGGATTTTCATTGTTAGTGTACCGTTTTTCTTTTGTTAGATGTTCATGTATGAGGGTTGCTGGAGTTATTGTACTAAGCTTTAATGCAAGAACCCATTGAATTAGTCGAAGCTTGCTTTTTCAACCCAATCGTTCAATGAGCCAATGATACACGGTAACTTACACAAAGAGCTGGTATTGTCAGGATAAGATTTCAGGAAAATGAAAAAATCCACCAAATATTTGGAGGCATTTAATTTGTATGGCGTTGCTGAAATGCATAAGAAAAGTGCACATTCTACTAAAAGATACAGTTCAAAATTGCAGAAAATAGGGTCACTAGAATAAAAAGACTGTTTCGGGTTCCAGAGGTCATTTTGGAATGATTATAACAATTTAAATACAGAAAAAAACCCAAATCTTTCAAAAATCTGGAAGACGTCTCACCAAAAATCCTAAAAATCAGCAAAAATCCGGAGAAATCTAACCCCAATATTGTTTGCTGGGATAAAAAGCAAAATAAAACGAGCAAATTGTACATTTCATGTGAAAACATTACGAGACAGAATGTAATTATAAGATCTATTCTATAAAATAGTGGATACATGTACCAGGTTTAAAAAGAGAACTGTAATAAGATACAGTGCAAAGCAAAAATGACTCATCCTTGGATAGATCAAGTGGCCAATTTGCCCAAATACACAGGAACTTCTTTTTTTCACACAGTTTTAACACAGTTTTAACAAAGTTTGAAAACTAAAACTGTGAAACATACACCCGATTGAACAAAAAAGTTGTAAATGTACAAGGCAATGGACTAACAATTATTATACAACACCTGAATAAATCCAAGCCATCCGATTGGTGGATCGTCGATCACGTGCATTGAATTATTCGACCCAAAACCGCCCAAAACGTTCTATCACATGGTTCTATGAAACGGTGCGCGCGCAATGATAGAACCAAAAGAACTTCCCTAATTTCACGGTCACTATGGTGGCGCTACAACAGGGCTGTCATTCACACAACATGGCGGCCGAGTTTCCCGAACTGCCGCGGTTTGTTCTCCTAACAGACGACGAAATATTGGAGCTCGTAGGCGATGCTGACGCTCCAAATACAAAGAGACAAATCAAATATGCAGTGAAACGATTAGATGAATTTGCAAGACACGCAGGAACAACAAGTGAAGCTTTAACTGATTCGGAACTCGACAATTTTTTGTCGCGGTTTTATGCGGGACTGAGAAGGTAAACGGCACGTTGTAATGTTACACCAAGAAATCCATGCATGCAATCTGTCGGATTTATTCAGGCGTTGTATAAAACAAATAATGAATGTTTCACATTCGTGCAATGGTAAGAATAATTTCATTCGGTGACAGATGGAATGTCCCATTCCACTCGGCTTCGCCTCGTGGAATGGGACATTCAATCTGTCACCTCATGAAATTATTCTTACCATCGCACTCATAAACATTCATTATTTGTATACTGTCACAACAACCTGGAGTGGATGTATATGTCCGCAAACACAAGAGCTAACTCAAGCACTATAAAATAAAACAACATGAAAAAGTTGGATGGAATAGAAACGCGACCTCTACTCTACTACAATAGGACTGCTAGGAAAAGTCCGTGCTTACAACAGGAAACTAATCTAAGTATGAAGCTTGTTGGCCCTCTGGACGATTTTCTTTCTACAAAGAAATGTCCAGAAGGCTACGTGCTCACTCTGTGCAATACCTGTTTTTTAGGCCGATTATGAAAACAACTCCTCCACTTTTTTCCAAATGTCCCAGCAAACAGTTTCTGAAGTCCGGTTTGGCTAAAATCCATATTTACCTCCCAACAAATTGGGGTAAACGGAGACTACAAAAAATAACAAATCGTGAAAGCTCCCACACTGACAAGCATTCCTTTGATTGTAAACAGTACACCACAGCTGATCAATAATTCCATTCGCAATACTGCAACAATAGAACACTGTACATTCCTGCTGTTATGACGATGAATCCAGAAAACCAAAATAGCCTTGTGATGTGCAATCAGTTCACCAGATCTTTCAAGCCTTCGAGTGGGCATATATAAAACTGTACATGTGTGAATACTGAATTTATTGAAACATTACAACTACAGTATGACATGGGTATTTCTCACAAGAGGAAAATTAGGGGAAACCCAAGAGAGTGACATGAAGCTGAATGCTCATGGAATGACTAAGGCGCCGTTTTAAAGGTGACTTTAATTTCTAGATCCTTGAAAACTGTGTACTTTACAATTTATTTTATAATAACAAAAGTACCCTTAAGGAGACACTTTGTCATTTTTTGTATACCTTAGGGAGACAAGTGTAATTAGGGAGACATTTCAATGTCTCCCTAATGCCACAGAGGCAGAATTTTACTGTCGAAAGTAAGTTAACCCCTTGAGTACTGTATTTTACGGGAGACGTCGGGGTGCCACGGCGGGTCTGGCAGCCAAGCGAACCACTACAATGTGTTTGTGCAGTCAAGCGTAACCTATACACAATAATCCAACAATGGATTGGAACTGCACAAACAGCGGCCAATGGCGTCATCCGGCCTGGTGGCACTGTTTGTTTTTTTTGCGCCATTTGGCGTCATCCGTACGCAAGGGGTTAAATTGATAGAGAATGGTCCAAAACATAAATATACCAAAATTTGTGGGGGTAGGATAAGGGAAAGTGGGGTTTAGGCTTCATGAAAGTTGCGGAAATTGTTTTGTGCACGCGTCTATGGCAATGTCTCCTAAATGACCCATCGTCAGTAATTATACAGCTGCAATAGCAGATTAGCTAGCACCATTTTGTCATTACAATTCCGTAACAATGTAAGCAGATGCCTGTACAAGGGCGACAAAGACATTACCCTCAAAGATGGCCTTTATGCATAAGGTCTATTCATCACTCTTTCAATTCCATAAGTAATATCAATTCATTTGTTAAAAAGGTACATTGCTTCAGGAAAGAGTTCCATATCCGGACATCACTTATTTTCCCTTAATATGACTTAAAAACTACCAAAAAGTGTAAATCTGATGAAGAAACACGAATTTAGAATTTAGGAAAAAAAATGTTCAACTAATTCTTTGAAAATATTTTGATATTTTCTGTCATGGCCCATAGACTTTGTGCACGAGGTATAAGTGATGTCCGGATATGGAACTCTTTCCTTGCTTCATTGTACTTTTCCAAATATGATAATAAAAAGTGGTTCTAATTCAAATCTCAGTGTAGTGGAATACTGTCGTCTACTGGTATTATACGGTGTCTGACTCATGCAATGATGATCTCAAACCCAACCACTAATTTAAAAAAAATGCACCTTTAAAGCAGTGCCTTAGTCAGTCCATGAGCATTCATCGTTTCACATCATTCTCTGTTGGGTTTTCCCTCGTTTTACTCTTATGAGAAATACCCATGTACAAGTACAAGGGGCCGGGGTGTAATGGTCAAAGCTGCTATGACTGCTGAGGAATGGGAAAGAGTTCCAAATCCGGACATCACTTATACCTCGTGCACAAAGTCTATGGGCCATGACAGAAAAAGTCAAAGTATTTTCAAAGAATAATTAAGTTGAAATTTTTCCCCTCCTAAATTCGTGTTTCTTTATCAGATTTACACTTTTTGGTAGTTTTTAAGTCATATTAAGGGAAAATAAGTGATGTCCGGATCTGGAACTCCTTCCGAATAATGGAAGAAAACTGTTTTTGAACAAAAAACACTGACTACACTGCACACTCTATTTAGTCCTAAAATATATCGTTTAATTATGTGCTGTAGCTACCAATCAGCTTAGGGGCCTTTCAGATGTGTCCCCCACCCCTTTATCACCACACACTGCCCCACCCCAATGTGGGGACTGTCCTTTTGGAAGTGACCACGCCCACCCCTAAGGTACCATTCTCTTGCATGGAAGTGGAGGGCTGATTTTTATTTACACAAATAAAACAAAAGTCTTCAGCCCTTTCGCATGAAAACAAAAATCTGACGTCCGGGCCTGCAGGGGGGGGGGGGGGGGGGGGGGGGGGGGGGGTTGTTAGATGCAAAATCAACTTATCTAGGTCATTTCAACTTTAAAAAAAATAAATTATTTAACAATTTAAATTTAAATTCTTTACTTTCAATTAAAATTAATTAGTTTCAACAAAATGGCCAAAACAGTGCAAAGGGCTCAATAAACCTTTTTGACATTCTCAAAGCATCATTCAGAACACTGGCTTTAGAAGAGAAAGCACATTAGAACGGATGTGGTTGGTCACATTGGTTATCATGTTCGTAAAAATCTTCTGCTGATGATATTAACTGTTCTAATTTCCATCAGTAACTGGTACCCAGAGAGGATCCCCAAATATTTCCTTATTTTTATTGCCATTCAAAATATATTTTTCTGGTTATTATTTTTCTTATGTTCCATGCAAAGATTTGTGAAAAGAGTATCTCTCAACCATGACAGTTATTTAGTAGAATTAAATCAATTAATATTTGGACTGGTTCACATGTTTGTGTATAAATTATATGATTTGTTTGTCATGTCATCCATACCCGCAATGCATTGAGAATGTCGAAAAGGTTTATTTGAGTTTCAGGTGACTGTTTCTTTATTCTGAATAGTAAAAAGATCGCCGAATTTGTCTACCTTTGTTCAAAACCAGTGGTCTTACGACCTGCGTACATTAAACCATGGAGAAATAATGCTTAGTTGACATCACTGACGGCACTAAACGCGGTGAATCATTTCTGCTCGATACTTCCGGGTTTGATATGATGTTTACAGTTATTAAAAGGGGCGGTACCGGGTACGGAGAAGTCTAAAAATAGCTTCGCTTTTACTGTGCTTCTTGGGGGCGCTCGTCAAGATGGCCGCATCCACAAAAAGATAAACTTTTCAGGTTAGTTTAAGAATTTTTTGTTTTGGTACAAAAGATATGATAGGGTGTATATTTGACATCAACCAGCATTAAGTCAAAGCACCAGCAAAATAGTTAGGCATGTTGTCAGGTTCAAACATTTTAGCAAAATCTTATTTTAAATTTGTTTAGCCTTTCTCTAAATTGCTTTGTTTGACATTTTCTGGTATCGACGAAGTGTTTATTTTGCCGTGAACTGATGGTCTCGCCTTTCTTCCGCTGTCCAGCCGTGAAATCCTCTGGGCATGCACAGTCATACTCCTAGAACTATGAGGTTCCTGACATGAACCTCATAGGAAGACGCCGATTTTTCCCATAGGCTAGTACAGCAAGAATAAGAACGTCATTTCCATGCAACACGTTTCCACATTTTTCGCCGTGAATTACTTCATGGCTGCCCCCCAAAAAAATAATATGCCGCATTTACCTCCTCACCTCGGTTGCGCCAAGTCAATTTTCGCCTGAAAACGGGTCCAATTTGCGGGAAAAAAAAAAAAAAAATTGCAGTCGTTCCGAAGCGATCACACACGCACACCATCGATTAAGCCGCACACACGAAGCTCCTGTAAGATATCCCAGCATGCATCCAGCCGGGTAATGTGCGGGGGGGCCGTGGGTCGGTCAAGTCATGATTATTCATCGAAAATTCGAAGCGCGGTACGGCAGGCAACTGCCGCGTGTCCGTTATATACCGTCTGCGACGACAGGCAATGCATGCAGACGGTATATAACGGACACGCGGCAGTTGCCTGCCGTACCGCGCTTCGAATTTTCGATGAATAATCATGACTTGACCGACCCACGGCCCCCCGCAAAACAGGAGCTTCGTGTGTGCGGCTTAATCGATGGTGTGCGTGTGTGATCGCTTCGGAACGACTGCATTTTTTTTTCTTTTTTTCCCGCAAATTGGACCCGTTTCAGGCGAAAATTGACTTGGCGCAACCGAGGTGAGGAGGTAAATGCGGCATATTATTTTTTTGGGGGGCAGCCATGAAGTAATTCACGGCGAAAAATGTAGAAACGTGTTGCATGGAAATGACGTTCTTATTCTTGCTGTACTAGCCTATGGGAAAAATCGGCGTCTTCCTATGAGGTTCATGTCAGGAACCTCATAGTTCTAGGAGTAGCACAGTCAGTCGTTTCTTGGTCCACTCAGCTATATACTAGACTAATCCGGAGACCAAAATTAGAAGCATTTACTGCGGTGGCACCACGCTCGCGTGCGTATTTCACGCACGCGCTCGATGCAGCTTCGACCAACGCCAACGGGGTGTTTACAACTTGCCAAAATGCGCGCGTGACTGAAATTAAAGAATGCGGGAAACCTGCACAGGAGCATGGCACCAGAGCAAAAATGGCTTCTAATTTTGTTCGGCGAATTTCCCGTGTGGTAAACGCTGCTCGCTAGAGTGCTCAAAAGCGGCAACGCTGCCATGTCCCGTACGTCTCTCTCTCTCTCTCTCTCTCTCTTTTTTCTCTCTTCCATGTAAGATGCATGTCTTTATGCCATTTCAACCACTGAATTAAAAGATTGTTGAGGTAGGCCTAGCATTGGTTTCTTTCTAAATGAAGTGAAATGTGTTTCACCATTTGCAGTTAGACCTTTTTTTTTTTTTTTTTTTTTTTTAGACAAACGAAAGAAGAGACACTATTCAGGAGATGTGAAAATTGACTGATAGGACGAAGTACTCATTACATTTACAAGACAATGGCAGATGACAGAGAGATTCTGCGAGAGGTGTGGGAGGGACGTATTCCAGTCTGCTTCAATCTGGCCAGTGATGAGGTCACATCGGAGCAACCAGACCCATTCTTTGTGAGTTCCAGTTTGGGCTCAAAGTCACCTGGGGCCAATTTTACGGAGCTGCTAAGCACAAAAATTTGCTTAGCATGAAAAAAATCTTGCTGAGTAAACACAGGTTACCAGCTAAAACTCCATGTAATTTCCGTGCTAACCAAAGAAGAGCTGAATACCAGTCACAACATACACATATGAAAGTTTGGTTGGTAATTCTGCTTTTACTAAGGAAGTTTTTTTCATGCTAAGCAAATTTTTGTGCTTAGCATGGCTGTGAAATTGGCCTCTGGATCCCATTTCATGGAGCTGCTTTGTGCAAAATATTGCTGAGCAAGAAATTGGCAGAGAGCCAGGCACAAGCAGTATAAAGCACATAAAGTTTTGAGTGGGGACCTGTTCTTGCTAAGCGGAACTTTGCTGTGCTTAGCAACAATTGGCCGCTGGTTCTTTTATGAATTTCGCCGGAACTTTGAAATAGTTAGCCAACTTGATATTCATTAACCCTAACCTTCCCTAACCTGCCAAAATCAAACACCCCATTTGTGTTGAATTTTGTGTGATTGGGTACTGTAGAGCCTTGGCACCATCACTTTGCATGGGACTTGATGCCCTGATTTTGTCTAAGTACAAAGAATGTGCCATTGGTTTACTACACAGTGTTGGAGTTTGTGTGGTTAGGGAAGGATTCTAGTAAAAAGCCTTGGGCTGTTAGGGTTAAGCATTTCAGTACTATATGCTTTATAGTTTATATATACTTATCCTGTAGATCCCACTTATTGTGAGTACACATTCAAATACCCCTGGGGCCTATTTCACTAAACTCGACTTAGTGAAACAGGACTTAGTGCCCTTCAGACGCGACTTACACTAAGACGCGTCTTAACCAAGTCTTGTTTACATTTCTGTCTCACTAAACCGTTCTTCACTAAGACGTGTTTAAGTCGCGTAGTTTATTATTTTTATATACGTGAACGAGCCTGGGTCATGTGCGATACCTGTGAAAATAGACATGCTCGCCGTTCAGTCGGAGTATTATTTATCGCGGTAGGCAGGAAGTGGTTTTTACAATAATCTCAACTTTTGTATTCACAGTTAATATTTTACCAAAACATCCCCTGAATAAAGTCTGATATTTTCCCTGTAAAGTTCAAGTTGATTAAAGACGATTAGGCCTGCTGGATGATTTAACACCCCGTCCCCCCCTGGAAGGGGACAACATTCACTGAGACAAGTCTACTGATTGACGACTGATGAGGCCGCCATTCACTTTACATGCACGGTGCGTCGTATTATTTTTTAACGCACTTTTTAACGCACTTTTTAACGCACTGTCCTTATTTTCATCCTGTAAAGATTTTTACGATTTCGCGGGTCTGCGTCAATTTGCGTTTGCAGCTGTAGAATGAGAACCAGACAATGGAATCTTCATGGACAAAGCACCATTAAAGATTTATGTTAAAATATAGACGGTAGGCCTATACCTTTTAGCAGACACGGTAGGGCAAAATAAATTTACAAGTTTTGGGAAACGTAAATATTTATTAAAAATAATTAAAAGTCCAGATACAACATTTTAATAGCCCCCCACCCCCAAGGTTTTTTTTTCCTTCCTAGGAATTGACCGTGGTGAAATGTATGTGGCCTATTTCCGAGTAGTACAATGGGGGTGTAAATGGCGCCACCAATGTCGAAAGAGTCCATCACCCCCCCCCCCCCCCCCCCCCCCCCCTTTTTCAAAATTATTTAAAATCCTGGGTGCGCCACTGGCAGAAATTCCTAATGCCTGATGAACTGGATAACAACCGCCACTCGAAGGAGTTTTAATTGGCAACGCAAAAGTAAACAATTTCCGATGCCGCGATAATAGAGTTGCCGCAATAATAGGGAGTCCAACTTTAATTATATTAAATTTTACTGTAAGTTTGCACCGTCTGTAAACACATTTGAAATAATGTGTATAAACCACAGTTTGCTAATGCCTTCATGTAAATTACACAGTATAATGAGATATATCATCATTGTAGTTGTCGAGAGGATAACTTCGGTCCCGGAAAATACGCTCTCTGCGTAGTCCAGCAGCCACTCTTTCGCCCAAGATCATTTGAAGTGCGGCCATTTTTTTAGTTGAGATCGTTTGTTGATACCGTTATTTGCACAGATTTAGCAGTTTCAAAATTGGCGCCAGATCGATCACTTGACTAGAAATACACTAAGATCAGTTCCTAAGTCTCGTCCAGACGAGACGTAGACCAAGTCCCGTTACGCTACTTAGTAGAGAGTGGACTAAGTTCTGTACGCGACTTAGTGATCTTTGTGAAACCCGCACTAAGTCCTGTCCACTAAGACGCATCTTAAGACCACAAAGAAGCGTCTTAGTGCTTTGTGAAACAGGCCCCAGGTGTGGGATCTAAAGGCACGTAGCACATCCTGGGATATCCTTGTTATGAAACTAAAAGAAAGACTGAAATATTTCAGCTCAAAGTATTCACTTTCCGAATGTTCAGTTACATTGTGTGCATGTACACCAAAAAAAGGTCAAAAAAATGTTCATTGTTTTGTGTGACTTGTAATTCAATGTTGTCTGAACCATCACAGATGTGTTTTTAATCCAAATTATTTGAAAGCTTGTATTTATTTATTTTCAAATGTATCTTGATTACTATATATCTTGATTTCTTGATTACTATTGATTTAAAAACAAATTTTTCTGATCTCTTCACAGCTGCTTATTTCCAGGCAAACCTACGTCACACTGGTGACCGATAAGGTGCAGAAGCACTTTAAGAAATTCACAGATGTGACAGATGAAGACGAAATCTGGTTTGACTATGAGGGCCAGTCACTCAAGTGGTATGTACAATACTGTGTTGCCATTTACCTATCAGATTAACAGTGATGGCTATCTGAGCAAAGACATCACTTATTTTCCCTTAATATGACTTAAAAACGACCAAAAAGTGTAAATCTGATGAAGAAACACGAATTTAGGAGGGAAACAAATTCAACTTATTCTTTGAAAATACTTTGACTTTTTCTGTTATGGCCCATAGACTTTGTGCATGAGGTATAAGTGATGTCCGGATATGGAACTCTTTCCGTTATTTTTATATATAACTTCAACTTCAACTATGTCTTATGTATGCATGTATATGGGTCATTCCATAAATTTGGGGTCCAAAAACAAAAGAGTGACTTTTTTTGGTGTCACTGTTATACCTGACCTGTGTAATTTCCCATCAAGTATCATTAAAATTGACTTCACACTATTTTTTACTTGTTTGGCAGGTACTTTGCTTTACACAATCACTCTTGGAGATAGAAGGCATTACAGAATGTGTCCAGAATTGCAAAAATGTATGCTGTACTTGGTAGTTTGGCCATATTTTCAAGAAATACATCAACATTTTACTGTGGTTTTTTTCCAGGCATTACCCAGTTGGTGTCTTGTTTGACCTGTATGCACATGGCATTGTCCTACCATGGAATATCACCGTACATTTTAAAGTAAGTACAGGCAGGGGGAAAAAATGAACAACAACCCATCCGTTGAAGTGTACGTTCGATAGTAGTTAATTTAACATTGGTCCTGAATAAAACTGTTTTTGCACAGCAGGAATTTTCTTTGTCATCAACCAAACTACAAGGTGCACAAAGAAAACTGGCAGGAGCAGGATTTAAACCTACAACCTCTGGTGCTCTACCAACTGAGCTATCTTGTCCTATGTTGGCAATCTCTATACGGCATTAAGGGTTTATGACTTCTGACTAGCACCCCCCGAACAAAGACACTGACAAGTTGGGAGACCGCCAACATAGGGCAAGATGGTAGAGCACTGGTACAGTATTCCGGAGGTTGCAGGTTCAAATCCTGCTCCCGTCAGTTTTCTTTGTACTCTTTGAAAATTCAGGAATTTTCTTGTTGAAGCTCACAAAGACAATGGTAGCTTTTCCGATTCAAAGTCCAGTGTGGGCATCCCAGGAAATGTCCACTCGATTAATTTTCTTGTGTCTGGTGGTCACTTTTACCCGCCAACATCTGCCCAGTGAAACTGACCAGGTCAGTTTAACTGAGACAAGTAGTCCAATACGAACATTGCAAGACGGTATCACAGCGCACACGAAAACTCTTCATCTGACCCCATTGTCCCATTGTGAGGTTGCTGTCTGCAAGCGCAAGCACAGAATGTGAAATGCCAGTGCTAGTAACATGTCCAAATTGACAGTGTAAAAAAAAAACATTTTTGTATGTTAATTAAACCTAGCAAGTATGAACCAGCCCTTTTTAGTTTCAAGTGAAGCATTACATGAAAACCTGTATGAGGAGCCCATCCCCGACATAATTTGACCAAGTTGATTGAATTGCTGATTTCATGTTCGCAGAATTTCCCAGAAGAGGACATCCTTCACTGTGGGAGCAAAGAAGTGATCGAGGCCCACTACATGTCATGCCTGAAGGAAGCAGATGTCTTGAAACACAAGAGCCATGTTATCAGTAACATGCAGAAGAAAGACCACAAACAACTATGGACGGGCCTGCAAAACGGTAAACATTAACTGCCATTTTAGTCAGTCACATTCCAGTCTTAATTGGTACTTTGAAAATAACAATAATTGGAACAAATTGCGAGCTGCAGCTCTGTGTAAATGAGTGTGGTGTTATGCTGTGCTCAGATGTATCCGGCTGTTACTGATGAGGGGCTGGTATGCTAAGAATGGGCTGTACAGCCAAGCGTAAACGCAAACAATAGGCACCACACTGAAAAGATTGGTCCTATTTATCGCACTTGGAGCCCCCCTTTCGTGTGAATGAAAGCTTTGTTTTAAAAATCTCCATCTGTTCATTAGACTCCCATTCAAGAACTATATACATGTAGTTGAAACATGAATGGATTGAGTATGCACAGGAATGCGTGTATAGACAACAACCGGTCATGTGGTCTTTTTACAAACTGCAGCTGTGGCCGTTATCCGTATTCAAGAGTTTAATAGCTTTAGTTTTTAGGTTTTCATTTTCGCTCATCTGATGAATTGTAATATTACTAGAATACAGTAGGTTGACTGCCAAGTGGAAAGAAACATATCATGATTTCTTTTAAATTAATAATTGCATACACGTGATAATGCTGTGCAAATAGTGTGTATTATGATGTCGACTGTAAAACACTTGATGTGTGCTTCGTGATTGCCTACATCTTCAGATAAATTTGATCAGTTCTGGGCCACCAATCGTAGGCTGATGGAGAGGATAGCAGACGAACCATTCAAGTATGTCCCCTTCAAAATCTATCAGGTAATAACATGTTATTCTAATGCTGAATCGTATAGTAAGCAATTGTTCTGGGGAAAAGATAGTTTTCTTTAGAACCCTAACCCGTAATGGTTCACCAGGACTATGCTGCTAAATCCAACAGAATCCAACGGTGACTCATATGAGTTTCCTGCTCAATCCAACGCAGTCCAACGCAGTCCAACACAGTCCAACATGCCAAGTTGTTGGGTAACTAAAAATAGAAAAATGACTTGCCTGCTAAATTCAACAGAATCCAACTGTGACCAATTTTTTTCTGTTGCCTGCTGAATCCAACATGATTGGAACACTATGAGTTAGCTGCTCAATCCAACAGGGTCCAACGGGAATATCAAATTGTTGGATTCAGCAGGGTTAGGGTTTTAATTAATGCCTTTTGTTGAGAGTTTTCTTCTGATATTTTGATAATTTTTCAGTCCTTCTTTCAACATTAGCCATCTTTATTTCTTGAGTTAAGCTGGTGTTGTTTCCTCTTAAATCTTATGGTGCCTTTGCAATTAAAGCGATGATTTCACAGTTTATACATACAAGGTTCTACTGGGCAGAGAATTGTGCAAAATGGGGTGTGGAAAATATGAAATAAACAAACAAACAAACAAAAGTAACTAAAATTCATATTCATCTTCATTACCACTGTAAGCATTGATGTACACTGCACCGCCTTTGTGCTTGAAAGGGTATCCCCCTCCATTTTCTCGTTCCCTTGCTAAAGTAATGACTTAAATCCCCCTTCAACTGTTCAGCCTCATGCCACATACCTTCAAAAGTTGTTTCGACCGGTAACCGAGCAAGGGGAACCACTACTGCTCAAGCATCTACTAGAGGAGGCAGGGCCGGACAGTTTTAGAAATGCAGGTAGGTTAATTGACTCCGCCCCGGCCGTGAAGAGAAAGTTAACGCCCATCCTTTGGACAAGTTGGTCAGTGTTTATTTTTATAGGGCTAACTTCATTTTTACATTTTTTAATTTATTTTTTTTCAAATGTAAAAAACCTCACAGAGAATGATTTCTCAGTAAGTGAAGCACTTTGAACAACATATGTGACCCGCTCCAGAAAAAGGTGATATAAGTCGCGCTATGCACTTACGTGTAATGGCCCTTTCAACGTTGAGAGGGTGAAATTTTTCGTCAAAATTCATTTTTTGTTTTTTGTCTTTAATGACATCTTAAACATCTAAAGTTTCAGGTTCGGTGCACAACAATGTTGATTTCAGTGAATAAAGTGGAAAAAATAACCTTTTTAGAGTGCATTGTTCCATTGCAGTGTATTAGAACTAGCTATTTCAAAGCCTGTTTTTTCTGTTGTGCAATTTGAACTCCATAGAACTAATTGATATGCAAAAACGCGATATCTCCAGAACGGAAAGGGCTTTGGAGCTCTATCATGTACCAAATGAAAGCCTACATTGTGGGCTTTCCAAACATAAATAAAACAAATTTTTCATATTTTGCGACATAATATACCTTTTTCCGGAGCGGGTCACATATAAGTTTGGGATCCTTTTTTGGGCAGTCAGGTCGGTGGTCAGTGGATTCTGTCCTCACCTTTCACCTCTTGTGACCCCAGTTTGAACCCTGTCAAGGACACTGTGTGGATGGGGTCTTCAATCCCTACTTGATATTGTGGGTGGCAGCATTATTTGGGGTTTTTCTCCCACACCTAAAAGTAACATTTCCTCCTTTGTCTTCTCACAGCAGTTTCTTTGCTGGTATAATGATTAAATTCACTTAATAATAATAAAGGTTCTTTTAGCAAGATCAAAGCGCTTTTACAAATATTATTACCCCTGGTCATCAGGCCCATTAATCATTCCTGAAACCTTCTCAGCTCCCTGGGGAGTATACAGCCCCGGCTGCTATTTTAAGTGCACACGGGCTAATCAAGCATAACCATCACTGCCCTCACATTACTCCTGGGTGGAGAGAAGCAACTTGTGACAAAGTGCCTTGCTCAAGGACACAAGCACCATGACCCCAGCCGGTCTCGAACCCACAATCTGTAGTATCACCGAGATCTTGAGTTTGTGGGTTCGAGACCGGCTGGGGTCATGATGTTTTCATAAGAATTTTTTTTGTTTTTGCAAATCCAGAATAACTAACCCTTTCAGTATGGAATAACCCAGTAGCACACGGACAAATGCCACACCAAATATGATAGGAGTTATAAATTTAATAAAAAATGCAGGGCCCCAATGGAAACCAGTTTTAAACTGTTTGGGCACACCCTGGTTATGAAATGTAATCAAATATAATAAAATAAAATCCCTGGACTGTTTGGACTCGTATTTAAAGTATGTGGAATCTGGAGGCCAACTGTATCTAGTAAGTGATAATACTGAAATTCTGAATGGCATGATGGAGCTTATAAACAAGTGCAATGGTAATTTCATAATAGTGCTGCATTTCATGCAGTTTCATCACAGGGTCTAACTTCAATGGTTTTTTTATTTTGCCACCCCTTCGCAGATGGAAGTAAACACAAAGTCTTAATCCAAGGTATTGAATCCCCGCTGGACACACCCGTGCAATGGCTGAGTGAGCATCTGAGTCACCCTGATAACTTCCTGTATATCTGTATAGTGCCTGCCACAGCGGCCAGTCATGAATTGTAAGCATTGGTAGGGGTCTGTCACGTGATGACGTCACAGCCATCGCACCGCTAGTAAAAGTTAAAGCAATAGAGAAGAGAAGCCTGTGACAGATTCTTCCATCCTATTCAGCCTCACTAACTAGTAAAAACAGGAGTACCTTACACTGTGGAGTCTCGGTCTGCGCCAACACTCCCATAGGAGAGTGTTGGATTCTGTTACTGCAAATCTTCATTTCACGAGTTATAATTCTGATTCTTGCCCACGACATCCATTAACCCTAACTCTCCAGGGTATTTTGGCTAGAAACCCTGTCAGACGCATCAGATTGCATACTGCAGCAAAGTAAAGCTGTCACCACAGATGCACTGTGCTGCGTCTGGTTAGGGTTAGGGTTAACCCTAACTACCCCAAGCCTTACACAAACTCCAACAGCAGGTTTTGTCTATTTTTGATGGTTTCAGGACTGTGCCGCCTTGGCACCATCACTTTACATGGCGCTATGCCTCAATTTGTCAAAGTCCAAAAGAATGTACCATAATTATACTGCACAGTGTTGGATTTTGACAGGTTGAGGAAGCTTCCTAGTAAAAATGCCTAGGGGGTTAGGGTTAAATCATGCGAGTCTTGTTAAATTCTGTGTTCAATAGTGCCCCCTAACAAAGACACTGACAATTTGGGAGACTGCCAACATAGGGCCAGATAGCTCATTTGGTAGAGCGCCGGTACGGCATTCCAAAGGTCGAATCCCACTCCTGCCAGTTTTCTTTGATCACTTTTAAAAATTGAATTGCTTTACACGCTTTGCGTCTAAAAGTATCTGAACAACCTACAGCGACAAAGGGAACGAGACAGTATTCCTTTATACAGTACCCATATTTTCCTTATATTATTTCAAGTTGCATTGACAAAAGTGTTGGTACATGCGATGCATGACCAGGTCAAGTCAGGTCAGGTTGTGTTATGTACGTTTGGATGATAGAATGGTGAACGCTCTCTGTGCGCACTCTTGAAATTTCTCGGGATCTATTCTGAGGTCATTTGATTAATAACAAACGGTCCTATACACAGCAAGTCTTGATTCAAGAGCTAACCAGACCATATGTTTATCTTTCCAATGATGGAACTATTGCCTGATTGTAACGGATTACCTATTTTGAATTCCAAGCTATTACATATCCATTCACATGATACAGTTGTACACTCGTACAGTGGGAAACAGTTTGAAATTCACTAGAAAATGTGATCTTGGTTTTGCCTGAAATATAACTGAAGCATTGTGGCTGGTGCTTGTACGTTTTATCCCTTTTAACTATTATGTTACATTTTTTTCAGTAACCTTGAAACAGTTTTCTTGTACTTGTCCCTTTGTAAATAGTACCTCAAAATTTGATAATTTTAATTTATTGTGATGTTAAACAAAGGCTTAATGAGTATTTTTTAATAAATGTCCAAGGAAAGGTGGTAAGTTTTCTTCAGTGATGTATAATTGAACAGTTGAGGAGGAACCATAGACATTATAATTTAAGAATGCAGACTGCAAAATTTGAAAATGCTGAACTACCATAGTTTACATGTAGTAGCCATTTTGAGAAACATACCTTAAAGGTAGTGTACATGATTGGTCATTGTTGCAATTTTCAGAAATGGGCAGATTTGGGGGTTAGTATTTTATAAAAAATATCGTTCCACTGACCTGTTCAAAGTTTTGCGTTGTTGGGTCGCGAAAAAAACGAGAGAAAAACTGCTCGTTTTCAACCGTCGGGCGGATGATAGCCTTTAGTCAAGGCGCTCGTGACACCTGGACGCGTGACACGCCCCGAATGCCAGCATGTCCGGGGCGTGCCACTCGTCCGGGTAGCCATGCGCGCCTTGACTAAAGGCTACAGGGCAGTTTCCAAATGATTTCAAGCTGGAAATCGTTGGAAAACGATATACATGTCCACTTTTCTTGATGACAGCACACCTGGTGCCATCATTTCACAGGATGATTGAGACTACTATTAACTTACAGTCTAGTAAGGTATTTTGTAATAATTCAGTAAACAAAGAATTGGAGGATTACCAATCGTGTACACTACATTTAATGTTTTGCATGGAATTAATGACTGAACATCAAGCATTTGATGAGGAGGATTCTAAACTTATACTTAACCCTAACTACCCCAAGCCCATCAAACTCCCAACAGTAGGTTTTTCCAAGTTTTGGATGGTTCAGTACCGAACATGTTGGACTTTGTTAGACTGAGGAACAAAGGTCCAGGGTGATGGTGTTGGATTTAGATTGAGTGGGGACACAAAGGGTGGGTCAGTGCAGTGACTGGCTAGTGGTACTGGGTGTTGGACTGTGGGTCAGTGCAGTGACTGGCTAGTGGTACTGGGTGTTGGACTGTGGGTCAGTGCAGTGACTGGCTAGTGGTACTGGGTGTTGGACTGTGCTTAGGTGGGGACACACAGGGGTGCGTTTGTTCTCCCAAACAAACGTGGACGTATAACAAGGGGAACAACATCGTCCGCGATTCCTAGAATACGTCCCTGATTGAAATCGTGTACAGGGCGTAGAGAGCGCTGTACAGCCATTAACCAGTGATGTAGTCGAGGCCATCACAAGGCCACACAAGACCTTCAGTCTGAATTCAAGTCTCAAGCTATTCAAATGAACTGTAATAAAAGCATTCCTTTGTCATGGTTAATGCCTGTTACTTGTGCCTGGCCTTGTGCCTGGCCTTGTGCCTGGCCTTGTGCCTGGCCTTGTGCCTGGCCTTGTGCCTGGCCTTGTGCCTGGCCTTGTGCCTGGCCTTGTGCCTGGCCTTGTGCCTGGCCTTGTGCCTGGCCTTGTGCCTGGCCTTGTGCCTGGCCTTGTGCCTGGCCTTGTGCCTGGCCTTGTGCCTGGCCTCGACTACAACACTGCCATTAACGAAGACTAACAACAGAGGTAGTGGGGTTGGCCACATTTTAGGTTGCCAGCCCTTCCAACCTTACGGTTTTCCTCGGTCCAGATCTAAATGGAGGATAAATCTTCAACAGATACCAAAGAAATTATCCCCGTTTTCAGACCTAATATTTTGCTGTATTCATAGCATCAACACTTAACTTTACTACGAAAAGACACAACAAAAATGCAGAACCTTGGAAAAATTGTAATGGAAAGGGGTTTCCTTGTAAGATGTCATTTCTCTAATTCAGTATTTTAAACTGGAAAATATATGAGAACTTTAGATTGCTGTTTGTAGATAGTAGTTGACATATAATGAAATTTGTGTATAACCTGTGCTGCGTGTATCCATCCACTTGTAATTTGTGCAATATGGGTGAACATACTTGTCATCATATACCCGAGTGATGTCTACGGAGTTTTAATGAAAGCATCTGCATGTGGCATTTGTGGAGTAACACAGTGACTCCATAGACTAGACTGACATGACGGAAAGAAGGTAATGTTCCTTGATGGAGATTCAAATAGAGGCAGTCATTGATACAGAGTATGCAAGTCCCTAGACTTCACAGTCGATCTTTTGCCCACAATCTTTGTGCATAATACATCAATCAGAAATAGTCAAATTTGTCATTATATTGGTCATTAACCCCTTGCGTACGGATGACGGAATATGGCGCAAAAAAACAGTGCCACCAGGCCGGATGACGCCATTGGCCGCTGTTTGTGCAGTTTCAATCTATTGTTGAATTATTGTGTATAGGTTACGCTTGATTGCACAAACAAATTGTAGCGGTTCGCTTGGCTGCCAGAGCCGCCCGCGGCACCCCGACGTCTCCCGAAAAATACCGTACTCAAGGGGTTAATTTGCAATATTTTCATTTGTTACAAATTGTAATGCTTTGTTTTTCTTTCACAAACCACTTGATTTCAGTTTACCAGCTTTGCCCAGCCATAAAATAAAATACTTGCAAAAATAGTATTTTACAGTGTTTTTGTTGTTTGTTTACTTGCATTATTTTTATTTTCTTTATGAACCCTGAAGAATTTTTAAAGAAGAGATGGGTGCTATAGAAATGTGCATTTTATAAATAGGATCCAGCACACCGTTGCTTTTATATGATGTGCCCGAAGTGCCGTATTCATAATAATATATGGCATTTAGAATGCTCTTTTTAAGGAATCCCAGTGTTTACAATTGATTACCCCTGCTCATCAGGCCTAGCAATCATGCCCTGGGGAGTATGCAGCCTGGGCTTGAAGTTATTAAAGCGCACACACAACCATCACTACCCTTACAGGTACATTTACAAAGCAACTTGTGACAAAGTGTCTTGCTGAAGGACACAAGCACCATGACCCCTCCCGGACTTGGGCACCCACAATCTTGAGTTTGGTACACTAGACCACGAAGTCATAACACACTGCTCACTTGCTTCTTAGAAGGTTAGGCCGAGTTTTCTTTAACAAAGAGGACAACTTAACAGGGTCCACGATTGAAAATCGTGTACAAAACATATGGGAGGCCTTCCGAAAAAGTTAAAGTATAAACAAAAGAGGGACAATAGGTCCACGATTGAAAGTGTTTACACACTTGGGTGTGTTGGTTGGTGCTGGGATAATGCCTTTGTGTTTACAAACCATGTAATTAATGGTGTGCCTTACATCCTCAGTAAAGGAGCATGGATTGTCAACAGTACAGACTCGCATCATGTGTAGTTAATTTGCATGGAATTTGTCCTTTGCAAATTCTTTTTACAGCATTGTAATCAACAGCATTTTAATTACGACTAGATTTTGCAAACCTTGTATTTAATTTGTGTCCTTTGTGATTTCCCAATGTTTTGCTTTTTTTTCATTCCTAGGAATCTTTCCACAAAAACGCATGCAGAAATCTGGAAAATATAACTAATCAATTCTTTTTCTTAGAAATATTTATTAATTTACCTGCCGAAAATTGTCTTTTAAATAATTTACAATCGCTTTGATACAATAATTAACAAAAGACTTTATTCAATGTCATAGATGTATACTCTTGTTAAATACCAATAGTTCTGTACAAAATATAACTGAACTAAAACCCTTTCAAACTAATCTTTCTGTTATTAATTTCAAAAGATAACTATAAATCTCTATATTTCCGATTATTTGGAAAGTAATTCAATTCTTGTTCACGTCTTCACCAAATCAAATAGGTTTTACAGATTTTAGGTCTTTGTCTCTCCAGATGGAAAAATGTGTTTAGTTAAAGGTAGTATACAACATAGATGTTGGGAAAACAGAGAAAAAAGTTCTTTGACCCTACTTCAGACAAAACAGAACAATTGAAAAATTCCACTGCAAATGACAGCACACCAGGGGCCAATTTCATAGAGCTGTTAAGCACAACAATTTGCTTAGCATGAAAATGTCTTGCTTAGTAGAAACAGGTTACCAGCCAAAAGTCCATGTAATTTTCATGCTAAGCAAACAACAGCTGAATGCCAGTCAAAAGCAATATTCCACACATGGAAATCTGGTTTGTAATCCAGTTTTTATCAAGGAAGCATTTGCATGCTAAGCAACTTTTTGTGCTTAACAGCTTTATGAAATTGGCCCCAGGTGCTATGATCTCACCGAGTGCTTCAGACTATTATTTACTTAGTCAAGTAAGGTATTTCATAATAATTCAGTAGTTTGGGTTTTTTTGTGTGCAAATGTTGTATATTACCTTTAACATGTAGGTGTATGTTTTCTTTTATGTCACTCTGAGCACCAAGTATTAAGAAAGTTGTCTAGCCTATAAATGTATATTATTGTCTGGCAATAAATTTGCTCAGTATTATCGGTGGTTAGTGCCAAAATTATGGGCATAGAACTCAATGTATTAAGAGAAAGGCTTTTTTGTTTTCCAGACTTGAAACAAAAATGCAGTTATTTGAAATATAACTAATGGTTCAGAATATTGAACTGTATGAATAAAAGCATTGTGAGAATCTATATGTTGCCAGGAAAAGATCAATTGCACTTAATTCAGTTGTTATCTTTGGGATCAAGGGTTTGTTTGCATAGTGTTTTCTGTTATGGTACATATAAATGAAAATTGTGTGTATACTAGTCACCAGGTAAACTCTACATGCAACAAATATATAACTAATCTGGAACATAGTAAAGCACAACTTTAGCTGCTTAACAGGACTGCACCGTTTCACTTAATACCCGCAAACATTGTGTGTATGCTGCACCATTCAAACAAACTACTGTACTTGTCATCAGCACCAACTGGCCATTGCAGCAAATTTCAGGTTTCTGTGAAACAATGCGCAATTACATCATCTATAATTTTCGAATAAATGAAATTTGCTGCTTAAAATTGCACAGAATTGTCCAAGGAGCATGGCTGTGAGCAATGAACGATAGGTTAACCCCCGTTATTTACCCTAACGTCCTAGGCATTCACTTGGGGTACAGTACACTATACTACAAAATACTACTCAATTCTCATAGGCCTGTGTAGTAAAAGTACTGCATACTACAGTTTACTCAAGTAGTATTTTGTAGTATTCGGTGACGTTATTGTTAATGGGGTGCTGGTATGCCAATATGGCTTATGCATCCAAGCGTAATGCAAACAATAGGTAAACAATGGATTGAGTATGTGCAGGAATGCACGTATTAGACAACAACCAATCAGGTGATCTTTTTCAAATCATGGCTTTGGCCGTCGTTATTGATTTTATGAATTTGTGAATACTAACAATGACTTGATCATGTTGCAGTACAGTATTTACAAAATGTTGCTTAAAACTCTGCCTACAAATGCAACCGATGCCGCTGTAATATGCCCAAAATAACCACCTCCACAAAAAACTTTCTGCAAGCTATTGTTGCCACTAACTTGTGCCACATGTTAACACCACCCCAACTAACAGTAATAATGTCAACCAATGCTGGATATAATGTGATTGTTGTTTTTAGTGGTTATATATATTAGTTTATAAAATGTGTATTTGCTGGCTAATGAGGTCACTGAACATTTTTTTAATTAAAATAACATAATTAAGCCTAACAAACCTCAATTAAGCCTAGTCAGGGTTCCCACGGGTCATGGAAACAAAAGTAGTCCTGGGAAGTCATGGAAAATTGGGAAAAGTAAAAAAGTCATGGAAAAGTCATGGAAATCAAGTGTACATAGTGTATCTTTTTTTTATTAAAGTGGGTGGATCGGATGGCTGTAAGGGGAGGAGGCCATTATTAATTAAAATTTATTTTCAAAAGCTAACATGGTTAGCCTAACATCAGCGGTTCATGAATATCATAATACCAAACAACTTTTCTCTGCAAACTGGCCTTAAATGTCATGAAAATTGTCATATTTTAGTCCTGGAAAAGTCCTGGAATTTGGTTTTCAGATTACTGTGGGAACCCTGCTAGTGTGAAACTGAATAATGACGACTGTATTCATGGTACACTGGTGCTTTACAACTACACAGACTTTAACCCCCGACGAACCAAAAAGCATTTATGAAAACCTGACAAATATGTGGACATACCATGTGAAGTAACTTACTTAAAAAAGAGTAGTGTGGTTCTAAGGAAGACCACAGTACGAACCACACTTCTTTTTTGAGTGAGTTACTTCACATGAGATATGCACTCATCAGAGCCAGATGTATGAAGCTCATTTCTGGTGGTTGCAGCTGTGTATTGGGCATGTGCAGTGTGATGTTATAATTAAAAGGCCAATGTTGGAGAAAAAATAGCTTAAAACGTGTGAGTGCATACAATACTCCATTGAAACGTGCATGGTTGTATGCCAGAATTGAGCTTCATACGTCGGAGTGCATATAACTCCTTCACATGGTCCATCCAAAAAATTTCTCTCTGGTTGTACTCTCCACAATGCAAAGTCCCTCAAATCACATCAAGGACAGGAAACGTACACTTCTTAGAGCAACTTGGATCCAAAATCAACCCTATACCCTTTATTAGTTCCTACATGTAGGAGAATTGATTGCATCCAGCTCAATGACAAAATCACCATAATCCTTTGACAGGACCATTCTGAAAAAAACTCTGCCAGCATACGCATGTTCAATGCCACTTCTGGACACAGTATTGTCTATTCCCACACAAATGATAAAAAAATTAAATAATAAAATATTAAACTTTTATCTTCTTCACTGTTCTTTAACCCTCCCATACTTATAACTATCACAGCCTATCAAAAACTCCAAACACCAACTCTCAAAGTTTGTGTGTGTTTCAATCTGTCACTTGATAGGTTTTGATATATGGGGTAGCTGGCTCCATTTTGGAACGGAGAGAGTTAATTCACAAAAATGTGGCAGTGTTAACACAGTTAAAAGTTAGCAATCACAAACAAGTTATTCTTTGTTGTAAAAATATATATCAATCGTAAAATCAACATAATTGCCACAGTAACGGATTACAAATGTTAAATTTGTTTGAAAGAGTTACCGATCCCCCAACAACATGAATATTGTGCATTATGGTTGTAGTTTGAGGCTGGAATCCCACACTGTTACAAGTCCTATGATAGAGCTCACCAGGCCGCACAGTCCCTGGATTCCGGCCGGAATAGCAAGGTAGCCGAGGCTGGACAGCGGCAGGAACAAATCGGCCGCATTCTTCACTAAATCCAGCACAATTGGCTTGTTGTTCTGCAGACTGAAGGCTACAACATGCGCCCGGGTAGCATTAGTGTTGACCTGCTCGTCTAATGAAGCATTGGGTACTTGAGTTTGACGATGGGCCTGCTGTTTCACTTGGATATTACCAGCATCATTCAAAACATTGGTAAGCTCGTAGAGATCCCGGGAAAGGTTCAGGATGAGCGTTGCCAGCCAGAAGCGGGCTGAGAGGTTGGCGAGGCGTTCACTGTCACCCTTGACAATACCCCACCCGGTGGGCCCACAGGGCGTGGTCTATTAGGAGATACAGGGCTTGGTTGAGCTTGGAGAGGGTGATGGTAAACTGCAGGAACGTGTCCTCGAGATGGATCGTCTTGAGTGCGGCATTGAGTAGGTCAAAGCTTTTGCCAATTCGCAGCACTGAAAATAAAAATCATGAAAGGTGATACTGCATGAAAGCAATGCAGGAGGTAGGTTAACACAGGATGTCAACTGACTGAGAAATTGTTTAATCAAGTGAAGGGCATTGAGGGTTTAACTCTGAATTCTCACGGTGAGACAAGGCACTGAGCAAGGGTTGGCACAACAACACTTACCAGGGTTGCTTAGCACGTGATTATCTAACAGAACCTCCGTCCATTCCAAGCAGTATTACAGCACATCTAATTCATGAAATATGCTTAAAGTCAGCCCAATTTTTCTGCCAGTCAGTACAACTATTCTGCTAACTGTTAAGCAGATTGATCCCCGGCACCACAATTTGACGCGCGTGCTTGGAATGTTTTGCACACTGCGCGCAGCCGCACCTGATGGCGTTGAACCAGTAGTTGTAATTTCCCTACGAAGATGGCGTCCTATGAGAGTGATCTATTGGACATGGAAGTTAACAGTACATGAAGAAGATACACATCGTATAATGTGGTTAGTAATTGGTGCACGATTTGAATCCACTCACATTTACGGCTGGTACTCAGTGTCCTCTCCAGGGCTTTCACCTTCTGAATCAGGTCCTGATCACCGCTTCCTTGCTCCAGCACCACCACAGGAATTTGCTCCCATACTGAAAGGTCCTGAAGTCATATAACAAAATCATTCCGAGGAATAAGCAATCCCAATGCTCTCTGGCACATATATGTAGCTAGATTTTAAAGTGGGTTGGTTGGCCAAGGGTTGGTTGAGGGGGAGTGAAGGTTTTTTCTTTCGGGTGGGGGGGGGGGGGGGGGGGGGGGGGGGGGGGGGGGGGGGGGGGGTGGGGGGGGAGGAGGGTTGGCCGAGGGAGGCCAAGGGTTGGCTGAGGGGGCCAATGGTTGGCTAGAGGGGGGGGGGGGGCAAGGGTTGACTGAGGGTGCCAAGGATTGGCTGAGGGGTGTGCCAAGGATTGGCTGCAGAGGGTGCCAAGGATTGTGATGAGGGGTGCCCAGGATGGCTGATGAGGGGTGCCAAGGATTGGCTGTGGGGTGCCAAGGGTTGGCTGAGGTGGGCCAAGGGTTGGCTGAGGGAAGCTCATTATTTGTTTATTATTATTGGACGGAAAAAATCTCTGGGTAGGTTGGGTTGGGGAGGGGCAGGCCTGGGTGCACCCTGCACACCTGTTAGCTACATGCCTGTAAATTCCAAATTTCGCCAGGTGCTGCTGCAAGTACAATGCTTAATACCGAGCTGCCTGTTTGCCTGTTCAGATTATTGATCCATTGCAGTAAAATTGCAGCTTGAGAAATATTGTCCAAAAATGTCCAGTCACTTTTACAGTTATTTGGAACTTGCAAAATCTGAAATTGTCACACCAAACCTCATAAGGCTATGGGGCAAGGATAAAAGTGACAGGCCAATTATGCTGTGGACAATTATGTCAGAATCTCGGATGTTATCTGGAAGGAGCACCAAGCAATTTCTGTCGTCATCAGCACGGTAAGTTATATCCATTTTGTACCACACATCTGTACAACTGTTCCACCTATATCTTGTTTAAAATTACAACCCAATAAGGTGGCCAGTCGGGTACAGTGTAACAATCTACATTACTAAACATCGGGTAGTTTGTATTTATATTAAATTTACTGTACTATTGTCATTACTCATTTTCTTTTTGTGAATATAAAATAAATATTTCTCTGAACTGAACTGAACTGAATAAAGTACTTATTTGCCCTTATCTGTCATGCTCTTGTTGAAGAAAGGTTACAAGTTTGAATTTCAATGTAAATTTTACCATCAGATTTGAATTTTTGTTTACCTGTAAAATTTGTCCCTCCCTGCCGTTTGTGTGCCGAGCTTGATGACTTTGTTGGCAAACTCCTCCGACATTTTGATGAAAACAAAGTGTGGTGTCTATGAATAATCTGTATGTATATATACAGATATAAACAGAAAGACATGGGGAAATGAGTTTCGGCTGTCTGTCAAGTTATGCAATATGAACAACAGCATTACAGCACTCAGCAGTATATACCGGACAAATTGTAAAAAGAAATCATACCTGGACTCCAACATTTCCATATGACAATGAAACTCCTTGTTCACCTTGCAGTAAATATTTTGGAAAGATTTGTGTGGTAAGAAACAAACAAAAAATGCTGATTTTGAGGTTTATCTTGTTACTTTCAACATATAGAGGATGCTTTCAAACACCAATAAAAGCACTGTTTTCATGCATGATAGAGAAGTACGTGTGAACGTTTGCATTAGATGTACACAACCTACATAGCTAGGGTGGTAACCATAGCTTGAAAATTCTAAGCTAGGTTAACCATATCAAAAGCACCCCCCCCCCCCCCCCCCCCCCCCCTCCCCCGGACCCCCCGGCCCCATCCCACTCGCCGACACGGAATTTATACGCCATGGTCCAGTGCAATGGTGCAACTGTGCAAATATCCTCGTCTAGTTCCGATGTAGATTACATACACGTAGCTAGAAAACCGGAATGAGCAACATTGAAGGAGGGATCCTTGCATGCTCTATGGATCAGGATACACTGTGCAACTAGTTATAGAACTAGTACTAGAGTACTACGCCAACTGCTGGGGCTCCACACCTGCTGCAACCTGCGCTCTCATGGCCCAAGTCTCTTGCCTTGCCTGCGCCTCGGCCTGGTTCTGAAACGACACACTTCCGTCCGTCAACTTTGGACAGGAGCCCTGTCGTCGTCAATGAGATTACCGTGTTTAAGATAAGGCTAGCTGGTGCTAGCTGCGCGCGCTGCATGCATGCGCGCGTACGTACGTCCCCGCGATTGATACATGTGGTACATGTGGTACGATCGCAACTCGCTATAATTTAAAGCTTGTCGGCTAACGGTACGAGATTTTTTTTAATCAAAAACTGAGATCAAATTTACCCCTGGGTCCCGAGTCCGGTGGTCGATTTCGTATCTGCAGCGTTCATAGCTTGTGATATGGCATCTGGAGATATGACTGAACCGCAAGCAAAGAAGTCCAAGTTGAATGTACGGTGAGTCGAGTTGGGAAAGTAGTACTAGTAGTACACAACAGTACACTGTGGCTCACACTAGGCCTACATCATAATTGGCTGTTTCGAAAGTTTTTCGAAACAGCCCTTGTTTTCGTTAAGATTTTTTTTTGGCTGTTTCGTAGTTTTACGAAACAGCCCTTGTTTTCGTTAAGATTTTTTTTTTTTTCTTTTTTGGCTGTTTCGAAAGTTTTTCGAAACAGCCCTTGTTTTCGTTAAGATTTTTTTTTTTTTTTTTTTTTTTTTTTGGCTGTTTCGTAGTTTTACGAAACAGCCCTTGTTTTCGTTAAGATTTTTTTTTTTGGCTGTTTCGAAAGTTTTTCGAAACAGCCCTTGTTTTCGTTAAGATTTTTTTTTTTTTCTTTTTTTTTTTTTTGGCTGTTTTGGAAACTTTTCCAAAACAGCCCTTGTTTTCGTTAAGATTTTTTTTTTTTTCTTTTTTTTTTTTTTTTTGGCTGTTTTGGAAACTTTTCCAAAACAGCCCTTGTTTTCGTTAAGATTTTTTTTTTTTTTCTTTTTTTTTTTTTTTTTTTTTTTTTTTTTTTTTTTTTTTTTCCTTTTCAGACTTTTTGCCCATAGCATTTGTGCACGTTTTCTTTCTTACCGGCACTTTGGCTACTTTGGTACACCCGATTGCCTCTAAACTTGGCAGACACTTAGACCAACTGCTCAGAATGTATGCCGAACATTTACGTCATGATGACGTCATCACGTGATTTTTTATGAATTTTTGAAATTTGAAAATCGTAACATTCTTTTCAATATATCTAGCGAACAAAACAAGATATTTTCAAAATTCTTTTTGTTACAGCTTTGGTAGGTCTCAAAGATATGCCCTAAAAAGGAAAAAAGTGTGTGACGTCATGATGACATCATCAAAAATTTGCTTTTTTAAAACACATATAAGAATAGGTCCGATCGTCATGAAAATTGGTGGGTAGGTAGATACTGGCACTAGGATGCAAAATCCAAAGTGACGTCATGATGACGTCATCACGTGATTTGTTATGAATTTTTGAAATTTTGAAAATCGTAACATTCTTTTAAATATATCTGGCAAACAAAACAAGATATTTTCAAAATTCTTTTTGTTATAGCTTTGGTAGGTCTCAAAGATATGCCCTAAAAAGGAAAAAAATGTGTGACGTCATGATGACATCATCAAAAATGTGCTTTTTTAAAACACATATAAGGATAGGTCCGATCGTCATGAAAATTGGTGGGTAGGTAGATACTGGTACTAGGATGCAAAATCCAAAGTGACGTCATGATGACGTCATCACGTGATTTGTTATGAATTTTTGAAATTTTGAAATCGTAACATTCTTTTAAATATATCTCGCAAACAAAACAAGAGATTTTCAAAATTCTTTTTGATACAGCTTTTGGTATGTCTCAAAGATATGCCCTAAAAGGCGAAAATTGTGTGACGTCATAATGACGTCATCAATTTTTTTTTTTAACGCATGTAAGGGTCGGTCCGATTAAAAATTTATACATTGAATTTTTCTCTACCTAATTCAACAATTTCGTGATCGTGGCTCACTCAAGTATTAAGAAATAACAGGCATCTAAAAAATTGTGACCAAATTCAATATAACACAAAGGAATTCTGGGAAGGACAGAAACCATGGCTTTCATGTGGCATGCTGTCTATAAAGAGTTGATCTCTAGTCTTTTTTTCAAGTCGTTAGACAAGTCGTAGGCAGATACTTACACCAACTGCTCAGAATGTGCGCCGAACTTTTAGGTCATGATGACGTCATCACATGTCACGTGACGTCATCTTAAAGGGGCATTTTTGGAAACCATATATCTACAAAAGTACAAGTCACATTAAGTTAAAACGTGGTATTTAGTTATGCCAGCATGTGTTAGATGAAAATGTATGTGACGTCATGGTGACGTCATGATGACGTCATCGGCTAATTGGCTGTTTTGGAAACTTTTCCAAAACAGCCCTTGTTTTCGTTAAGATTTTTTTTTTTTTCTTTTTTTTTTTTTTTTTTTTTTTTTTTTTTTTTTCCTTTTCAGACTTTTTCCCATAGCATTTGTACACGTTTTCTTTCTTACCGGCACTTTGGCTACTTTTATGTTACCGATTGACTTCAAACTTGGCAGACACTTAGACTAACTGCTCAGAATGTATGCCGAACATTTACGTCATGATGACGTCATCACGTGATTTTTTATGAATTTTTGAAATTTTAAAATCGTAATATTCTTTTTAATATATCTAGCGAACAAAACAAGATATTTTCAAAATTCTTTTTGTTATAGCTTTGGTATGTCTCAAAGATATGCACTAAAAGAAAAAAAAATGTGTGATGTCATGATGATGTCATCAAAAATGTGCTTTTTTAAAACACATATAAGGATAGGTCCGATCGTCATGAAAATTGGTGGGTAGGTAGATACTGGCACTAGGATGCAAAATCCAAAATGACGTCATGATGACGTCATCACGTGATTTGTTATGAATTTTTGAAATTTTGAAAATCGTAACATTCTTTTAAATATATCTGGCAAACAAAACAAGATATTTTCAAAATTCTTTTTGTTATAGCTTTGGTAGGTCTCAAAGATATGCCCTAAAAAGGAAAAAAATGTGTGACGTCATGATGACATCATCAAAAAAGTGCTTTTTTAAAACACATATAAGGATAGGTCCGATCGTCATGAAAATTGGTGGGTAGGTAGATACTGGCACTAGGATGCCAAATCCAAAGTTACGTCATGATGACGTCATCACGTGATTTGTTATGAATTTTTGAAATTTTGAAATCGTAACATTCTTTTAAATATATCTCGCAAACAAAACAAGATATTTTCAAAATTCTTTTTGATACAGCTTTTGGTATGTCTCAAAGATATGCCCTAAAAGGCGAAAATTGTGTGACGTCATAATGACGTCATCAATTTTGTTTTTACGCATGTAAGGGTCGGTCCGATTAAAAAAATGTATACATTGAATTTTTCTCTACCTAATTCAACAATTTCGTGATCGTGGCTCACTCAAGTATTAAGAAATAACAGGCATCTGAAAATTGTGACCAAATTCAATATAACACAAAGGAATTCTGGGAAGGACAGAAACCATGGCTTTCATGTGGCATGCTGTCTATAAAGAGTTGATCTCTAGTCTTTTTTTCAAGTCGTTAGACAAGTCGTAGGCAGATATTTACACCAACTGCTCAGAATGTGCGCCGAACTTTTAGGTCATGATGACGTCATCACATGTCACGTGACGTCATCTTAAAGGGGCATTTTTGGAAACCATATATCTACAAAAGTACAAGTCACATTAAGTTAAAACGTGGTATTTAGTTATGCCAGCATGTGTTAGATGAAAATGTATGTGACGTCATGATGACGTCATCGGCTAATTTTCTATGATTTTTTTCATTTTTGAAATTTCATTTAAATCACATAATTTGACACAAAAAAACAAAACAGCCCTGTGTTTGTCCACAAACACTGCACCATACATCTAGTTTTCTATGATTTTTTTCATTTTTGAAATTTCATTTAAATCACATAATTTTACACAAAAAAACAAAACAGCCCTGTGTTTGTCCACAAACACTGCACCAGATGTCTATTTTTTTTTTTTTTTTTTTTTTTTTTTTCCTTTTCAGACTTTTTGCCCATAGCATTTGTGCACGTTTTCTTTCTTACCGGCACTTTGGCTACTTTGGTACACCCGATTGCCTCTAAACTTGGCAGACACTTAGACCAACTGCTCAGAATGTATGCCGAACATTTACGTCATGATGACGTCATCACGTGATTTTTTATGAATTTTTGAAATTTGAAAATCGTAATATTCTATTTAATATATCTAGCGAACAAAACAAGATATTTTCAAAATTCCTTTTGTTATAGCTTTGGTATGTCTCAAAGATATGCACTAAAAGAAAAAAAAATGTGTGATGTCATGATGACGTCATCAAAAATGTGCTTTTTAAAAACACATATAAGGATAGGTCCGATCGTCATGAAAATTGGTGGGTAGGTAGATACTGGCACTAGGATGCAAAATCCAAAATGACGTCATGATGACGTCATCACGTGATTTGTTATGAATTTTTGAAATTTTGAAAATCGTAACATTCTTTTAAATATATCTGGCAAACAAAACAAGATATTTTCAAAATTCTTTTTGTTATAGCTTTGGTAGGTCTCAAAGATATGCCCTAAAAAGGAAAAAAATGTGTGACGTCATGATGACATCATCAAAAATGTCCTTTTTTAAAACACATATAAGGATAGGTCCAATCGTCATGAAAATTGGTGGGTAGGTAGATACTGCCACCAGCATGCAGAAGCCGAAGTGACGTCATGATGACGTCATCACGTGATTTTTTATGAATTTTTGAAATTTTGAAATCGTAAAAGTCTTTTAAATATATCTGGCAAACAAAACAAGATATTTTCAAAATTATTTTTGTTATAGCTTTGGTAGGTCTCAAAGATATGCCCTAAAAAGGAAAAAAATGTGTGACGTCATGATGACATCATCAAAAATGTGCTTTTTTTAAACACATATAAGGATAGGTCCAATCGTCATGAAAATTGGTGGGTAGGTAGATACTGTCACTAGCATGCAAAATCTGAAATGATGTCATGATGACGTCATCGGGAATTTTTTTTATGATTTTTGAAATTTTTGAAATTTCATTTTAATCACAATTTTACACAAAAAAACAAAACAGCCCTGTGTTTGTCCACAAACACTGTACCAGATGTCTAGTCTTTTTTTTGTTCTTCTTTTTCAGCCAAAATGCCCATAGCATTTGTACACGTTTTCTTTCTTACTGGCACTTTGGCTACTTTTATGCTGCCGATTGGCTTTAAACTTGGCAGACACTTAGACTAACTGCTCAGAATGTATGCCGAACATTTACGTCATGATGACGTCATCACGTGATTTTTTATGAATTTTTGAAATTTTGAAATCGTAAAATTCTTTTCAATATATCTAGCGAACAAAACAAGATATTTTCAAAATTCTTTTTGTTATAGCTTCGGTATGTCTCAAAGATATGCACTAAAAGGGACAAAAATGTGTGATGTCATGATGACGTCATTAAAAATGTGCTTTTTTAAAACACATATAAGGATAGGTCCGATCGTCATGCAAATTGGTGGGTAGGTAGATACTGTCACTGGGATGCTGAATCCAAAGTGACGTCATGATGACGTCATCACGTGATTTTTTATGAATTTTTCAAAATTTGAAAATCGTAACATTCTTTTCAATATATCTAGCGAACAAAACAAGATATTTTCAAAATTCTTTTTGTTATAGCTTTGGTATGTCTCAAAGATATGCCCTAAAAAGGAAAAAAATGTGTGACGTCATGATGACGTCATCAAAAATGTGCTTTTTAAAAACACATATAAGGATAGGCCCGATCGTCATGAAAATTGGTGGGTAGGTAGATACTGCCACCAGCATGCCAAATCTGAAATGACGTCATGATGACGTCATCATGTGATTTGTTATGAATTTTTGAAATTTTGAAATCGTAAAATTCTTTTAAATATATCTGGCAAACAAAACAAGATATTTTTAAAATTCTTTTTGTTATAGCTTTGGTAGGTCTCAAAGATATGCCCTAAAAAGGAAAAAAATGTGTGACGTCATGATGACATCATCAAAAATGTGCTTTTTAAAAACACATATAAGGATAGGTCCGATCGTCATGAAAATTGGTGGGTAGGTAGATACTGTCACTAGCATGCAAAATCTGAAATGATGTCATGATGACGATGTCATGATGACGTAATCGGCATTTTTTTTAATGATTTTTGAAATTTTTGAAATTTCATTTTAATCACAAAATTTTACACCAAAAAACAAAACAGCCCTGTGTTTGTCCACAAACACTGTACCAGATGTCTAGTTTTTTTTTGCTTCTTTTTCAGACTTTTTGCCCATAGACTTTGTACACGTTTTCGTTCTGCCAGGCACTTTGGCTACTTTTATGCAGCCGATTGCCTTTAAACTAAACAGACACTTAGACCAACTGCTCAGGATGCATGCCGAACTTTTACGTCATGATGACGTCATCACGTGATTTTTTATGAATTTTTGAATTTTGAAAATCGTAACATTCATTAAATTATATCTAGCGAACAAAACAAGATATTTTCAAAATTCTTTTTCTTATAGCTTTGGTATGTCTCAAAGATATGCCTTAAAAAGCGAAAATTGTGTGACGTCATGATGACGTCATCAAAAATGCTTTTTTTTTTTTACGCATGTAAGGGTCAATCTGATTGCAAAAATGTATATATTGAATTTTGCTGTACCCAATTCCAAAATTTCATGATCGTGGCTCACTCAAGTAAGAAATGACAGCCATTTCAAAATTTAGACCAAATTCAATATAACACAAAGGAATTCTGGGACGGGCTGATAACCATGGCTATTATGAGCTTGCTGTTTATAAAAGGGGTTGATTTCTAGTCTTTTTTCAAGTCGCTGAATTTTTGAAGTTTTAAAATCGTAACATTCTTTTCAATATATCTAGCGAACAAAACAAGATATTTTCAAAATTATTTTTGTTACAGCTTTGGTATGTCTCAAAGATATGCCCTAAATGGCGAAAATTGTGTGACGTCATGATGACGTCATCAACAATATTTTTTTTTTTAAAACGCATGTAACGGTCAATCTGATTACAAAAATGTATACATTGTATTTTTCTGTACCCAATTCCAAAATTTCATGATCGTGGCTCACTCAAGTGTGAAATAGGAGCCATTTCAAAATTTAGACCAAATTCAATATAACACAAAGGAATTCTGGGAAGGGCTGATAACCATGGGTATTATGTGCTTGCTGTTTATAAAACGGGTTGATTTCTAGTCTTTTTTCAAGTCGCTAAATTTTTGAAGTTTTAGAATCGTAACATTCTTTTCAATATATCTAGCGAACAAAACAAGATATTTTCAAAATTCTTTTTGTTATAGCTTTGGTATGTCTCAAAGATATGCCCTAAAAAGCGCAAATTGTGTGACGTCATGATGACGTCATGAAAATTTTTTTTTTTTCAAGTCGCTAGAATATTGCACATAGCATTTGTAAACTTTTTCTTTCTTACCGGCCACTTTGGCTACTTTTAAACTTGGCAGACACTTACACCAACTGCTCACAATGTGTGCCGAACTTTTACGTCATGATGACGTCATCACATGTCACGTGACGTCATCTTAAAGGGGCATTTTTCGAAGCCATATATCTACAAAAGTACAAGTCCGATTAAGTTGGAACGTAATATCTAGGTATGCCACCGGGTGTTATAGATGAACATTGACATGACGTTATGATCAAGTCATAACATGTCACGTGGTGTCATCTTAAAGGGGCACTCGCTAGATTATTGCCCATAGCATTTGTAAACGTTTTCTTTCTCACCGGCCAGTTTGGCTACTTTTAAACTTGGCAGACACTTACCCCAACTGCTCAGAATGTGTGCCTAACTTTTACGTCATGATGACGTCATTACATGTCACGTGACGTCATCTTAAAGGGGCATTTTTCGAAGCCATATATCTACAAAAGTACAAGTCCGATTCAGTTGGAACGTAAGGTATGCCACCTGGTGTTATAGATGAAAATTGACATGACGTTATGATCAAGTCATAACATGTCACGTGGTGTCATCTTAAAGGGGCACTCGCTAGATTATTGCCTATAGCATTTGTACACGTTTTCTTTCTTACCGGCACTTTGGGTACTTTTAAACTTGACAGACACTTAGACTAACTGCTCACAATGTGTGCCGAACTTTTACCTCTTGATGACGTCATCACATGCCACGTGACGTCATCTTAAAGGGGCAGTTTTTGAAGCCATATATCTACAAAAGTACAAATTCGATTAAGTTGAAAAGTAATATCTAGGTAGCCCAGTAGGTTTCTAGCTGAAAATTGACATGACATTATCATAATTGATGTCATCACATGTCACGTGACGTCATCTTAAAGGGGCAGTTTTTGAAGCCATATGTCTACAAAAGCACAAGTCCGATTAAGTTTAAAAGTAATATCTAGGTAGCCTAGTAGGTTTATAGATAAAAATTGAATTGACGTTATGATGACGTCATTACATGTCACGTGACGTCATCTTAAAGGGGCATTTTTCGAAGCCATATATCTACAAATGTACAAGTCCGATTCAGTTGAAACACACTATTTAGGTATGCCACCCGGTGTCATAGATGAAAATTGACATGACGTTATGATGAAGTCATTACATGTTATGTGATGTCATCTTAAAGGGGCATTCGCTAGGCTATTTCCCGTAGCATTTGTACACGATTCCTTTTTTAAACCAATCCTTCACACATCCAATAACAACATCTTCATCTCTCCGTCATTGTTAACAAACAAACAACTTTAAATATTGCATACACATTTGACATCCAAACTAACAATAAAAAAATTAGAAACAGCCCTGTGTTTGTCCACAAACACTTGCCTCTAGTTTTCTTTTTTTTTTTTTTTTTTTTTTTTTTTTTTGCTTCTTTTTCAGACTTTTGGCCCATAGCATTTGTACACGTTTTCTTTCTACCAGGCACTTTTGCTACTTTGATGCAGCCGATTGCCTTTAAACTTAACAGATACTTAGACCAACTGCTCAGAATGCATGCCGAACTTTTACGTCATGATGACGTCATCACGTGATTTTTTATGAATTTTTGAAATTTGAAAATCGTAACATTGTTTTTAATATATCTAGCGAACAAAACAAGATATTTTCAAAATTCTTTTTGTTATAGCTTTGGTATGTCTCAAAGATATGCCCTAAAAAGCGAAAATTTTTTGACGTCATGATGACGTCATCAAAAATATGTTTTTTTGTTAATGCATGTAAGGGTCAATTCGATTACAAAAATGTATACATTGAATTTTCCTGTACCCAATTCCAAAATTTCATGATCGTGGCTCACTCAAGTAAGAAATGACAGCCATTTCAAAATTTAGACCAAATTCAATATAACACAAAGGAATTCTGGGACGGGCTGATAACCATGGCTATTATGAGCTTGCTGTTTATAAAAGGGGTTGATTTCTAGTCTTTTTTCAAGTCGCTGAATTTTTGAAGTATTAAAATCGTAACATTCTTTTCAATATATCTAGCGAACAAAACAAGATATTTTCAAAATTCTTTTTGTTATAGCTTTGGTATGTCTCAAAGATATGCCCTAAAAGGCGAAAATTGTGTGACGTCATGATGACGTCATCAAAAATATGTTGTTTTTTTTACGCATGTAAGGGTCAATCCGATTACAAAAATGTATACATTGTATTTTTCTGTACCCAATTCCAAAATTTCATGATCGTGGCTCACTCAAGTGTGAAATAGGAGCCATTTCAAAATTTAGACCAAATTCAATATAACACAAAGGAATTCTGGGAAGAGCTGATAACCATGGGTATTATGTGCTTGCTGTTTATAAAAGGGGTTGATTTCTAGTCTTTTTTCAAGTCGCTAAATTTTTGAAGTTTTAGAATCGTAACATTCTTTTCAATATATCTAGCGAACAAAACAAGATATTTTCAAAATTATTTTTGTTATAGCTTTGGTATGTCTCAAAGATATGCCCTAAAAAGCGCAAATTGTGTGACGTCATGATGACGTCATGAAAAAAATTCTTTTTTCAAGTCGCTAGAATATTGCACATAGCATTTGTAAACGTTTTCTTTCTTACCGGCCACTTTGGCTACTTTTAAACTTGGCAGACACTTACACCAACTGCTCACAATGTGTGCCGAACTTTTACGTCATGATGACGTCATCACATGTCACGTGACGTCATCTTAAAGCGGCATTTTTCGAAGCCATATATCTACAAAAGTACAAGTCCGATTAAGTTGGAACGTAATATCTAGGTATGCCACCGGGTGTTATAGATGAACATTGACATGACGTTATGATCAAGTCATAACATGTCACGTGGTGTCATCTTAAAGGGGCACTCGCTAGATTATTGCCCATTGCATTTGTAAACGTTTTCTTTCTTACCGGCCAGTTTGGCTACTTTTAAACTTGGCAGACACTTACCCCAACTGCTCACAATGTGTGCCTAACTTTTACGTCATGATGACGTCATTACATGTCACGTGACGTCATCTTAAAGGGGCATTTTTCGAAGCCATATATCTACAAATGTACAAGTCCGATTCAGTTGAAACACACTATTTAGGTATGCCACCCGGTGTCATAGATGAAAATTGACATGACGTTATGATGAAGTCATTACATGTTATGTGATGTCATCTTAAAGGGGCATTCGCTAGGCTATTTCCCATAGCATTTGTACACGATTCCTTTTTTAAACCAATCCTTCACACATCCAATAACATCTTCATCCCTCCGTCATTGTTAACAAACAAACAACTTTAAATATTGCATACACATTTGACATCCAAACTAACAATAAAAAAATTAGAAACAGCCCTGTGTTTGTCCACAAACACTTGCCTCTAGTTTTTTTTTTTTTTTCTTTTTCAGACTTTTTGCCCATAGACTTTGTACACGTTTTCGTTCTGCCAGGCACTTTGGCTACTTTTATGCAGCCGATTGCCTTTAAACTTAACAGACACTTAGACCAACTGCTCAGGATGCATGCCGATCTTTTACGTCATGGTGACGTCATCACGTGATTTTTTATGAATTTTAGAATTTTGAAAATCGTAACATTCATTAAATTATATCTAGCGAACAAAACAAGATATTTTCAAAATTCTTTTTCTTATAGCTTTGGTATGTCTCAAAGATATGCCTTAAAAAGCGAAAATTGTGTGACGTCATGATGACGTCATCAAAAATGCTTTTTTTTTTTTACGCATGTAAGGGTCAATCTGATTACAAAAATGTATATATTGAATTTTGCTGTACCCAATTCCAAAATTTCATGATTGTGGCTCACTCAAGTAAGAAATGACAGCCATTTCAAAATTTAGACCAAATTCAATATAACACAAAGGAATTCTGGGACGGGCTGATAACCATGGCTATTATGAGCTTGCTGTTTATAAAAGGGGTTGATTTCTAGTCTTTTTTCAAGTCGCTGAATTTTTGAAGTATTAAAATCGTAACATTCTTTTCAATATATCTAGCGAACAAAACAAGATATTTTCAAAATTCTTTTTGTTATAGCTTTGGTATGTCTCAAAGATATGCCCTAAAAGGCGAAAATTGTGTGACGTCATGATGACGTCATCAACAATATTTTTTTTTTTTAACGCATGTAAGGGTCAATCCGATTACAAAAATGTATACATTGAATTTTTCTGTACGTAATTCCAAAATTTCATGGTCGTGGCTCACTCAAGTAAGAAATAGGAACCGTTTCAAAATTTAGACCAAATTCAATATAACACAAAGGAATTCTGGGAAGGGCAGATAACCATGGCTTAAATGAGCATGCTGTTTATAAAAAGGGTTGATTTGTAGTCTTTTTTCAAGTCGCTGAATGTTAAATTTTTGGAATCGTAACATTCTTTTCAATATATCTAGCGAACAAAACAAGATATTTTCAAAATTCTTTTTGTTATAGCTTTGGTATGTCTCAAAGATATGCCCTAAAAAGCGAAAATTGTGTGACGTCATGATGACGTCATAAAAAAAAATCTTTTTTCAAGTCGCTAGAATATTGCCCATAGCATTTGTAAACTTTTTCTTTCTTACCGGCCACTTTGGCTACTTTTAAACTTAGCAGACACTTACTCCAACTGCTCACAATGTGTGCCGAACCTTTACGTCATGATGACGTCATCACATGTCACGTGACGTCATCTTAAAGGGGCATTTTTCGAAGCCATATATCTACAAAAGTACAAGTCCGATTAAGTTGGAACGTAATATCTAGGTATGCCACCGGGTGTTATAGATGAACATTGACATGACGTTATGATCAAGTCATAACATGTCACGTGGTGTCATCTTAAAGGGGCACTCGCTAGATTATTGCCCATAGCATTTGTAAACGTTTTCTTTCTTACCGGCCAGTTTGGCTACTTTTAAACTTGGCAGACACTTACCCCAACTGCTCAGAATGTGTGCCTAACTTTTACGTCATGATGACGTCATCACATGTCACGTGACGTCATCTTAAAGGGGCATTTTTCGAAGCCATATATCTACAAATGTACAAGTCCGATTCAGTTGAAACACACCATTTAGGTATGCCACCCGGTGTCATAGATGAAAATTGACATGACGTTATGATGAAGTCATTACATGTTATGTGACGTCATCTTAAAGGGGCATTCGCTAGGCTATTTCCCATAGCATTTGTACACGATTCCTTTTTTTAAACCAATCCTTCACACATCCAATAACAACATCTTCATCCCTCCGTCATTGCTAACTAACAAACAACTTTAAATATTGCATACACATTTGACATCCAAACTAACAATAAAAAAAATCGAAACAGCCCTGTGTTTGTCCACAAACACTTGCCTCTAGTTTTTTTTTTTTTTTTTTTTTTTGCTTCTTTTTCAGACTTTTTGCCCATAGCATTTGTACACGTTTTCTTTCTACCAGGCACTTTTGCTACTTTGATGCAGCCGATTGCCTTTAAACTTAACAGACACTTAGACCAACTGCTCAGAATGCGTGCCGAACTTTTACGTCATGATGACGTCATCACGTGATTTTTTATGAATTTTTGAAATTTGAAAATCGTAACATTCATTAAATTATATCTAGCGAACAAAACAAGATATTTTCAAAATTCTTTTTCTTATAGCTTTGGTATGTCTCAAAGATATGCCCTAAATTGCGAAAATTGTGTGACGTCATGATGACGTCATCAAAAATATGTTTTTTTTTTAACGCATGTAAGGGTCAATCCGATTACAAAAATGTATACATTGTATTTTTCTGTACCCAATTCCAAAATTTCATGATCGTGGCTCACTCAAGTAAGAAATGACAGCCATTTCAAAATTTAGACCAAATTCAATAGAACACAAAGGAATTCTGGGACGGGCTGATAACCATGGCTATTATGAGCTTGCTGTTTATAAAAGGGGTTGATTTCTAGTCTTTTTTCAAGTCGCTGAATTTTTGAAGTTTTAAAATCGTAACATTCTTTTCAATATATCTAGCAAACAAAACAAGATATTTTCAAAATTATTTTTGTTACAGCTTTGGTATGTCTCAAAGATATGCCCTAAATGGCGAAAATTGTGTGACGTCATGATGACGTCATCAACAATATTTTTTTTTTTAAACGCATGTAAGGGTCAATCTGATTACAAAAATGTATACATTGAATTTTCCTGTACCTAATTCCAAAATTTCGTGATCGTGGCTCACTCAAGTAAGAAATAGGAGCCATTTCAAAATGTAGACCAAATTCAATATAACACAAAGGAATTCTGGGAAGGGCTGATAACCATGGCTTAAATGTGCATGCTGTTTATAAAAAGGGTTGATTTGTAGTCTTTTTTCAAGTCGCTGAATTCTTGAAGTTTTATAATCGTAACATTCTTTTCACTATATCTAGCGAACAAAACAAGATATTTTCAAAATTCTTTTTGTTATAGCTTTGGTATGTCTCAAAGATATGCCCTAAAAAGCGAAAATTGTGTGACGTCATGATGACGTCATAAATAAATTCTTTTTTCAAGTCGATAGAATATTGCCCATAGCATTTGTAAACGTTTACTTTCTTACCGGCCACATTGGCTACTTTTAAACTTGGCAGACACTTACCCCAACTGCTCACAATGTGTGCCGAACTTTTACGTCCTGATGACGTCATCACATGTCACGTGACGTCATCTTAAAGGGGCATTTTTCGAAGCCATATATCTACAAAAGTACAAGTCCGATTCAGTTGGAACGTAAGGTATGCCACCTGGTGTTATAGATGAAAATTGACATGACGTTATGATCAAGTCATAACATGTCACGTGGTGTCATCTTAAAGGGGCACTCGCTAGATTATTGCCTATAGCATTTGTACACGTTTTCTTTCTTACCGGCACTTTGGGTACTTTTAAACTTGGCAGACACTTAGACTAACTGCTCACAATGTGTGCCGAACTTTTACCTCTTGATGACGTCATGACATGCCACGTGACGTCATCTTAAAGGGGCAGTTTTTGAAGCCATATATCTACAAAAGTACAAATTCGATTAAGTTGAAAAGTAATATCTAGGTAGCCCAGTAGGTTTATAGCTGAAAATTGACATGACATTATCATAATTGATGTCATCACATGTCACGTGACGTCATCTTAAAGGGGCAGTTTTTGAAGCCATATGTCTACAAAAGCACAAGTCCGATTAAGTTCAAAAGTAATATCTAGGTAGCCCAGTAGGTTTATAGATAAAAATTGAATTGACGTTATGATGACGTCATCACATGTCACGTGACGTCATCTTAAAGGGGCACTTTTTGAAGCCATATATAAACAAAATTACAAGTTCGATTAAGTTGAAAAGTAATATCTAGGTAGCCCAGTAGGTTTATAGCTGAAAATTGACATGACGTTATGATGACTTCATCACATGTCACCTGACGTCATCTTAAAGGGGCAGTTTTTGAAGCCATATATAAACAAAAGTACAAGTCCGATTAAGTTCAAAAGTAATATCTAGGTAGCCCAGTAGGTATTTTAAATTAAAAAAATTATGATGTCATGATTACGTCATCACTTGTTTCGTGTCATTATCTTAAAGGGGCATTTTTCGAAGCCATAAATCTACAAAAGTACAAGTCCGATTTATTTGAAATGTAATATATAGTCGGGTAGGCAAGCAGGTTCATAGATAAAAATTGACGTGACGTTATGATGACGTCATCACATGTCACGTGACGTTATCTTAAAGGGGCAGTTTTTAAAGCCATACATTGTATATCTACAAAAGTACAAGTTTGATTATTTTAAATGTAATATCTAGGTAGGTCAGCAAGTTTACAGATGTAAATTTACATTACGTTATGATGACGTCATCACAAGTGACTATTACAAACAACCTAAATTATTTTCAAAGTCTAACATAGAAAACTGGCAGGAGCGCGATTGTTTGACGAAGTTTAATTATTGTATTCCCATTTCACATCCAAACTAAAAAAAAAAAAAAACGAAACAGCCCTGTGTTTGTCCACAAACACCGTCCGTCTAGTTTTTTCTTTTTTTTTTTTTTTTTTTTTCTTTTTCAGACTTTTTGCCCATAGCGTTTGTACACGATTTCTTTCTGCCAGGGACTTTGGCTAGTTTTATGCAGCCGATTGCCTTTAAACTTAACAGACACTTAGACCAACTGCTCAGAATGTATGCCGAACTTTTACGTCATGATGACGTCATCACGTGATTTTTTATGAATTTTTGAATTTTGAAAATCGTAACATTCATTAAATTATATCTAGCGAACAAAACAAGATATTTTCAAAATTCTTTTTCTTATAGCTTTGGTATATCTCAAAGATATGCCCTAAAAAGCGAAAACTGTGTGACGTGATGATGACGTCATCAAAAATGCTTTTTTTTTTTAACGCATGTAAGGGTCAATCTGATTACAAAAATGAATATATTGAATTTTGCTGTACCCAATTCCAAAATTTCATGATCGTGGCTCACTCAAGTAAGAAATGACAGCCATTTCAAAATTTAGACCAAATTCAATATAACACAAAGGAATTCTGGGACGGGCTGATAACCATGGCTATTATGAGCTTGCTGTTTATAAAAGGGGTTGATTTCTAGTCTTTTTTCAAGTCGCTGAATTTTTGAAGTATTAAAATCGTAACATTCTTTTCAATATATCTAGCGAACAAAACAAGATATTTTCAAAATTCTTTTTGTTATAGCTTTGGTATGTCTCAAAGATATGCCCTAAAAGGCGAAAATTGTGTGACGTCATGATGACGTCATCAACAATATTTTTTTTTTTAAACGCATGTAAGGGTCAATCTGATTACAAAAATGTATACATTGTATTTTTCTGTACCCAATTCCAAAATTTCATGATCGTGGCTCACTCAAGTAAGAAATAACAGCCATTTCAAAATTTAGACCAAATTCAATATAACACAAAGGAATTCTGGGACGGGTAGATAACCATGGCTATTATGAGCTTGCTGTTTATAAAAGGGGTTGATTTCTAGTCTTTTTTCAAGTCGCTGAATTTTTGAAGTATTAAAATCGTAACATTCTTTTCAATATATCTAGCGAACAAAACAAGATATTTTCAAAATTCTTTTTGTTATAGCTTTGGTATGTCTCAAAGATATGCCCTAAAAGGCGAAAATTGTGTGACGTCATGATGACGTCATCAAAAATATGTTGTTTTTTTAACGCATGTAAGGGTCAATCCGATTACAAAAATGTATACATTGTATTTTTCTGTACCCAATTCCAAAATTTCATGATCGTGGCTCACTCAAGTAAGAAATGACAGCCATTTCAAAATTTAGACCAAATTCAATATAACACAAAGGAATTCTGGGACGGGCTGATAACCATGGCTATTATGAGCTTGCTGTTTATAAAAGGGGTTGATTTGTAGTCTTTTTTCAAGTCGCTGAATTTTTGAAGTTTTAAAATCGTAACATTCTTTTCACTATATCTAGCGAACAAAACAAGATATTTTCAAAATTCTTTTTGTTATAGCTTTGGTATGTCTCAAAGATATGCCCTAAAAAGCGAAAATTGTGTGACGTCATGATGACGTCATAAAAAAATTCTTTTTTCAAGTCGATAGAATATTGCCCATAGCATTTGTAAACGTTTACTTTCTTACCGGCCACATTGGCTACTTTTAAACTTGGCAGACACTTACCCCAACTGCTCACAATGTGTGCCGAACTTTTACGTCCTGATGACGTCATCACATGTCACGTGACGTCATCTTAAAGGGGCATTTTTCGAAGCCATATATCTACAAAAGTACAAGTCCGATTCAGTTGGAACGTAAGGTATGCCACCTGGTGTTATAGATGAAAATTGACATGACGTTATGATCAAGTCATAACATGTCACGTGGTGTCATCTTAAAGGGGCACTCGCTAGATTATTGCCTATAGCATTTGTACACGTTTTCTTTCTACCGGCACTTTGGGTACTTTTAAACTTGGCAGACACTTAGACTAACTGCTCACAATGTGTGCCGAACTTTTACCTCTTGATGACGTCATGACATGCCACGTGACGTCATCTTAAAGGGGCAGTTTTTGAAGCCATATATCTACAAAAGTACAAATTCGATTAAGTTGAAAAGTAATATCTAGGTAGCCCAGTAGGTTTATAGCTGAAAATTGACATGACATTATCATAATTGATGTCATCACATGTCACGTGACGTCATCTTAAAGGGGCAGTTTTTGAAGCCATATGTCTACAAAAGCACAAGTCCGATTAAGTTCAAAAGTAATATCTAGGTAGCCCAGTAGGTTTATAGATAAAAATTGAATTGACGTTATGATGACGTCATCACATGTCACGTGACGTCATCTTAAAGGGGCAGTTTTTGAAGCCATATATAAACAAAATTACAAGTTCGATTAAGTTGAAAAGTAATATCTAGGTAGCCCAGTAGGTTTATAGCTGAAAATTGACATGACATTATCATGATGTCATCACACGTCACCTGACGTCATCTTAAAGGGGCAGTTTTTGAAGCCACATATAAACAAAAGTACAAGTTCGATTAAGTTGAAATGTAATATCTAGGTACGTCTGCAAGTTTATAGATGAAAATTGACATGACATTATGATGATGTCATCACATGTCACGTGACGTCATCTTAAAGGTGGATTCTTCGAAGCCATATATCTACAGAATTACAAGTCCAATGAAATTGAAACGTGATATGTAGGTATGCTAGCAGGCGTTATTGACAAAAATTACATGACGTCATGATGACATCATTATACGATTTTCTAGTAATTTTTAAGTTTTTAAACCCCAAAGCCATATCTCATCAAACCTACATGCTAATTTCAAAAAACAATTTGTAATACATTTGTTAGGTGATAGGTACTTACATATGAATGTGCAAAATGTGTGACATCACAATGACATCATCATGGTCACAAACTGCAAGTATGCTCACATTTCCAAAACAATTATGATTAAGGATACGTAATTGCTTGAATGTAAAACAAGATTTTGTTTCATCTACCATTGATATCTCATCAAGAATTAGAATCATACTCCCACAAAAAAAACAAAAACACCCGAAACAGCCCTGTGTTTGTACACAAACACCAGTTTCTAGTTATTATATGTACGTTTAGGCACCGGGGGTAGGACTAGGAAACGTCGGTCAAGTCATGCTCCATGGTCAAGTCAACTCGGAAAGATTTTACTTCCACCAAAATTGTTCAGGAATGCACAATATTGGGATATAACCATCGATTTTTATTCAGAATTTTATAAACACATGGTAAGTACAACCTTAGTTGAATATTGAGACCTTTGTCACGAGATATTTGTGTAATTAATGGGGGAAAAAGTTTGTGTTTTCTTTGTTGATGATTGTCTCTCCAAGTTATTTGTCAATGTCATGTTTGTGATTTTTTTCTTTTTGGGTAGTTTTTAACAATAAATTCAATAGGGTTTTTCTTGTATTTATAGATAAGTTTTATGTTAACTTTCAATGTTTTTAATACGAGCAATGGAAATGTAGTTTTAAAACTGTTATATTTGAATTAAAATTCGGGTCACAACCTTTTATAAGTTTTAATTTAAACTAACTTTTTAATTTAATTCCCGGGCACGGCACATGCAGCTGGCTATTCGTACATACTTGTAATGTTCTCATTGTGCTGTGTGGCAGAAACATTTATTTTTCAATCCTTTTTTTTGTTAACAATAATACCTCATTAGTGTATTCTGCAGCTTATTACAAAATATTCCTATTTGGCAATTGGCATTTGTTTTTTTTTTTTTTTTTTTAATTGTCTTTGGCCATTTTTTCTATATCTCCAGAAAACATAATCCAAACAAATTATACAATGCAAAAAATAATACGAAAACAATTTAAGCAAATTTACGTACATACATGTACACATTTGTAATTTGCTCTTTTCCATTTTTCCCACCTATTTTGCGAAGAAAAAGTAGAAATCAATCAATGCATACATATAAATAGTCAATTATAAAAAAATATATGTTTGTACTTTGTTTTTGGTTTTGTTTAGCTTTTTCTATGATGAAGTTTTGTATGTATGGAGTAGTACGAGTTGACTCGGGATAAAAGGTGACTGGGGCACGAGTTGACTTTCATACAAGTTGGAACCAGCTTTGTTGTGAAAGCAATGCAGCGAAACTAGGCAAAAGAGACACCACAGCAATTGGTTATATTACCATTGTACATTTATGTACTGTTGAGACATCACATGAATGAATATGAACAACAGAAAAACCCACCTTTTTACAGATCAGTGCAGTCCCAGAGAGTTTAACTGTAGAACCCTAACCCCTAGGGTGCATGCAAAATCATATTAAAATTGGAGGATTTGGGACTCTTAAACCACTGTCCAAAAGTCCAAAGCAGGGGTGAGATTTGTCAAGATTTTTCCCGATTTCAGGATTTTTTTTCGGGATTTCAGACTTGTTAAAAAATCTCCTTTGCAATCTGGTATTTCTGAGGTGTTGTCCTAAAGGTGTTTTTTTGGTGGGTTTTTCGTAGATTTTTCATGGATTTCATGGATTTATCATTTTTTTGCCAATCCTCACCCCCTGCCAAAGGCATTGCAACGTAAAAGTGGGATATAGCTTTGGTAATGAAAAACAAAAAATAACAACTAAAAATCAATTAGTTTCAATGTGAATGCTCACTTTTTTATAAATACTGTACTAGAACCAATCCTCCTGAGAAATCCATGTATTTCCATCTGAAATCCTATCTTAAAAAAAAAGAAAAGGAAGTCCTCCATAAATCTAAAGGCCTCTGTAAAGACCATGGCTTACAACAGTCCAAATAAACAGGTATGAACATGCCTAAATCAGTGTTAAAACAACAGTTTTCCACTATTTTCCCCCTAACTCGGGTGATGGATTGAGCTCAAACTTTCTCAGGTTTGTTCGGAAAGATTTTACTTTAATACCCCCCACCAAAATCGGTCAAGAACAGCAAAATATTGGAAAATAACCAACCCTCCTTGATAACAACTGTCTAAACATGTGGCACAACCTGTTATTTCAAGATTTATGTCAGCAAAATCTGTAAAAAAATGAGGAAGAAATCAACATGTATGTGAACACTTTGAGTGACTATACATGGTGCCAAGAACTTCTAACACAGAAAACACAAACTTTCTTCCCCTATATTGCACTAAAATGTCCGAAAAAATTCTCAAAATTAAATGTTGTGCCAAGTGTTTATACAATTCTGAACACAAATGGATGATTATTTTCCAAGATTTAGCTGTTCTTGACCGATTTTGGTGGGGGGGTATTAAAGTAAAATCTTTCCGTTTGTTCTTTCATGTATATGCCAGACTGCCAACGATATATCATACCTTTAACGCTGATACATGTATTTGTACGCTAAAGATAAAGCTTCAATGATTTTGCAGTTTGCCTTCCCCACATCTATCGTTCAATTACAACTTGTTCACTGCTGTACTTAATACCGAATGTGAACAAACACAAAGCATTGATTCTGCTTGCCTGGCTTACCTGACTAGTTGCAGGAGTGGACGGTGGATTAGAAGTTACTGGTACATGTAAATTTACATGTACCATGCAGGCAGCAGAACCTCTTGTAATCTGGTGGTTTTTTAGTGTTTCTTTTTTTTTTACATAAAACAAAAATCGCCAATTACTGTGCTGCTTTGTGGTATGATAGGAAAGAAAAATATCATGCAGAACTCAAAGTTCAGTCCAACTATTTTAGGAACACACCTGTTGATTAAATGGTACACCCCAGTCCCAGCTGAACAATAATAATCCAATACCGAAACAATGGACTGGTCTGTGGTGGTATATAGCTGTGTTCGGACTGGTTGGGTTCTTTTAGCATTGAGAGCTGGCGTGGAATGGTTGTAGCTGGTTGCATTTGGCTGTGCAGAAATTCACTGATAGGCATTCGGTACTGAAGAATCTATCCACTATGATTAGGTACGTACATTTGCAACAGCAGGTTGGAACAATTTGATCCTTCAACCCAATTTGCACAAATTGATAAAAAAAAACTGCAGGTGTACGATACTTGCCTTTTCCATACTCTATGGACTACATTTCTCACTTGGCCCAAAATTTGTCTGCGTAGCCTACTACTAGTATTGTTTGTGTAATTTGTTGTAGAATTGGATATTTTAATGGGAACGTTTAGTGCATTCTATTGATGAATCATGACTGAGTACCAGTTTTCCAGTGGCATATCCAGCAGGGATGCAAGGGGGTGCAATGCTTCCTCTGTTACCATTACCACCCCCCCCCTCCTTTTTTTATTTATTGAAAGCACAATTGGTACTATACCTACATGTATGCTTCCAAAATAATTTTATGTGCAATCAAAATATCTCGCATGTATTTACAGCTTGACTTGACTTGAACGGCAAGATCAAATGCAAATGATCTTGGCTGGTAGTTTATTAACTACCACCAAGATCATTTGCATTTGATCTTGCTATTAAAGTCAAGTCAAGTATACTGTGTGCATAAGCAGCCCCGTGCATAAAAATGTATTGATTGGTTGAGGGAAAATGATATGAAATTTGTTATTTTACCGTAACAGCTAACACTGCCCTACAAAGAAAAGATCCAAAAACACACCTGGTCTCGGTCTCGAGACCTTTTTTTGAGGTCTCGGTCTCGTCCTAACAAAGTCTCGGTCTCGGGAGGGCTGGTCTCGGTCTCGAATGCTCAGGTCTCGGTCTCGGATGCCATGGTCTCGGGTTTTACCCCCGAGACCCTTTCGAGACCACACCAAAAATATGTGCAATGCGCCACACAAATCTAATCTTCATTCCAAACATAAATTATGTTGTAAGTGCAAGTTTTCATGGAGAAGAATTAGATTGAAGCTGGAAAGGAGACCAGTATATATGCGGCTTGTATATTCGGAGTACTGGACTACTGGTACCCGCGGATGTGCATCGCCCATGTATTTCACTATTTCCCCCACATTACAGCTTTGGAGTGAGTTTTTGTAAAAACCCAGTGGTCACTGAATCCTGCAAACTATACCCAGTCATTGGGAGGGCATTTCATGTGGCACCCCACTCATCACTTTTTGTTGGCGTGACTGTTTATAGCTGGATGGGAACTTCTAATGAAATCAAATAATTGTTATTCGGTTAAAAAAAATAGGAAAACTGGATTTTAAAATCTGATTTCTCCCAGTCAGGGTTGTGTTTGAAATAAAACTGCACATGATGCCAACAAGTTATTTTTATATAAATTTTTCACTTAATTTTGTCCTCCAAAATACTGGTACATGTACATGTATGTGAGTGCACTTTGTGTGATTAATAGCATAATGCTATAATACCTTGAGCATCTCTGCCGTTCGGCCAAAAATAGTCTCATGAATTGGTTTGTCTGGAATGGGCCATTAAATATATGACTGCAATTTTCTCTGTTGGTTTTTTTTTCTTTCAGGGAGGGGATTTTGTTTGGGATTGGCAACCCTCTGCTGGATATCTCGGCCAAGGCAGACAAGGACTTCCTAGACAAGTAAGTACCAAGTGCACCAGCTTTGGCTGTAGTATGGTAGAAAGAACTCAAGGCGGTATCACTAGTGCATCTTTAAAGGAGCCGTGCAATATGCATCTAGTCCAGCTTGTTTTCACACAAATAACCATGTCTTACAACAACACCAGCATGATCTGAATGTTTTTGTTTAAAGCAGGTGGTGTTTTTCAATTTTGATTAAAAAAAAATTATAATATAGTCATGCAAGAGAGTGTACTGTTTTGTTTGGTAATAGAAGGACCTCCTTGTCAAAAGAGTAAAATAATTCCTCCAAAAGAATTCAATGTTTTAAAGAAACATTGGTTAGAAATGGATTCCCAGCGAGCTATTTTAAGGCACACATTGTCCTGAATTTCTTTGCAAATATACACAACGATATCATTAGTGAACAATTTATTTGCTCTTTTCAAAACCACCCCTTAAAATGTTTGAACCCAGCTCTGTAGCGCTGGCACTTTGGAACAATACGCGTTACGCGAAACGCTCAACGCGCAACACCCCCATGCATCTGCACACAAATACCGCGCCATGTGTATAGTACTATGGTTGCTAATGGTATAGTACTTTGGTTGCTAAGGGTATAGTACTTTTGGCCGTGCACAGGAAGATAGCAAAAATAGAAAATGCCACGTGACTCGCTCTTGGCCAAACAAGACACAGAATCTGTGGATGAGGTGTTATAGATATATACGTACTACATGTTTCTCTACATTTCTGTTGTTCATCATTGCAGGTATGGATTGGAGGCTGACGCTGCCATTTTGGCTGAAGAGAAACACCAGCCAATGTATCAGGAAATGATCAAGAAGTTTAATGTCGAGTACATACCGGGTGGCGCTTGCCAAAACGTCTTGAGATCTGCTCAGGTTGCTGCATTTCTTGGCCTCATTGATCATTTTAGTGCCTTGGCTTTTCTTCCTTTTTTTCGTGTCCATTTAATTCATTCATACGTTTTAAGAATTGACCTATCACCGTTTGCGAGTTTTGGACAACTTTGCACACATGCAGTTTAATCATTACCAAGGCTATATCATTATCATTTCTTTAGGCGTGTACATATACCCGCAGGTGCTGTGGTGCTGTGTCAATCATTGTATCGGAAAATATTTGATCAAGCATCAGTGTGGGGAAGTGTTTTAAATTGCCTTGACCTACAGCAAGATCCAAAAACCCATTTTGCCACAAGAATATGTATCAGATAGTAGTCCACTGTATTTCAGAAATGAATTTACCTTGTTGCCACGGTGCACTTGTTGAACCCAAATATTATTGAATGCGCACTCCTGTTAAATCTTAAACTCTTGAATACGGGCGATGACCACAGCCACGATTTGAAAAAGACCACCTAGCCAGTTGATGTCAATAGGCGCATTCCTGCACTTACTCAATCCATTTATTTTTAAACTATATTCTTGAAGGAAAGTGTAAGCTTTCATTCACATGAAAAGGGGGGGGGGGGGGTGCTCAGAGTGCGATGAATAGAACCAATCTGCAGGGGTCGAATTTCAGGTAAAAGTCTACTAGACAGCTGGGCTAGTAGCACAAAAATGTTACTAGACCAGAAGATATTTCACAAGACCAATGGCAAAAATAGGAACACACTGTTTTTAGTGAGTGTGCTGTTTAAATGTTTTCCCCCTTTGCCGACCTTGTTGGGGAGAGGTTAGAAATGCTGTTTTGATTGAAACTCCCTGCCTCAAAACTACAAATGGCCATCGTACATGTAAGTGAACTTTGGTGGTAGCATTTCATGCAGTGTATGAAAAAAAATCACTGGACCACCGGACTAGTTCGGTCAAGAGTTCACTAGACCAACGCTCAAATCACTGGACTCAGTCCAGTGGATATTTCAATTATCTATTCAGTGTGTGCCTAATGTTTGCATTAATGCTTGCCTGCACAGCCCCCAATCCAGGCATACCAGCACCCCATCAATAACAGCCGGACACAAGGGGTTAAAATGCAGTTTGACTTTAACCAGTCAGCTAGATGAGACGCCCTAGCCAAGCTATGAAGAAATCCCCGGGTCATTTTGTGATTGACCTGTGTTGACTTTATGATGTAACATCAGTTTCAATTATTATCTATTGCTTCCATTTCTAGTGGATTCTGGGGCAACCAGAGAGAACGGTATTCTGTGGCTGTATAGGTAAAGATGAGTACGCCAAGAACATGAAAGCAAAGATGGCTGAAGATGGGGTTCGTACCTCATATCTCATAGATGATGAACAGCCAACTGGGACGTGCGCTGCTGTCATCACAGGAAACAAGAGGTGAATGGCCCTCTCATATTACAAGTAGTTAACCCCTTGCGTACGGAAGACGCCAAATGGCGCAGAAAAACAGTGGCACCAGGCCGGATGATGCCGGATGATGCCATTTGTGCAGTTTCAATCCATTGTTGGATTATTGTGTGTGTTATGCTTGACTGCACAAGCACATTGTAGCGGTTTTACTTGGCTGTAAAGGCCGGTGCGACACCCTGGCACTTCCTGTAAATAACCGTACTCGAGGGCTTAACCCCTTGCGTACGGAAGATGCCATATGGTGCAAAAAAAACAGTGCCACCAGGCCGGATGACACCACTGGCCGCTGTTTGTGCAGTTTCAATCCATTGTTGGATTATTGTGTATGTCATGCTTGACTGCACAAACACATTGTGGCCGTTTCGCTTAGCTGCCGGAGCCGCCGCAACACCTCGACGTCTCCCGTAAAATACCGTGCTTAAGGGGTTAAAGGTAATAAACAACATTTGTAAACATCAAAAAACGAAACTACTGAATTATGAAATGCCTTACTTGACTGTGAGTGGATAATAGTCTCAAGCATCCTGTGAAATTATGGCACCTGGTGTGCTGTCATTTTCAAGAAAATTTAAATTTTTGTATCAATTTCCAGCAATGGTCGGCCGACCATCATTAAATTGATCTGTTTTGTTAGAAGTAGGGTGAGGTAACCAGACTATAAAACAATTTTTTCCTGCTTGATATCCCAGCTTTAAACAGGTCTGTGTTACAGTATTTGCTATAAAATACTAAGCCCCCAGATCCATTCATTTCTGAAAATTACAACAAAAGCAAATGTTGTTTACAACCTTTAACCCTAACCCCCTAGGCCCTTATTGCTAGGAACCATCCTCAATCCTCCAAAATCCTCCAAAATCCTCAATCCTCCTGTGCTTCAATCACCATTCATCCTCAATCCTCCAAAATCCTTCTGTGCTTCAATCACCATTCATCCTCAATCCTCCAAAATCCTCCGGTGCTTCAATCATCATTCATCCTCAATCCTCCAAAATCCTCCAAAACCACCATGAAGATTTTGGAGGATTGAGGAGGGTTAGGGTTAATGTCATCATGACATTTTAGGGACACACAGAAATATCATTTTCCTTTATTACTTTCCTGAAATTTCACAAACTTAATTTCCCCCCTCCTCAGGTCTCTGGTTGCGAATCTTGCTGCTGCCAACCACTACAAGAAGGACCATCTGACCCAGCCTGAAAACTGGAAACTTGTTGAAAATGCTGAATTCTATTACACCACCGTGAGTAATGCAGGTTCCCTGCAAAAAATCCTCCAAGACCCGTTGAATTTTGAAGGATCCGGGAGTATTAGTTGAAACACCAAAGCCTGATTCTTAGTTAACAATGTGAAAGAAGTTGTTGCATTGACATTTGCATATTTAACCCTAACCCGTTGGGTAACTTTACCAGAAAGTATCCTGAATCTGCCAAAATCCACCTATTTTTGTCATGCACAAAAAGTTGGTTTTGGTGACTGCTCAATATGGAGGTATCATGAATCTGCCGAAATCCTCCAAAACAAAGGGGTATGGATTTTGATGGATTCAGGTAGGTTAGGGTTAATGTACATGTAGACGTGAAAAGGGGCCATGTGCAATCAACTGCAAATGCATACTATAATGAACACTGCTATACCGAACATTTGGCTATAACACATCATCTCTATCTCCCATATTGTTATATTCAGTACATATCGTTATTCAGTATAACGAACAACCACTGTAGTGAACATTTTTTGTGGATACCATGATGTTTGGTATAATGGCATTCTACTGTACAGTTAAAGCTGCTCTGATTTTGGGGTATCGCTCTAAAAAATTAATTTTCAAATTGAATGAATTTGTTTTATAAGCTTTCCAATTATACATTCCACAAAACAAATAACAGGTTTTAATGCTTTACAAATTTTGAATTAAGAGTGGGACACTTCTACTTCATTCGCTTTTATTGCCCATTATCTTCAAGCAAACATGAATCTTCGATCCTGATTGGTCGATCCGTGGCAGCTGAGAGTGTGATAATAACCCATATCACACGGCCCATATCACACTCCGAATTGCGCTGTTCTAATTCCGCGAATTGCGCAAAACGCAAACCGCAGTGCTGCACAATCCATTGGTAATTCAAAAGCTGCACGTTTGCGTCCCATGTGGATCGTCATGTCTGTTTCGGCGCACACTTGTTACGTTTTTTTCGGGATAGCTTCTGTTTCTTCCGACTGTTATTGATGTGTGCATGTATGTGGTACAGGTTTCGCGCACAGCACCGTGCATTGTTCCATCTTTACTGCGCGTCAAGTTTGATTGAAGATAAATTCGTTATTGCGCTTGTGGAACACGGAATAATGTAGTGCGTCCGTGTCCCATATTCCGCTCGGCCTTCGGCCTTGTGGAATATGGGACACGGACGCACTACATTATTCCGTATTCCACTCGGCGCTCGTGGGATAACTTATATTGTACATCATCTTTGCACATAGCACACAAAAAAAGATATTTTAGGAAGGACAGTGTAAGTGCTTTTTTAGTTGCATAATATATTTAGGGCAAATTCATTAAATTGAAATTTTCAGTCAGCACGGACATAAATGAATCCATCAAAATCCCATACCCCTGTTTTGGAGGATTTCGGTGGATTCAGGATACCTCTATATTGAAAACTGGGTGATTTTGATGTATTGAGGATTGTAAGCCTAGCGTTACTGCAGGATTTTGATTAATTCGGGATACCTCCATATTGAGCAGTCACCCAAACCAACTTTTTCTGCATGACAAAATAGGTGAATTCTGTCGGATTCAGGATACTTTCTAGTAAAGTTACCCAAGGGGTTAGGGTTAAGGGATATTAAAGGCATTTGGAAATAGTTGGTAACACTAAATAGTTAACACTCTCAGAATGAGTACTTGTTGCTTTCGGTAAGGAAAGAATTAGAAGAAATAACCGTAATATTAACCATTCACTTGAAAAGGGGTGTTTTTAATTTTTTTTGCAGGGATTTCATTTAACTGTTTCACCAGAGGCCATGTTGGCTCTTGCTGAACATGCTCTGGAGACGAACAAAGTCTTCATGACAAATCTCTCGGCGCCATTCATCTCTCAGTTCTTTAGCGAGCCCCAGATGAAAGTCATGCCGTATGTCGATTATCTGTTTGGAAATGAAACGGTAAGTTTTCATCCTTTTTTGGTTTGGGATTTTTTGTTTTTCATTTCAAGCCTCGAATTTAGTTGGGTTTTTTTTAGGCACGAGCGAGGGTACCATGGCCAGAATAGAAATAGAAGAAAGGTCACAGAGGCCAATGTTTGAAAATGTTTTTAAAAGAGGGAGCATTCTTGGTGGATAAGAATTCGTTTAAAATTTGTTTGAATTCCCAAGTTGTTTTATTTAATTCCCATTTTGTTTTAAAAGCGGATTTGTCAAACATTCTGGTTACCATAGAAAGGATAATGCAAAAAGCTTTCACAATGAAAAGTTATTTTCCCCAAGCATTTGCGAATTATTTTTTAAAAAGTCACCATGGCCAACTTTAAGGGGGTGGTATTTCGAGGTTCACTTCGGCCAGTAAGGGCCATGATTTCCATGAGTTTTCCACGAGTATTTATTTTAAGAGACAATAACCCTAACAGTCCTGAATCCTCCAATTTCAATATGATTTTCCACACACCCTAGGGAGTTAGGGATAATGTACTTTTTCCCCTGGCTGTACGTGCTAAAATCATTATAATTAAAGATATGATTGGCACTTACACAATGTAGTTGCATTTAAAATGGAATGAACAATCCATGAATGACCTTTCAGAATTATAACAGTGTATTTTTCTACCATGGCATATCTCTTTTACCAGACAGACAAAATATATGTATTTTGTTTTTGCTTTTCTTTTTTGATATGCATAGTAAAGGCAGACAAGAAAGATAGAATATATGAATAAAAATAGGAAGAGATTATAGATAGGAAGAGATTATTCAAACAGCAAAAACATTGGCTCTATGTGGCGTTACTTCCTACTCCTAATGCTCTTTCATGAATTTTGTTGAATTTTACTGATAGGCTTTTGCATAAATACTTGATCTGCAGATAGCTTTTGGGTATAGAGTATCAGGAAAGTGTCGACCACAATTGTTTAAAGTTCAAGAAGATGATTAAAAAAAGTATAAAAATGGCATTTATGTGTTTTTTTAAAACAAACTCTTCAAGTAAAGTTTGCTGATGAATTCATTTAGTTCAAATTGTGCTTTGGGAAAGAATAGCGTTGTGCTCAAGTCAAATATGGAGAGAGTTCCATATCCGGACATCACTTATTTTCCCTTAATATGACTTAAAAACTACCAAAAAGTGTAAATCTGATGAAGAAACACAAATTTAGGAGGGAAAAAAATTCAACTTATTCTTTGAAAATACTTTGACTTTTTCTGTCATGGCCCATAGACTTTGTGCACGAGGTATAAGTGATGTCCGGATATGGAACTCTTTCCTCAAATATTCATAAAATTATTAAGTTTTCTTCTCTGTTTTTGTTTTTTATATAGGAGTTCGCAGCTTTTGCTAAGGCACAGAATTTTGGGGTAAGCTGTTTTTTAATTTGTTTTTATCTATGTTCCCATTGAATAATTCAAGTGCTCACAACTTATTTGTGGATTGTAACATATCAATATGGAATCAAAACTACATGTATCCTCCGACCTATTTGTGTTCCTTAGCTGGCCAATAGACTTAAACTTAGGGGTGTTCATTTTCGAATAATTTAGTATTCCATTATTTGAAATTGTGTTTGACCGAATATTTGAATATTCGATACTTGCTGATCAAGTTTTTCATGCGTCAGCTGCAACTGCATACCGTGCCATTAACCCTAACCTTCCCTAACCTGCCAAAATCAAACACCCCATTTGTGTTGAATTTTGTGTGATTGGGTACTGTAGAGCCTTGGCACCATCACTTTGCATGGGACTTGATGCCCTGATTTTGTCTAAGTACAAAGAATGTGCCATTGGTTTACTACACAGTGTTGGAGTTTGTGTGGTTAGGGAAGGATTCTAGTAAAAAGCCTTGGGCTGTTAGGGTTAAAAAAAAATGCACGCAAAGCACGGTGGTGTTTTACGTGCAGGGATCGATATTATGGACCGCCCGATCGACTTTTGCCTGTTGTCTCAAGATCATTAGGGGTGCATATAACATTCTGATAACAAGAAACCAAACTAAAGCCTTCCTTTTTGCAGTAAATATTTTATAAGTGTCGAGGGTTTTACGGACGGGAACAATAAACCTCCCTCCACAAAAAAGTTACCGTCGACAAAAAGTGGCATTTGACACTGCTAAGCGCCATAACTTTCCTATTAAAATAGCATCAGAGTCGTATCTGTACATACATATATATTTTTCGAATATTCAAACCGGTAAAAAGGTATTCGAATATTCGGTTGACGATCGAATATTCGGTATATTCAGGACAGCCCTACTTAAACTGTGATCCAGGTCCATCAGTAAACCTACCTACAAGTACCTGCCACTCATGGAAAATATTTTTCCCTCACCAGGTCTCTCTCCCCAATAACTAAGATGTATAAACCTAATCCTGCAGATCCCAACAAAATTCAACAATAGGAACCTTTTATTGGATCTGGTTGAGTGTATCAGTGAACAAAATATTTTGTTGGATTCTCATGGATTCAATCACTCTTCAATAGACGGATATTGTTGATGTTTTGAAATGCATGAAGTACCCCAAACTGGCTCACTACATCAACGCAGTACTACAAGTTGTCGCCAGACCCAGATCACCCTATCTTTCTCCGTCCACCACGTTTCTCCCCCCCCCCCCCCCCACAAGGATTCCGCAGCCTGCTCGACTGCACCCCTTTTGCTTTTATCCATGACTACCCCTGCTGTTTTTTTGCTTTCTGGGAGTACCTTTAAAATTGTCTACACTGATTGTACCACTTCCTCTTTCCACATGTAAGTCTCCAGCCAACCCGACTGCTCCACTCCATCAAGGAGTACCCTGCTATTTTCCCCACCCAGAGGCCACCTCCACTCACCTCCTCACGCAACCACCTTCTCAGAATTTTAAACTTCCCTGTATTTGTATTTAATTCTTTCTGATAATGAAACCAAGGATACCTCAAAAGTGTCCTAGGCACTGTAGCTCGAAAGTCTGAAGAAACCTGTAGAGAGAAGACAATGAGAAGAAGTTACAGTTTTAGAGGTGGGAGGAAAACCCCAGAAGAATATTATGGGGGAAAACCCACGGAATCAGGTAGGGACTGAAAACCCAATCCATATGTGGACCAGGGCAGGAATCGAACCCGGGCCACGGCGGTGAAAGGCGGGGACAGTAACCACTGCGCCAACCTGACTCCCCTGATTATACCAACAGAGTGCCCCATCCTGCCCTACTCCATCAAGGAGTACCCCTGCTGTTTTTTTCCTCACACCACCCGGAACCAACTCCACCCATCTCCGTCCATTCCTAACCCCCGACACCTTCCTTGCCTCCCGAGAGTTCCTAACCTGCGTGACCCTATACAACCTAGATTGGACTAGCATCACTTATTGAAAATAATCCTGATGTTGTTTTTTTTTCTTCTTACCAACCACAGACAGAAGACCTTGAAGAGGTGGGCCTCAAAGCAGCCGCTCTAGACAAGAAGAATTCCAAGCGATCACGCATAGTCGTTATCACTCAGGGTAGCGATGACACAATAGTGGTACAAGGTAGGCTAGGTTTTACAGGATTTGTTACTTAACCCTAACCCCTGTGGCACTTTCTGGTAAGTGTCCTCAACCTGTCAAAATCCAACACGACAAATTGGGGCATCATGGGCCCCAAGTACAATAATGGTGCCAAGGCTCTACAGTCTTGAACCCATCAAAATACAACACAGCATGGTGTTGGATTCTGGGAGATTTGGGACAGTCGGAGTTAACCCTCTGAATACGGCCATAGCCGCGGTTTAAACCAAAAACACCTGTTATCTATATGTGCATTCCTGTGTGCATTCAATCCATTGTTTGCCTATTGTGTGCATTACGCTTGGCTGCACAAACCCGTATTGGCATACCAGGACCCCATAAATAACAGCCGGATAGAATGGGTTGATATGTGTAACATACTCAGTAGAAACAGTTCTACACTCGGTTCCAACCTAGGCCCAATATCATGGAATCCGTAACGACGAATTCTGTGCTAACAACCTGTAATGCTAAGCTAATTCTGCACTAACTTACTAAATAAAGCAAAATAAGGGATGTACCCTTGCACACAAACCAAAACTGTTTGTTAACCAGTGAAATACGCTAACTATTAGTGCATAATTTTCTGCTATAGTCAGTGGTGATTGTTGAGCATAAGCGTAACTTCAGAAGTTGAAATAGTGACGCAGAAGTAGAAATGTCCATGCAGGAGCAGGCATTAGCGCTACTTGGTGGTGAAATAATTGATTAAGCTGCAACAACTTTTCTGCTGAACGTTGAGACCATTTTTTTTTTTTTTTCTTGGATTACGGATCTGCCGCCGAAAAAAAAATTGGATTTTTTAAAAGAAATAAATTGACGCCGAAAATTGTCGAATTCGAAAAAAAGAGAAAAAATAACAAGCATAGGATCATTCGCAGTGAGCACTTGTTGACTGTTTTTGTGTGGAATCCGATCGGATGGTGTGCATACATTGTACATGTACAATATGTATGTACAAGACATGTACGTACTGGCATGCAAAAGTATTTATGCACCAGCTGTACGATTTTCAACATAAATGTTTGACTTGAAAACATGGATGTTAAACACATTTTCCAAATCTGTGTCTTGTGCCATTTTGGATTACAGGGCGCCGTCACATTTTTTTGGTGTTTTTTGTTTCGCTCGCCGCCTGACCGGGGCCCAATTTCACGGCGCTGCTAAGCACACGTTTTATGCTAACCGAGCCCCCCTTAGCAAATTTTTCATTTCACGGCGACCGTAAGCAGACGTTTTCTGCTTAAAGGGCTTAGCACACCAAAAGGCACGCTAACCGGCCTGGTTTTGTGCTAAAGGCCGCCATCTTGTTTGTCGTACATGTATCGATATACAGAATTACAAAAAAAGTATGGTTTTGCGACGGTCCCCGGCCCCCGGCCGGCCCAAGAGCGTAGTATGACAGGGAAAATCCCTTCGAGATGTACTCGGAAACGCAAGTGTGGGCGCGGTACCGATTTCGGCCACAAACAAATATTGTTGTTGGCTGGAATTGTCTCTGATGCCATCCATAACACAACTGCTGCAAGTTTGTCTGGCAATAGTGGTGGGAGACACTGTCCCAAGGGTCAGCCCACCCACGGCTTGGGGGCCATTTGTCGATGGTCAAAGCACTCATCCAAGTGCTCGGCAATGAAAGAAAACAAATTAAATTCCCTGATCCCCAAAACGAGGAAAGGTTGATGAACCTAAAACAATTAGGATTCTTCAGAGTGGCTGGTAATTTTAACCGAAAGACATTTTGATTAAAGATGGTTTCTAATGTTGTTAAGTGTTAACGAACGTTTTTCCTTTGCAAATAGAAAATAGCTGTGAGGGTAGATCGGGTGTGGAAGGCCAAGTTTATACTCACAATAACCTCACAGTTTTCCCGACAAGCGTTGCTATAGTGCTGACATATGCAGGAAGCTTCTATTGCAGAAAATATCATTTAAGTCGAGGAAAGGGGAGATTTGTACGTACGTGTCCAACTTTAAGTTTTCCCGTGAAGACGACTCTCACATTGACTGCACTTTTATGTTTTTACTTTGTACGTGCGGCGCGTACGTATACACGTGGGTTAATGCAAAAATTGCGTAACGAACCAATCGATAAATATATACAATGTATCATTTTGAGAGAGGGCAGTAGGTCATATCCAGAGAGCAGCTGGCCTACCATAAACAAAAAGGGGGAAATTCTTTAGCCGCGCAAACTATGAAGATGGATGTATCAGGGTTCAAATCAGCTGGCCTAAATGTTTTTATGGTTCAAGTTAGCGAAGGTACTCATTAAACAAATAAGGGTTGAATAATACACATGTTAATATACGTCATAAACCGTACATTTTCAAGAATTTATATTTTTCAACAATAAAATAAATTTCAAATTTCTGTGCAATATATGTACAAATAAATAATAACTTTAAATATGAAGATAGCTATTATAGCACTTTACGTGTTTAAAGAAACAACGCTCAATATTTTATTTCACCATTAACTTGAATTGTGAAAAGCGTTCTTTGAAAAAACAACTACCGATCCATAATATTTATTAAATTTCAGGGTTTCCCAAAGTCGAAAAGGGCGAAGATTTTCGCTTTCCTTCCCAGCTTCCGTCATTTTTGCAGACAACAAAACCCGTGCACGCTAGCAGACGACGCATTTATCGGATGCGCGCGCATGTATTTTTGTGCTAAGCATAGCATCCGTGAAAAGTTCGCCGTGAAATACGCTTACGCGTAAGCACATTTTTCTGCTATGGTTAGCACAACAATTTGCTTAACGGTAAGCAACGCCGTGAAATTGGGCCCTGGAGTCATAACAAATTCCGTAATCCAAGTAACAAAAACAACTGCCTAAGCAATCCTATGAAATTGGGCCTTGATGTTTACTTCAAGGTCTCTTAGTCCCCACATGCAATGTGATTTTCCAGTAAAAGTGCCCATTGCCGAGGGACATAGCATTTTCTGTTTGTTTTTTGTTTTTTAGTTCATAAATTATTTTGTCTTTTCTTCTGCTAATTTCTAGACGGTAAAGTGACAAAATTCCCAGTGATGAAGCTGAAGGAAGAGGATATAGTGGACACTAACGGAGCTGGGGACGCGTTTGTTGGAGGTATGCCAAAAGTTGGCTTTATAGCTCTCAGGAACGATAGTTTTGTGCTCTTGTCTTCTGTTCTTTTTTTTCTTTGAGGTCAGCAAAATTCTCAGAGGACTAAGTTTTCCAAAATGATAAGGAAATGGTTTGCTTTAGGCCCCTAATTCGAAGTAAAAGTAATCCTCAAAGTAATTATAATTGTTGAACGTACACGTTCCCACTTGGCAAACATAAACAGTGTGACATTTGTACATAGGTCTATAGATGCTCTTAATTGATTTTCTTACAAAAGATACTTAGGTCAACATGCCATGCAGAATGAATGTTTGTTCAGAATTGCCTTATTTTGTTGTTTTCACACCTGTATGTGGGCATGATCTTGTCTTTGAATTTTTGTGTTAAATCAAAATTCATATTTTGCAACCATTTTTGAATCTCATGAACCACATTCTTTGTTTACTTGTAACTTCAAACGTCTATTCTTCAAACGGCACTATTTGTGCAGTGTGTTGTGTTTTGCACTTTTTTTCGCTACCTCTGTTAATTAAATGTGGCAATTAAATCCACACCATGATATCTGTTTTCTTTTAGAAACTACTAGATTTCATTACCTGGTCTTTTGATGTTTTTTTCTTCCATCGCTTATCATTTCAGGTTTCTTGGCGCAGTTAGTGCAAGGCAAAGATGTGGCAGAATGTATACGATGTGCCAACTATGGTGCAAACTATATCATCCAGCGTTCCGGAATCTCATTTGATGACAAGGCAGACTACAATTAATCATTAACTGTGTTCACAATAAACCGTGTTTAGTTCAGTTTTTCATGCACCCATCTTTTTGGCCCATCAGCAACTTTGCAGAACTGGGAGGACTTTATTATTTGCATAGGTTTATGTGACACTGTGTTAGAATCTTTTTAAAGATGTTATCATGCTAGTTCTGATATTGTTTCATCATTGACCTTGAAAACTTCCGGCTCATGCAAAGCCTCACATGTGTGATTGGCAAACGTCAGATTTGTGCCATGTCTTATGGAGTTGATTTGCATTTGACTGAGGAATAGCAGAATGCTCGTCTTCTACCGGAAGATGTATAAAGCCTGTTGAATTTTAAATGCAGTTGTGGCACTTGCATCAAATGTCAAACTTCTGCCGTGTCTAAGTCAAATACTTGGTATTCGTTTGAATTAGTTACTGGAGAATGTTGGTGTTTGAAGCGGTCCTCATGTGACTTTCATGTAGCAGTTGTTAGCCATGACAATATACATAACACTGTTACACCATCCTACTGAATTGTTAAGTAGGTGACCTACTTAACAAATCAGCGCCATGGCATACCGCATATTAAGCGAGTTTGTGAGAAAAAAACAGAAAAAAAACCATGCCACATAGAGGCTTCGATTTAAGTTAATGGATAGTTACCCATTGTCCATAGAGAAATTCAGCAGCAAGGTAGCATCTTTGAAAATCAATTTTTTTTTATATTAAGCATGAACAGATTAATGAATATTCAATATAGAAACAAAGGAGTATTGCTTTAACCTCTTGTTCGGCTGTTATTTAGGAGGGGGGGGGGGGGGGGGTGGTATGGCAAGAATGGGTTGTGCAGCCAAGCGTAATCGCAAACAATAGGCACCACACTGAATAGAGTGGTCCTATTCATCGCACTTGGAGCCCCCTTTTGTGTGAATGAAAGCTTTTTGAAAAATCTCCATCTATTCATTACACTCCCATTCAAGAACAATATACAATGTAGTTGAAACATGAATGGATCCTGCAAGACCCTGCAAGACCAGCACAAGACCAGCACAAGACCAGCACAAGACCAGCACAAGACCAGCACAAGACCAGCACAAGACCAGCACAAGACCAGCACAAGACCAGCACAAGACCAGCAGTCTTAATTCAAGTCTTTAGCTATTCAAAACTGTAATAAAAGCATTCCTTTGTCATGGTTTATGCTTGTTACTTGTGCCTGTTACAAGCTGGTCTTGTGAATGGTCTTGTGATGGTCTCGACAACATCACTGTTAAGTACATAACATTAATAGTTATAAAAAATTCTCTTTTTGCTTTTGTTTCCATTAGTTTACGTTAACTGATTAACTTATCAATTCAAGTTCAGCCAATACATTTCAATGTGAAGATGGATTTTTTTGCGTCGGGGATGATGATGTAGGTAAATTGGAACAGAGATTTTTCTTAATACATTTCACAAATATATGGAAATTGTTGGTTGATAGCAATGTACAGTTAACCTTCAGAAAACTGAACGCACAATTTACGCATGAGTTTATTTTACCATCCCAGTATTCCCTGAAGCTGGATAATTTTGACATTAATGGCACACTTTGTTATTGCTGTGTTACAAGAGATTTACCTTTGAGAATGGGTACAGTGTCAATGGCAAGTTGTGTATCCGTTTGAAATGTTAGTGTGATGAGGCAGTAGACTTACCTGGGGCCAATTTCACGGAGCTGCTCAGCACAAAAATTTGCTTAGCACCAAAAAGTCTTGCTTACTTAAAACAGGTTACCAGCCAACATGCCATGGGATTTTCATGCAAAGCAAACAACAGCTGAATCCCAGCCACAAGTGATACACTTCACATCAAAATTTGGTTGGTAATCCTGTTTTTACCAAGGAAGACTTTTCATGCTAAGCACATTTTTGTGCTTAGCATTGCCTTGAAATTGGCCCCTGGAGTGCAACTGTGTAGTTGGACCATGGAGGAAGGATATATCCTTCCTCCATGGTTGGACTTGTGGTTTGGTTGGGGTTGGCTGAAGTCTGCAGTCTATTGTCTTGCATTTGGTCAATGTGGTTCATGGAGCATCTGAAAAGTCGGAACATTCCTGTTTGCTTTGGCAAATCTCTTTTCAGGAACACGGTGTGTTTCATGTGTTCCTTGCTTGTTCCCATCTGGGACAGGCTGTTTTTGATATAAGCATTTCACCTGTGTAGACCAAAATTCCATTGTAGGATCAGTTGGCCTTTCCAAGATGTACCTGAAGGGAACAATGGGTGTTCCTGATCTGAACAGGAATGTTCCTGATCTGAACAGGAATGTTCCTGATCTGAACAGGAATGTTCCTGATCTGAACAGGAATGTTCCTGAATGAAAGTTCAAAGTGCTCTATTTTTTTTAGATGTTCCCTTTAATAGCAGTATTTTTTTAAATTTTTGACACGGGGGTGAGATTTGTCAGGATTTCTCCTGATTTCAGGATTTTTTGTCGGGATTTCAGAATTATTAAAGAATCTCTTTTGCAATCTTGAATTTCTGTGGTGTTGTACTAAAGGTGTTTTTACCTGTAAAAGTGGATATACATTGCAGACCAATAAAAACGGATATTTTAAGGTGGTGCCTTTAGGCAAATGCAAACTATTTGTTGATCTGTTGATCTGGGGTCCTCGTGGATTTTTCATGGATTTGTTATTTTTGGCTAATCTCACCCCTGTTGATAACTGGATTTGAACCATCGTAAACTATTCTGGCAAGCAGGCTTGGCCCACTGACAGCAGTTTGTCTCGTGCCTTTAAAAAAAAAAAAAAAAAATTGACAGTCCCGAATCCTCCAATTTTAATTCGATTTTCCACACACCCTAAGGAGTTAGGGTTAATCAACCTTACAACAAACAATTACCTAGTTTGAGTAGCAGATGTTCATTTAATTTCACTCCTGTAATGTGTACAGGCTTCAAACATAACAAGTAATGCAGTGAATTACAGGATTAGAAGTAAAACCACCCAAACGTTTGGACAGACAAAGGAATATTTATAGCTTAAATAGATGGGATTAGTTCAACAAAAACGTATGGTGATAATGCATGTACTGTTTTTTCTTTATTAAAACCAGAAAAAAAATTGTGTTCAGAGACATGGTTTGTCTTTAACTCTTTGCGTACGGAAGACGCCATATGGCGCAAAAAAACAGTGCCACCATGCCGGATGACGCCATTGGCCGCTGTTTGTGCAGTTTCAATCCATTGTTGGATTATTATGTATGTCATGCTTGTCTGCACAAACACATTGTAGCGGTTCGATTGGCTGCCAAAACCGTTGCAACACCCCGACGTCTCCCGTAAAATACCGTGCTCAAGGGGTTAAAGTCGAATGCTGGGATTGTATCAAATAGTTCGGAAATTATTCTGATTGAGAAGGATAAAATTACCTACCCATGTTTGTTTTATATTCAAATGCTACTTGAAGTTGGTTATCTATCTGGTGGTGGGCTTTTAGGATGGAAAGTGAAGTGCAACGGAATCTTTAAAGAACAAACATGTTCACTTTTGTACAATTGAATGATATCAAATTCCTTAATTATACACAGTTTAATTTTACTACATTTATTTGTTAGATATGTAGTTCCTAAAAATAATAAATAAAATAGAATTTTTCAAACTGAATTGCATGCCTGCCAATTACTGGAACGTGTAAAACTCCTTTTAATTTTCCCTTGCTTTACCCTCCAAAAAAATGGTTTACATGTACATGCAATCTGTTAAAATTAACCTTTTGGAGTGGCTAAAAATAAACCTTAAGAACAGCATCCTTTTTAATAAAAAAAAATTGTGTTTTATTTTTCTCCCTGATTTGTGAGGTGTAAGTGGAAAGGAAATTGGTTTGTCAATTTTCCACAAGTTGAATCAATATGGACCATATCACATAGGAATATACTTTACACATGCGTAATTGAAAACAAAAAAAACAGGAATTATGGCCATGTAATGAGTGATTTGCATATCTTGGAAGAATCTGTTTCCTACCTCCATGGAAGAATTAACGATTGAAAAATTATTGTGGATTGTTTGGCAAAAACTTATTGAAACATATTATATACGTGAAACATTTCTGCCTCTAGTTCAGAGGTAGATATGAATTTATTCAAGAGTCTAGTTAAATATTTAAGAGAACAAATGGGCCCCCTTGACTCTACTCCGCCTCCATCTGCGACAACCCCCCCCCCCCCCCCCCCCCCCCCCCGGCTCTGCAAAGCATTGTTAAACAGCACCCTCTATGGTGAACTTCGGTTCTTAATCTTGCCATTCAATCTCCAGTGTGTCAAATTTGTATTATAAACCCGTTTATGACATGAGAATGGCGAGTAAAAAAATTCCTGGAAATGTTGTGTTCTTTGACATTAGATCGTTGTAAGTGTTTTTGATATCATGTCAATGATTTAATATTTTCCGTCCCTGACTGGAGTTTGATTCATTATTTCGAAGCAATAACGTTTCTTTTATTTTTTCATCAATTTAAAAGAAGCATCAAGGGACAAAGCTCTGAGATGAAACACAGACGCAGATTTCTCCAGAATATGTAATAAGCCAATCAAATCATGTTTTGATCTACGCTTGTCCAATCATATTGCGTAATACAAAAGATGTAGGCGTGCGTTGGATCATCCATGACCATATCATGTTGAAAGAATTTAAAATAAAATATTTGTTTAAAATTGTGCTCGTCAGTAAATCTTGTAATAATTGACACATAATTTTTTTTTAAGAATTCAGTAGCATAATAAAGAAAAAATATTTGTAGCTCTTTTGGTCGATACCTGTGAGAATTTAGAATTTCTTGTCACAATGGAACTGATTTTCTCGTAAATTCTCCCTACCCAATCTGTTATTCGTGCAGCAAGTTTGCAAGCAGTGGCGTATAGCCAAATTACCCGTATCGACAAAAGTTACAAGGGGCGATTGATCAATTTTCTGTCGTTTTCATGCTTGAGTGCAGATTTATTACGTCTTTGAACTATAATTCAAAAATCGTTTTATTTGGATTCAACCATGTAAATATGACCCAATTTGATGTAAGATGGCGACGATTATTGAGCTTGGACTTGGAGCCTTCTGTCAGCGATTTTATCGTCTGCCGTAAGTTGTCACACACTGAATACCAAATTACTGCACGTCATGTACGCAGTAGTGTATGTACTGTGCATGTACGTGCACTAACACCGAGTGCAATTTATTATTTTATCGAACCGAACCAAACATTGCTTTGTTTTTTGCTAAGTGGGGGTGATCCCAAACATACCTTTGTTGCTTGGGGCGGGCGTAAATATCAGTGGAGCACCTACGGCCATGACGGCTGATGTGTTAAGTCCTCCAGATCATGAGTATTTTTAGTGCGATGTTGACGTACGATTTCATTCAGTCATAGACATTGCACATTTGATTTGGAGCAGCTCAGCCTCAGGTAGACTGGCATGGTTGATTATAAACAATTTAATTGAATATGGTTTTTCACAGGTTTTCTGATGTCAGTTTTTTTTTAGTAACGGGCCTCCCCCCCCCCCCATAACTTATAAGCCTAACCTTTTAACTAAATTTAAGTATTTAGGCCTAAATAAAGGATTTTTAAACCAACAAAAAGGGAAATTGTAACAAACTCGAGTCATAGGCCCCTATTTTGACATTCTTATCATGTTATAATTTATGATTTATTTTCAATATGGTAAAATGTGAAATACTTCAGCCTTTATACCCCGTTCTCACTTGAACAATTTTCTACGCGAATGCTGTGCGACTACCAAATCGTACAGGGCGTACGGGAGTCGCACGGCAGTCTGTTGATGATTCGCACAGGTTGTAGGGGTGTCGTGTGTAATTCGGATGGGTCGCATGCCCGTGCAAGTTTTTTCAAATGTTGAAAATCTCCATATTACGGCTGTCGCACGGTTCACATAGTTCGCATTGGTCGCATGGGGGTCGCACGGCAGTCGCACGGCAGTCGCACGGCAGTCGCACGGCAGTCTGATGGGTCGTACGGGAGTATGAAGAGAGTCCCACGGCTCGGCCGTGCTACTCCCAGCAGCCTCCATGCGACTCCGGTCCGACATCCATCAGACTGCTGTGCAACTGCCGTGCAACATGTGCGAATTTCATGAGAGCCCGGTGCGACTGTTCAACCTGGCCTTGCCGTTCTTGCTGCCTGCCTGCTTGCCATCACTCTTTTTTGGTGGCATGGTTGTGTTGTGTTGAATACTGGACCGTCGAAGATCAAGTGCGGTTTTGAAGATCGACGCCAGAAGGCTCTGCTTTTATGAGATTCGCGCGGATCGAATGGTGCTTGTACGGCGGTCGCACGGCGCTCTGATTGGTTGTACGGCAGTTGTACCGCATGCGCACAGGTCGCACGCGAGTTGAACAAAAATCGCACGGCGCTTGCGCGGGACTCGTACAGGTTGTACGGCAGTCGCACGGAACTTGAACCGTTATCGGATGTTTCGGGAGGAAAAGTTGCACCAGAGTTGAACGGCAATCGCACAGCAGTTGTACAAGTGAGACTGCGCAGGAAAGAAACAGGGAAAGTCGTACGGAAATCGCACGGCTGTACGATTTTTTAGTCGCACCGCAGTTGTACAAAAAATCGTTCAAGTGAGAACGGGGTATTACAGTATCTTCCAGCATCTTCCAGATGTTGGGCATGTTTGGACGATCTGCACAATCAGGTGATCGTTCTGTACTATCATGCAATCTGTCATTCTATGGTTCATCTAAGCATCGGTTGATTGCACCGGCCAGATTTTGCACCATCTACTGATCACGAAGGGTAGTTTTGGTGGATGATGTACTGATCCCACAAGGCAAAAGTTGCACGATCAATAGATCATGCAGAAACGGGCTTGCACAATCTTAAATTTTGAGTCTGAACCATTGAAGCCTTAAGTCAAGGTGCGCGTGGTTAAACGAATGCGTGACTCGCCCCGTACATGCATTATGCATGACAATTTCTCTACTAAATCGGTAGATAAATGTTAAGAAAAACATAAGCAGGCTCCACGAGATAGTAAAGGCGCTCGTGGCTTCGCCACTCGCACTGGTCTTTTTTTGTGGCAGCATATCCGGGGCGCGTCACGAGTCCGGGTAGCCACGCGCGCCTTGACTAAAGGCTATGTAACGTGTAGCCATGTAGCATGCCATTTCTCCTGGATGATGCATACATGCAATATATAGCATGCTTGTGTACGTCCTTTCCACGATTCCATCCAGAGATCAATGCTTGGGACGAGCAAATCTTCACAAATTTGGTTTGAATACGTACATAGACGTACATAGACGTACATGTATTTCATTCAGTTAAGTCAAAGCCATTGTGAATATGATCTCCATTAGGCTGGAACAATATAAAGAAAATCACTGTTACTTTTGAACCTACATGTATATCAAGTATTTGTTTATGGAAGTCACCCAATACAAGGCTAAAAGCCACTCTAGGTAAAGGGCTACAACATAGGTGATGGGGTTACCAGCCCTACCACTATGTGTCTGATTTGGATGGGACATGATTTTTGAACCGGACAGTGTACCCTTCAGTATTAAATGGTAGAATAATTTTCTTCTTTGGGCTCTCAAATAGAAATACAGTTCATGTACGGCTTCATGTTCGATACTTTGTACAGTATGAAATGCAGCTTTTCATTTTAAGTTAACATCCACATCCTCTATGATTTTTAAAACTAGCACGTGAGAATATACACAGCCATTTGTCTCCAGGAAATTATCAAGATATTTGAAATTGTATGCATATTAAAAACTGATCATAATAATCAAGGTTGGTAACACTGTTTTATCATTCTTGATGTAATATAGTGTCTGACAGGTGATTTGCATACATGTAAGAATCGTGAGAATGTTTCTAAGAATGTAAACAACAAACTAAGGTGACATCTGAAGAATTTTGGATGTTTTAGGTACAGGTATGTGTGTACATGTAGACGTATCATGTAGAGAGGCAATACATAGTACATGCATGTGCATGTCATTCGTCTTATTCACGGCAACGAGCAAAGCTACGGCTGCCTAAATCATTTTCCTCAATTAAGTACAAGGTTGAATGCAACAGAGAAGATATAGCAGTCTCAAATCATTCTTGGATTTTGTTGGATTTAGCAGGGTTAGGGTTAAAGTAAGGTGTGCTTGTGTGCTTACTTTATTTGTGCCTTGTACATTTGTGTACATACACAATATGTACAGCATGTACAGGATGTATGATCCCATGTTAAAAGAAAATGTTTCAGCAAATATACAGACCTTCAATGTAGTTTACGTAGATTGTTTCATTTTTGTAAAGCATAAAAATTCATGATTGCATCATATCTTTTAATAAGATACATGTACAGATGCGAATGATTCATCGTATTGTGTAAGATATTGAATATTGTAGGCGCAGTGATGAGTGATGTGTAGAAAAAGCTGAACCACAAGTAATAAATATGACACTTAGACATCAGATCACATGCTTATATACAGATTGTATGTTAATTATTTTGAAAAGCTATTTGTTTGGGGCATAACATTTCAACAGTTAAGATGGATGACACATCTAGAAAGGGTTGCTGAATCTAGAATTGCCTAATCTAGTGAAACCTAAATACATTATAATGTGCAGAGTATGACTACTTTGTTTATGGCAAGGTTGATCTTCAATAAATTGTACCCATTTTGTGTCTAGCTATTGGATGTATTTTAGTGTTGTGACAGCATTTTGTTGCCTAAATTATGCATAAACCGTACTAGACTATTACATGCATTCCAGACTCACTGTGACCTACATTGTACATGTACCTGGGTTTGCCCCTGTGTGATCCAAAGTCTAGCAGGAAACCAATCTGAATTTATTTATTCAAAAAAGCTTTATCTGATAGTAATAATGAAAGTGTAAATGCGTGCAATTTTAACATGGATTTGTTTTTTTGTTACAGGCCAGTTTTGAAGAAAGAAACCAGAATTTGCTAACTGGATCTTATTGTGAGTTTAATAATTGCTGTTCATCGTAATATATTTTGGTGAGTTGTAATGATTTCTTTCTCTTAAGTAATCTAATTAGCCCTGACTCCCTAGTTTGTGCAAAAAGTCATATTGCAATTGAACGATTTGGGACTGTAAGGGTTAATTCAGTGAAAAACAAGAGTTACCAGTCAAAATTCCATCAGGTTGTCCAAGGGGTGGGGTTAACCTGCAAACAGGATCGATCAATTGCACAACAAGCAGTAAAAATATGTGAAATTAATTTTCAGACACATTAAATGAGAAGTATCATTTATGCTGGACCCGCATAGTTAAGTTTGGCAGTCAAACATTTACTGAATGTAGAAAGATTCCTGAATAACTGTGCTAAGAAAAATGTATGTTTAGGTTTAATGACCCTTTTAGGAAACCATATCAACATGTATTTCCATCATGTTTGCTCGCTCAAAACCCTGACGTTACCTGTTCAAGCCCCGCCTTTTCCTCCCTCTGGGTCCTGCACGGAAAGAACAAAACTGCAACCTTAAATAAGGTCGTGTATAGAGAGGATATTATACCATAGAGTCTAAAGAGCCATCCATCACTCTTTAGTCTGAAGGTTTTGACAGCACTTGGCCTGCTGGCCAAAACAAAATTGAAGAGGTCTACCAAATTACCTATTTTTGAAACATTTGACACGAGATGAACTTCTCGTAAAGGTGGTATATATGCACGATTAGGAGTTTCTCAAATCGTAAATGCTTTTTGTTTGTATTTATTTATATGGTTGTAACTATATTATTACCCTTCATACAGGTGTGAGAGTATAATTACCAGCAAGGCATTCCAATCCAGAGCCCGGACTTCAGCCAAAGAACAGGATTTGTGGCTGCGGTGTGTGCGGCCATTGTGTTTGCCATCCGAAGGCCAATTTTTGTGTACTTGGCCTTTTGTCAGTGAACTTACATGTACAAAGGAATCAACCTGTGGTATGTGCGCCTTCCCAGCTACAATGTGAAATACTGCTTTTGATAAGAAAATAAAAAGAAATGTGATTTTGACACAGGTAATAAACTATGCACCCCAGCAGTAACTGCATGTGACCGCTGGGCATAATGGTGAAGGACAGCGACTCTTGCCTCGCCAATCCCAAGTACACGCAGTGGATCCTGGAAGCCATCTCCAAAATTAAGAAGCAGAAGCAGCGGCCATCGCAGGATCGCATCTGCCATGTTGTCCATGCCAACCGGGGACTGAGCGAAGCGCTAGTGCTGGAGCAGCTGGATCTCAGCGTCAAGGATGGCAACATCACCAAGGTCATCAACAAGGGTATTGCCTCCTACCGAGATGGAGATGCACGGAGCACCATGAGGAGGCGCGGCCCTGCAGCTGCCACCACCGTTGCCAACAAGAACTCGAGCATGTTGAAATTGATGCACAATGCCATCGTGAATCTTGGTGATAGCGGGTCGACATTGAAGAGCATAGAGCGGTACATTCGCCAATCACATACAAACATAAACCATGGTGAGCTGACGTCGCAGATAAGGCTCGCCGCCAAAAAAGGTGCCGGTAACGGCAAACTTTTGAAGGATGGGCGCATCTATAAAGTGCCAAAGTCAGTTGGTGGAGGTACCCGCTCGAGGGACACAGCAGGTAGCAGTACATCAGTGAAGCCAAAGGTAAGAAGAGAACTGGCGTGGAAGTTCTCATGATTTAAAAGAAAGTCAAAGTAATTTCCAAACTCTTAGAGTTTACTTGACAGCATTTCCTCAAACAACAAACCTACATTCATAAATGCCTCGGCAAATATCACTATCCCTATTGGTCGAGAGCCTGTCGCGTGGGTGTGTTTAAACAGTTGTTTAAACACGGCTGGAAGTTGTTTAAACACAGCGCGTCATAACCAGCTGTTCTCAGCCGATACGCAACAGGGAGAGCGTAGTAGGTGCGCGCACAAGATGTACTGAACTTCATAATGTAAGACGACGCTCATGCACGCGTATAAAACCTGCATCTCGTGCGTGTGCATACGCGCATGCGACAGACAGGCACGGAGCGCCTTCACGCGCTCACAAGGCCGATACGTACGTATGTGTTTTGTACTGAGCAAATGGGAGAAAAAATGGGATGAAAAAGCTTCGCATTTTGTCCTTTTTACGGGAGGTTTTTGCATTTTTCGTAAGAAGGCATTTATGAATGGGGATAAAAATGTGATGACCCGGTCTTTACCAGTCAATAATAACCTTGAAGGGTCGTGACCGCTGTTAATGGACCTTGCCTTTGGATCGGTCTATTAACAGCGGTCACGCCCCTCCTCGGTTATTATTGATGTGGTAAAGACCGGGTCATCACACTTTTATCCCCTTATTAATGCTTGTTGGAGACTGTTGACAGTCGGTTATTCAGTTTATGTGAAATGCTTGGAGGACCACTTTAAACAATAAGTCACCATGTACAGGTACAAGTGTGTAACACAAGTTTGTGTTTCAGGACATTGTTTTGACAGGTATTGTACGTACATGAACAGTGTGAGTTGAGGAATAAGTAGGTGTTCATGGGTTTAAGTTGACCTGTAAAGTTATTTTCTTTTAGGCTTTCAGAAAGCAGAGATTTGTTTGCATTATAAAGGTAATACAACATTTACTAACATCAAAAACCAAACTACCAAATTATTATGAAATACCGTACTACATGTAGACTGTAAGTAAATATTAGTCTCGAGCATCCTGTGTAATCATGGCACCTGGTGTGCTGTCATTTTCAAGAAAAGTGGTATTTTATTAATTTCCAGCGATGGTCGACTGACAATCGTTGGAAATAGTCTAGTTCGCCGACCTGATAATTCCCTGACGTCTATAAATTGGTCCGTTTTGTCTGAAGTAGGGTCTACAAGAACAGCATTTATTTTTCTGTTTTCTCTGTTTTTCCCAGTATCTGTGCTATTTTATTTGCTATAAAAACACTGACCCCAATTCCATTCCTTTCTGAAAATTACAGCAAAAGCAAATGTTGTATACTACCTTTAAAGACTACATTTGGAAGGGCAAAATGTGTATAAATGTACATCATAATGACATAATCACAAAGGAGTGATACTTTAATTCTCTATCCTTGCTTGATTCTTGTCAGCATTCTCACCATGCAGTATACAGAAAAAATACTCTTTAAGTGTATCAGTATTGCCAGGACAGTCACCTGTGGGAAGTATAATTGTAGACTGTATACTTTTTGAGCAAGCCGTGACTCATGGACATGCAGGGCTGGAATTTTTTGGGGGAAAATCAACTAGACCACTGGGCCAGTAGCTTAAGTAGGGCCAATGATTTTCCGTTTCAGAAAAGTGCAAATTCCGTTTTCAAAAATCCTAAATTCTGTTTCAGGCTGAAAAATGCTGTTTCACATTTTTTCAATACATAAAAGTGCATTTTAAACATACACCATGTACAGTCGTTCGGTTGGTACGTGGGAAAATTGCCCAAAAAAGATTGCTGTTTCAGCAATGGCCGATCTATTTACAGACGTAGTATTTAACTTCACCACAGTCAAGTCATTAATACTGCACCACCACAACCACCACCACCACCACAACCACCACACGCGTAATAGCCGTATACGCCACGATGTCACACACACATCACATGATTTGTATTTCTTCAGACCGAAGTGAAATTCATGTCCGCCATTTTTTTTTTTCACGCTTACGTTAGGCGACAAAATAGGATAGTTTACGGTAGATTTTTGGACCTGGATAAGTGAATTAGCACAACATGCATTTCAATAGAGCCAAAGTTTTGGGCCTTTTTGGTTTATCATTGAGCCAAACTGAAATGTACTGAAGTTTCAATAAATTGATACATAATTCGTACATAAGTTTCTGTGGGATTCTATCGTGCTCTGTGCTGCTTTCTCTGAGAGGTGCGTGCGACTCGAAAAAAAACCACAAAAAACTACACCATTGGACTTGTTGGTTTTGGAAACCGCAAGACCAGCACTCAAACTACTAGACTCTGTCCAGTGGTCCAGTGTTGATTTCAAGCCCTGGGCATGCAGTAGACTTCAGGAGCAATTTTTTTTGTCATTTACATGTATCGCATCTGTATTGATAAGAATCTGCATTTCTAATGGTTTCTCATAATGCCTAAAAGTGACAGTGTCTTGACACCTAGTCTGAACAAGTTTTTTTTTCTCCTGAGAACTGACATTGTAGCATCTTGAAAATCAAGTTTCTATCACTCCTAATATTTTGAAAAAAAATACTGACCTAAAGATTAGTTCTCCAAAATCATTGAAAGTACAATCTTGGTTAAGTTCGTTGATCAGGTCTGTGTGGTTAGCTTCCCCTGCCCCCTTCCAATGTAGAACCTTTATTTCCTGCGTGTCCCCATCAGTGCTCGTTGGCAGGATCTACACGTTTCTACAATTTCTGACTTCATTTGTCATTTCCTGATTCACATGATTAGAGTTCATTACCTTTGGAATGTTATATTCCAGAGTTGTCATGAAGTCTGTGTCAAGTCGCAAGTAAGTCTCAATTCAAGTCTAGTCTTTGAAAGCAAGTCTCAATTCAGGTTTCAAGTCTTTGAAAGCAAGTCCCAAAGGCCAAAATCACTGTACTAAAACATAAATCAAGAACTTTATGCAGTGACAGAATTGAACACCCTTGACCAGAAGGCCAGCAAGTTGGCTGAACCATGGCCAAGTTGCATGCAGCATGTGCTACGGTTTAACAATTGAAGTTCTTTATCATGAATCAGCTACATCGTGAAAGTTATGTCTATAAGTTCCCTGCCAAATTGTTTGGAAACGATGAAGATGCCTGTTGCGGGCAAGTCTTTCAGCTCAAGTCCCAAGTCAACATTAATGTAGGTTTCACACTACTCTGAACTTACCCGGGTAATTTATTACCTGGGTAGTTGTCATTACCCGGGTTCGTCGTAAAAGAGCGAAGTGAGAGCGAGAGCAAGCAATGCAAATTGAAACAAATCAGATCAGCATTGGCAGCGTGCACGCGTAATCCTTCAACTGTGTGGTCTAGACTGGTGCCTTGCATTAAGTGTATGTAAAAAGGCGAGGTACCAGCCACGGCGGCCGTACTAATAAATTACGTCACCTTCGCAAAGCTGGCCGATAAAACCCGGCGAGCATTCACACTACTGATGGTAACCCGGAGAATCGTCTCAAGGTCGTCGTTAACCCCGAGATTGGTGGGTTAACCCACCTCGCGAGCAGGGTTAGAAATTACCCGGGTTAAGTAGGGTTTTTTCTAACCCGGAGAATTGTAGTGGGAACGTTCCACATTACCCGGGTAATTGAAACGGGCTTAAGTCACAAGTCAATTCATTCGGGTCCAAGTCATCGTCACAAATTGTGACTAGAGTCCAGGTCACCAACTTTTCAACTCATTCTGTTCTAATGAATATTTGGTTTCATTTCTACTAATCCCCCAAAAAACTTGATTATTTTGTCAATACATGTTACATGTATTGTGCTTTTTTGTAAATTATTCTGTCACACATGGTAAATTACGTACATTTACATGTACTTTATAATAATTTGTGTTGACATGGAAATTCCAGGCAATGCATGTAGGAAAAGTATACGAAGGCTGTCCAGTGTAAACCCCTTGACCCCGGATTTCATATGGGGGCGCTGGGTCGCCATGCCGGCCTGTGCAGCCAAGCAAAACGGAAACAAGAGGCTTGTGCAGCCAAGCATAATGTACAGAATACCCCAATAATGGATTGAAAATGCAGAAATTGACGTGCATAGCCGTCAACCGGCCAGGTGGCAATTTTCAATCTGCACGTATTTGTGTCAATGTATGCAAGGGGTTAATACCTACAGATGTTGTGTATACATACAGGAAACATTAGGATTTGTGGTTGCAGAATCAACCACTGACCCTGAAGCTCTTTCAACTGTAGTCTTGGTCACAGAACCAACCACAAGAAGTACAACAGATATTCATTCACCTGGGTGGCTATTATTAGATGTTGCCTGTGTGTGTGGTTATGGGAATAGTAAACACAATGTCTGGCAATGTGCAAATAATATGCGGTTGGTGTCTAGAAAGTCAAAATAAGATGTCATTGTACATGTAGGTGTATGCTGGTATGTACTTAGTAAGTGCAGTGTATACAGGTGGGCCTAATTTTGTGTAATATTTTTATGTCGGTTTCAATCGGTATTTAATTTTTTTTTTGTTCAATGTACATATTGTTGCGTGCAATGTGCGTCACAAATATTACCATTTGGACATTTCATTTGGACATTGCAATTGCAGTTTTGTGAATTTTCCGGCTGTGCATCTGTGACATAAATCATGTTCAGTTAAACGTGTATCGACCTCCAAACGCAGATGTCCCATTGTTCCCTCTTTTGTTTGTACGTTTCGGAAGAATCCAAAGGTTTTGTACACGATCTCAATATTTTGGGAATACAGAGATAACACATTAAAGCACTCAGGGAACAAAAAATGTAGAAAATGGAAAAGAGAACAGAGCAAGACAATTATAGCAAAAAACTTTTTCTGAAATTTTGTACAGCTTTTTAACCCTAACCCCCCCCTAAGGGGCATGCAAAATCATATTAAGATTGTTGGGTTTTTCATGTTGGGTTTTTAATTTTTTTATTTTGTGTTGTTGGTTTATTTTTTTTTTTTGGGGGGGGGATGTACTTTATCATCATCACTTTTAGCATACTTTGGAAAATGGCAGATACTGATGCCTTGATAAACCATGTATGTTGGTGAACAAAATTCCTTGCCTTAACCCTAACCTTCCCTAACCTGCCAAAATCAAACACCCCATTTGTGTTGAATTTTGTGTGATTGGGTACTGTAGAGCCTTGGCACCATCACTTTGCATGGGACTTGATGCCCTGATTTTGTCTAAGTACAAAGAATGTGCCATTGGTTTACTACACAGTGTTGGAGTTTGTGTGGTTAGGGAAGGATTCTAGTAAAAAGCCTTGGGCTGTTAGGGTTAAAATCTTTTCAGTTATTTTGGTCCTACATGTAGTGGGTGCAAAAGAATGCATGGGATTGCTTTCCATGAGCATTCTTCAGGGGAAACCCTGTTTACTGAGGATAGTTCTGTCACGTTTTGTCTTGGCCTTTTTTTTCTAGCGGGTCCATGGGATGATACTGTCACTTTGGCTTAATCTGCAGAGATTTTCACCGATTCTTTTCACTTAGGTTAATAGGGCTGTTCATTTTCGAATAATTTAGTATTGGATTATTCGAAATGGATTTGACTGAATATTCGATACTCGCAGATCAAGTTTTTCAAGCTCCAGCTACAACTGCATGCCGTGCCGGTAAAATGTTGCACACAAAGCACCCCAGTGTTTTACGTGCGACGATCGATATTATGGACCGCCCGATTAATATTTGTTTGCATGTGCCAGTTGTATCAAGATCATTATGGGTACGTATAACGTTCTGAGAGAGACTGGGATTGCAGGTAACACCATGTGAAATAAATCTCTTCTAGGAAGAAGTGTGGTTCTGAAAAGAACCCGGATGAGTGTGTAACTCAACGTTTCGGACAGTGTGCTCTGTCTGTCCTCAGGAGTGTGAGGACGGACAGAGCACACTGTCCGAAACGTCGAGTTACACACTCACCCCGGTTCTTTTCAGAACCACACTTCTTCCTAGACGAGATTTATTTCACATGGTGTTACCCACAATCCCAGTCTCTCTCATATCGCACCCACCATGCAAAGCTTCAAATCGTATCTGTATAACGTTCTGATAACAAGAAGCCAAACTCCAGTCTGCATTTTTGCAGGAATTATTTTATAAGTGTCAAGGGTTGTACGAACGGAACAATAAAAATGCTGCATTTGACACTGCTAAGCGCTGTAACTTTACTATTAAAATAGCATCAGAGTCGTACCTGTACATGCATATTTTTCGAATATTCGAACCGGCAAAAAAGATATTCGAATATTCGGTTGACATCAAATATTTGAATATTCGGATTATTCGGGACAGCCCTATAGGTTAATAACTTGATATCCATTTAATCATATGAAGACTTAAGGCGCAAAAGCCTCTAAACGCCATAGGGCTGTTCATTTACGAATAATTTAGTATTTGAATATTCGAAACTGGGTTTGACCGAATATTTGAATATTCGATACTCGCCGATAAAAATGTTCAGTGCATGCTGCACCGGTAAAAAAACATTGCACGTAAAAGCACGCCGTTGTTTTACGTATGGCGATTGATATTATGGACCGTTCAAACAGCATTTTTTTTGCATGCCACTGTTATCAAGGGTTTTACGGACGGGAACAATAAACCTCCATCCACTAAAAGTTAAGATTGACAAAAATGCGGCATTTGACACTGCTAAGCGCCGTAACTTTACTATTAAAATAGCATCAGAGTCGTATCTGTATGTGCATATCTTTTCGAATATTCGAACTAGCAAAATGGTATTCCAATATTCGCTTGACGATCGAATATCGAATATTCGGTATATTCGGGACAGCCCTAAAACGCCACTTCCCAGAAAAATGAGATAACGATATCAAGTGAAAGCGCTTTCACTTGATATCGTTATCTCATTTTTCTGGGAAGTGGCGTTTAGCGGCTTTTGCGCCTGAAGTCTTCATATTGTGTTCCACATGTTGTCAATGCTTAATAAGTATTCTGTCGCTGAGCTGGTGAAATAGTCAGGTTAAACTTGTCAGGTCAGGTCAGGTCAGGCCAGGTCAGGTCAGGTCAGGTCAGGTCAGGTCAGGAGTGGCCCTTGTCTCAAGGTCACTTCCCATGGGACCTATCAGAGTTACTAGACATGTCAGATGACCCCCATAAAAAACAACATTTGCCATGCCAGGGTATATTCCCTGGTGAACAGCCAAGAATACATGTACATATACTCCTGTTGAGCTATAGTACATCACATGGGGGAATGACACCCGTTTACACTGGATCCCCCAAGGAGGATCCAAGGGGGATCAACTTACATGTAAATGCAGGTCTATATAAATAAATATTCAGAAAACTACAATATTGACGATTTGTTCCCTAATCTACATGTACATTGTACAATGTACATGTACATGTACATGTACATGTAGTATTGACCTATTATCGTATGGAAGATAGCCACATCTCTTAGACAGCCCTACATAATTTTTGATAGAAATTTTGGTTGTCTCAGATTTTGCATGTGGTGCATCAAATTATAACTAATGTGATTGGACAATATAGTTCACAATCTGCACTCATGCAATTTTACCATGACGGCGATAGATCAATCGTCCGTTTTACATAAAACCATGCAGGTTGACATTTTATGAACTAACATGTACATGTAAGTGCGTGCATGTATACATTACTACCCATTCATTGTGATCACAAGTTAAAAGGTACATGTACATTGTAGGAACCTGAGGATTTTTTTTTTTTTTTTCAGTATTAATTTATCCTCATATTTGCAGTTTACTTTTTTTCTGGCAGATATTAACATTTCCCAACTTCCGTTCAATGTCCACTTTGTCCAAAAAATCACTGTGCTCCAGCACATGATTGCTTTTTCGGTATACATTAAACATCATTACATGTTCATAAATCACAATTACGTATTTTGTTTTGCTCTCTGGTACACTTCAAAAATTAAAGCATGTATGTGGGAGCACCCAACACAATTAATCTTGGTTAAAAAAAAAAAATGTTCCCAGAATCAATATAGTTTATCACTGCCAGCCCAGTAATAAATTAGATTTCTTTCAAAGGGTATTTCTGTCTGCCCGCTGAGTGGTCTTAATGCTGTTCCAGTTCCAGTGTCGGGTTTCAGCAGTTCCATGTTGTTTGAAAATTAGAATATTGGTTGATGAAATACCCCTGGAAAAATATAACCTGTGCCATGGAGTAACCTGATACTAGTCTTTGCCATACATTCTAAAGGGTATCCCACATTATGTACAATCCTGGTGTGCTTCTTGTATAGTGAGTACAGCTGGGTCAGTATGCATTACATGCACTTGCAGGGTAATGATGGATGTTGTATGGAGGGAGTCTTTGATATTGTGCTTCCACATATGGGCATATTTGCTAAAATCCCAGCCTTCTCACATTGTTTGTTTGAGTTGAGCACATTTGTTGAAACTAATCCTGCCTTTGTACTTCTGAAATAACAAGCAACCCATTGTACAAAAGTATGTTTGTTTGTTTTTATACATGTAGGTTGTACTATGCATACAAAATTGTTATTGTCATTTTTTTTTAATATGTTAATTAGTATCACATTTACTGGATTCAAGAGGACCATTTTTATATGCTGACACTTGTTTGTTAAGCATACATGTATTTTGACTTTTTTTTCTTCATTTGTCTGAGTTCATGTGAACCTTTATTTTTTTAAACCCTAACAGTCCTGAATCCTTCAATTTCAATATGATTTTCCGCACACCCTAGGGAGTTAGGGTTAATGAGGAAATAATTTTGAGCATAGTTTAATAATGAATGTTATTTGATGTCAGTATAAACTACATATACTTGTATTTTGTAAATCATGGTGTATCTAGCAACATTCTTTGATCAGCCCAAACACAGTTGAAGAATATGGTTCATCTATCCCACTGGCTTATGAATTCATGCAGCAAATCATTGGTAACCCCTTCTGTTTCATGTGGCACTGAACCATGTTTGATGTGTCCCACTACATATGTTGTGACAATCATGTAATCATTAACCACAGGGCTGTGTTTGTTTCATACCCCCTGCCCACAAGTTCAAAGGTCACAGCCAAAGTATGCGCAGAGGGATTCAGGTTTTCCAACTGGAGGGTGACCCCTTGTACATCCCTGTGGGAAAGCAGTCAGCTTGCTGGCAAATTGTGTTTTTAGTGGGTGAATAGCATCCCATAGGCCCTAACCTCCCCGACCTCGCCTGTAGTGAAATGTAATACATCCTGTATGTGTGTCTGCACAAGCAAGGTGTATGCATTTTGGGTTTAGCAAATTGAGTTGCTAATCATGTTGCTGCTTGTCCTGGCAATTGGGTCTCCTAGGAATGGGTGGTGATGTGAGTCAATTCAATTGGACGCTTGGCTGATTGTTGAGGTTAAATCTGTCCGCTCCCAGGTGTAGTGATTACACCATCTATCCATTGACTGGGGAAATGTCAACAGACCGATATGAACAATTACATCTACATGTACAATGTACCTTCCATTGTAAAACAGTCAATCAACAGTACGGCATACATTATTTAAATACTGTTACCCTAGATAGTAATCTTATAGTACTTGAATTTATCCGACACAGAATCTTTTGCCTTTTCACGTAAATACAACTTGCACAATGATTTTAAATTTTCCCGATGTAGCCTAACAAATTGTGAACATCAGGCATAGCTTGGATAATGATCAGAAATAAAAACTAGTTTCAATATGAAAGCTTAGTGTTTATAAAGATGGTATCAGAACCAATCCTTAGAAATTCAACTGTCATCAGCTCTGTCAATGCTACATGCATATCATACCTTTAACAAACATAATTGTTATATCTCCATCTTGGATACTGTATTTTGATTGGCCTAGAACGATCATGTGTCTGGTCTATGTATAAAAACGACTGGCACACTCCAAGCATGATATCACACATCAGCCAGGTAGCTATTGAGCTGTATCATTGGTACCCACGCATTTTTCACCTACACTGTTGACGGTAGTAAACTATAATGGGAGCAGCGAACTAGCAGACGATCAGCTGTATCATTGGTACCCACACAATTTTCACCTTCACTGTTGACGATAGTAAACTATAATGGGAGCAGCGGACTAGCAGACGATCAGCTGTTTTGATCGTGTGATTTGTTTGAGTTAATTTCCAACGAGCAAGGCAAGTTGAATTGAAAAAATAAACTTGTGTTTGGCGATATAACAAAACAATTGTTGACACCTATGATGTGGGATATGACGTTTTTAACACCCGAGGGGACGCACAGCACCCTTGGCTTCACCTCAGGTGCTATGCTTCCCTCAGGTGTTAACCCCTTGCGTACGGTTGACACAAATACGTGCAGATTGAAATTGCCACCTGGCCAGGTGACGTCTATACACGTCAATTTCTGCATTTTCAATCCATTATTGGGGTATTGTGTACGTTATGCTTGGCTGCACAAGCCTCTTGTTTCCGTTTCGCTTGGCTGCATAACCCGGCTTGGTGCCCTGGCGCCACCCGGTGGCAAGGGGTTAAAAATATCATATCCCACATTACAGCAGTCAACAATTGTTAATTAAATATAAACTACAAAACATTTCTGCTGCTGACATGCTTCTGATCATGTAATGCCATGTTGTTGTGAAACAGGAAATGAACCCCATGTAGTTTAACATTCACATTAAAAAAAAAGGTTCTAAAGGCCAGACCCAATTATGTTTGGTTGGCTGCATATATTGCTCAGAATTTGGGGGAATTCTTTCCTTGGCCATGTCCCACTTGGGTAAATGCACTAAAATGAATCATGACTGAAACATTCCGGTCGCCTGGATGAGATCGGTATATGGAACAGGAAATCCAATCTTGCAACCGTGGGCTACACTGAGGGTGAATATGCAATTTCCTGGATAATTGATTGTAGATTTTTAAAAATACCATACTGGAATCATTGAGTCATACATGCTCTGGCTATTCAGTGAACTAAAAATTGTCATTGCGTGTATACGTAGGCCTTCCAGGGGTGAGATTTTGCCAGATTTTTCCTGATTTCAGGATTTTTGGTGAGACGGCTTTCAGATTTCCCAGAAGATTTGTTGGTCCTTAACCCTAACAGCCCAAGGCTTTTTACTAGAATCCTTCCCTAACCACACAAACTCCAACACTGTGTAGTAAACCAATGGCACATTCTTTGTACTTAGACAAAATCAGGGCATCAAGTCCCATGCAAAGTGATGGTGCCAAGGCTCTACAGTACCCAATCACACAAAATTCAACACAAATGGGGTGTTTGATTTTGGCAGGTTAGGGATGGTTAGGGTTAAAGGGTGGCTGCAATGAAATTGTACCCAAAATAATTGTATAACTCTTTTTATAAGAAATGTGATTAAAATGTGTTTTCCGTGTTTCTGCCCATTTTTGGTGTTTAATTTTCACGGAATATAGTTCCCCCTTTCTCTATTGTTTCCGCGCCCCTAACTGCGTGACGTCATCTCGGGAACACGGAAACTCAGCGAGAGTACTTTGATCAGTGTGCGTTTGTGTACTTGTGGATGTATGCCGTTGTTGAGGGAACCAGCCCCGCGCGATTTAATAGCTGTGGATGAAGGGACCAGGGAAACATTTCTCGTCGCGTTAAAATCTTCAAACAGAATCTTTTGGATCTGAATCTGACAATCAAGTGTTGATTTTGGACTTGTTGATTCAGACACTTCTTCGAAACATTATTGGGGCGAGGAAGAAAAGGATCTTGGAGCTCTTCCGTACATGTATAAGCCAGAAGGTGAGAGTAACAGTGAAACTACTGAAGACTCTGAATTGGACTCCCGATGCAGAACGCGGTGAAAGACTTGAAAACAATTATTGCTAGGCTAAATAACACTCTCTGAGTCCAAATACGACGGTATTTCAGTTCTACTGGAAAGAGGTGAAGACTGACACCATCCTTAGTGGTGTTGCTGAATCCAGCAGCAACACAACGACACGGTATTATCGACGAAAAACATTCACAAAACACTGAAAGCTTTCCACGACACAGCGAAAACACACGTGCATGTCAATGCAATGCACGCTCGGTGTACTATGTCGAGTCATGGCCGACCAGCCACCAGCCAGCCGGGTTCCCGGGATGACGTCACATTGGCGTTACCACTTGATGGGCGGGGCTGACCCCCTCTCGCCTTAAAAATTTTTGTTTCAAATGCTTACGCGAAATAAAAACATACAAACAACACACAGTTGTTTCCAAAACTTTATTTCATCGATATACACAATAAAAATTCCATTGCAGCCACCCTTTAAATTGTTTTATCATTCCAAAATAACCACTGCAACGTCTTCTTGTTCTAATGACCCAATTTTTTTTTCAATTTTGAACCGTATCTGTTTGTAGAAAATGTAGTTTTTGTATGCATTTATTTAGCAGTGACATACAAATCAAATCGTGGATTTTCATTTTTTCTCAAATCTCACTCCTGTTCTGGCTGTTCATTACTTAGACAGATCTGAGTTAGGGAAAGTACATGTAAGAACCAGATGTAAATTTATGTTCAGTTCAACCACTTATTATGCAGAACCAGGGTTTAGACTGTGCCTTGTTCTTTTTGAGCCATTATCACAGCATTAGTATGCAGCTATTTCAGCAGTTCAGTCAAGGTCACTAAGGTTGTGTCAAGTACACATGACCTATAATGCCCTCACATGCAGGCACAGGTGTGAGCCACTCCACCTCACTGGCTACTGTAGAGCACTCTTCAGCACAATTCATTGCATGACAAACTGCCTTTGATAAAACTAAAGTGTGTGACAGACAAGTGTAGCACATATGATTTGAAATGATTAATGTCTGCAAGCAATGGGTGTTGGCTTTAACGATGTCATGGTTCACCTGTTTCCCTGTGCAAGTGCACAATGTACATGCGTATGCATATGGAGTCCATGCAACACAGTGTGTAAATTAACTGGTACATGTGTACAAAGCAAGACATGAGAAGTTCCCAGTAATTGTAAATGTACTGTACATGTACTTGTACACACAGTGCAACACTGTGACAGTCGGCAATGGTGTGCATGTCATGTACTTGCCTATTACGAGGAAAATCAACAAATTCTCGATCTGCGCCTGTATCATCAGTGTACATACATTTTGTACACGTACGAATACCAACAACTGCTTCGTGTTTGATTGGTCCACATGGAGAGAGGCCACACTGACAGTCCGGGATTCGCTGCACAGTGAAAGAGCAAACAGTAATTTCATAGAAATGGCTAAAGGTTGGCTGACTGGGATATATTAATATGCTCGTCGCATTGGAGATGACACAGCACACAATGTAGACATGCATGCTGACATGTGTCATTGGCAGTGTTCATATATGCACTTGAGATATTGGAGGTCAATGGAAATGCAAAAGGCACACATAACACTTTACATGGCAGCACTTTTGTTTAAAAATAAAATGGCACATTTTAATATTTTATGCTTTGTTTTTGTGTTAAAGTAATTCTGTGTCAAATCACACAGATTTTCGAAAGCTCCCAGGGTGACCTTTTCACTGAGGACCAAATACAGTTGTAAAAAAATCTGCAAATTCCCAATGATTTGAGCCAGATTGCAAGTGGTTTGAGAGTAAAGGCCCTCTGAAGTACGTTAGTCACAACCTATTTTTAGGATGGTGTATTTATCTTATTTTTAAAGATAGAAATTTACTTTGTAACCAAAGAAAGGTCTGTTGATCAGTATGTTTAACTCTGTAAGCCATTTCAGGAGTCCAGTCTCTGTAGTAAGCCCAAGTTGTTCTAATATGAATTCAAACCAACCCCATTGACTAAAAACTGTATACATGTACTTTGATTAGTACATTTACAGTGGTATTAAATGCACTGAAAAGAGTCGCAAAGTGCCACTTATTTATAGTGTGATTGTTTACAAGTTATGTGAAAACCAGTGAAGAAACTAGCAGAACGGTTGACCTATGACTTCATATTAAAGGTAGTGTACATGATTGGTCATTGTTGCAATTTTCAGAAATGGGCAGATTTGGGGGTTAGTATTTTATAGAAAATATCATTCCACTGACATGTTCAAAGTTTTGCGTTGTTGGATGGCGAAAAAAACCAGAGAAAAACGGCGCTTGTTTTCAACTGTCGGGCAGATGATAGCCTTTAGTCTTATACCTGAATGCACGACATGCCCCGAATATGCCAGCATGTCCGGGGCGCGCCACTCATCCGGGTAGCCACACGCGCCTTGACTAAAGGCTACAGGGCAGTTTTCCTATGATTTCAAGCTGGAAATCGTTGGAAAACGATTTAAATCTCCACTTTTCTTAAAAACGACAGCACACCAGGTGGCATGATTTCACAGGATGATTGAGACTGCTATTAATGTAACTCACAGTCTAGTAAGGTATTTCGTAATAATTAAGAAAAAAAAATGGAGGATTACCAATCATGTACACTACGTTTAACCCTCCTGTTCTCAAGGTCAAAATGGAGCCAGCTACCTTTTTTTGTGCATTAATTTTGGGTGTGTACAATTTAACATGTTCTGAATCAAATTATAGTTGATGTGATTGAACATTGCTTCACAAGCTGTGTTCAAGGTATGCTACTGCATTAGATTGACCGAATGACCATGTCATATAGTGGTCAAGCCATAGAATTTGGATATTGATGTATTATTATCGTGTGAAATCCTTTGGCGACTCATGAATAGTTTGGCATCTGTACATCACCATTTAAAGCTCATGTAATGTGTACTTGAGTACACCAAACAGTATTGAAATTGTATTATAATCAGAATGCAAACAAATAAACATTGAGCATTCATTCATTTGACCTCTGCTTCTCACACCTTGCAGGATGACCGGCCAGTTGCCCCTCCTATGGCCGTGTGCAGTTATTGCCAGGCAACAGCTGAATGTAACAGGGAGGGCAAGCCGGAACAGCTGCTTTCTTGTGTTGACTGTGGAAACAGTGGTAAGAAGGCTTTCAAAGATTGTAATAACAACAGAGGTAGAAACGCTGTAGTCTTTGCTAACAGGATGCCATTTGGTTTTTTTTATTTTAGAAAGCTCTTTGTTTGCGTAGCAAAATTGTCTATTATGTGGACTGAATCTCCAGTGCAATTAATTGGTTTCATTGTGTTATACGACCATAAACCGAGGAAATTCTTTGTTCAGGAAATAGTAACAAAGAGTGATGGCATTCCAAGAATTCACAAGTTTCTTGTCATTGGAATTAAGGAAGTTATCAGAGTCCAATAGTGTTGCTGACGTGGAAAGTCATTGCTAATTGGGAGAAGACATATTTAAAGTCGTGCTGTTAATTTTTTTGTTAATATTACAGGTGTTGGTAGACATTAAGTACATGTCAGTTGAGTAATGATTTTTAATTAAAATGTGTTTTGAAATTACCACTGCAGTATCCCTGTAGTTTGCACTGACTTCATATATTTCTCTAAAACCTCTTTTGCCTGCCGTCCTTGATGTCAAGCGATACGGATATGTGGAGTTCCCTTCCAAATAAATTCATCCCCTTGACTCTGCAACAGACTACTAGGGCATACATGTACGACGTACACAGGCCTTGTTGAAACTGTAGTCAGCTTTGTTTACAAGATGTGACTTGTGTGCGGCAAGGCCCCAAAGATGGCAGACTACAAAGGATTATGGGAGATGTAACGTCAAGTGCAGACAATCCATTAAGTGGTTCAATTTCATTGTGCAGCAAATTGACACAATCTCAGGATGTTTTTTTCCACACAAAAATTCCCTCCGCTTGTTATTTTTTTCTTCCCAGGATATTTTCTTTTGTAGAATTAAAAGGAATGGGATACTGCATTTTTCTGTTTAATTAGGTTCATGCAGATTTGCGTTAATTGAAGGCATTTTGCATTCTGTATCTATCCAGCACACCCTTCCTGTCTGAAGTATTCAGCCGCACTGACTGAGAGAGTGCGTCAAATCCATTGGCAGTGTGTCACTTGTAAAACATGTGCAATCTGTGACAAGCGGGGAGATCAGGTAAGTGCTTAGTGGTAACGGTTGTGTGTTCCCAAGGCCCTTAAAACCATAATCTCCTAGCTTTTCAGCCAGTGATCCTCCAAAATCCGCCACTGTGCTGTAACCCAATGAAACACTCTTTGTACTTATTGAGGGATATCAAGCCCCGTGTAAAGTAGCATTGGCTCGGCTCTACTCTCCTCGATCCTACAAAATCCTCCAAAAACCTGGTAGATTTTTGAAGGATCCGGGATGGCTGGGGTTAACCCTAACTCTCTTTCGGATCTTTCCCAGTCGCCCTGCTAGTGCAACTCAATCAAACGGCAGCAAAGCGTGAAGCCCGTTGAATCCAACAGAATCCAACATTTAAAACCAACGTCTTCTGTCGGTTGTTCACCTCAACAGAATCGAATAGAGACGGTTGGAAATTGTTCCATTTAATATGGTTGGGGTTAAGGGGTTGTTGCCATTAAACCACAATGAGAAACCCTTCCTTCAGACTGTATATCAGTACCCAGAGCCCTATGAATGCTATCTGGCGTATTGTCTGCACATCTTGGTCACCTTTCCCCTGTGGCATGATTGCTTCATGTCCCCTCTTCGAGGATTGAGTAAAATCTTTATATGTAACATGTATATTCATTATGGCCTCCTTGACAACCAAAAGCAAGTTAAGCAAGGACTAAACAGTTGTTGGCGATTGTTTGATTAACCTTGCCCAAACCTTGGCTAGTCGACCAATTTGACGCAGCCTACAGTGCATAGCCATATTTGGTTAGCATGTATCATGTTAAAGGTAGTGTACACGATTGTTTTTTTACTGAAATATTACGAAATACCTTACTAGACTGTAAGTTAATAGTAGTCTCAATCATCCTGTGAAATGATGGCACCAGGTATGCTGTCGTTGTCAAGAAAAATGGAAATTTATATCGTTTTCCAACGATTGCCAGCCGGCAATCGTTGGAAAACTGCCCTCTATAACAAATGTAGCCTTTGGTCGAGAGATTTTTCGTAGTGTGAAAAGGCCTCTAGACACTGGAAATGCCTGTAAATGGCTGTCGTGGTCGCTTATAACCAGTGGTCATAGTAGCAGTTGTAAAAGTAAGCTTTACAGACAAATTGTTTTCAAGAGGGGATCTTTGTTTGAATTTGTGCCTGTGCAGGAGTTGATTTCCTGTGCATGGTGTGGCAGAGGACATCACATGAGCTGTGTGAAACCACAACTCAAAAGAGTACCCAAAGGTAAGAAAGCAAGAAGGAATTTCAGAAATTATCAGAAAGACAGCACATCTTGATTTGTCTGCAAAATGACTGAAGTTTTCGGAGTAAATTAAAAACTTGAAGTTGTTGCACGATAAATGCAGACCTATCATGGTAGAGTTGTTGTATTAGCCAGTCATATTAACCTTAATTCAACAAATTCTTGGACAAACATGACTGTGCAGCATTAAGCGATAGGTTGGTTTTGGTCATCTTGTCGCATTAAGAAGATGTGTCTTAAAGTCTTTAAAAGTGGGGGATAATTTTTCTGGAATCTGTTGAAGAACTATCATCTATAAGATCTAAGCCCAGGAAAACCGTAAGGATGGTAGGGTTGGCAATTCAAAATGTCGCCGACCCTACTGTCTCTGATTGTAATCCTTTACATGTACCAAGAGTGGCTTTTAGCCTTGTATTGTATTTCAGTAAATTTCATCCTTTACCTATCTTTACACATTCACCACACACATTCACCACACACATTCACCACACACATTCACCACACACATTCACCACACACATTCACCACACACATTCACCACACACATTCACCACACACATTCACCACACACATTCACCACACACATTCACCACACACATTCACCACACACATTCACCACACACATTCACCACACACATTCACCAGGTTTTGCATACATTGGGTTAAAAGAGGTATCAATATGTAGACTAGGAGCAGTGAAATTTGCTCTGAACCGTTTGAGCTAAACCAGATCAACTCATAGTGCCAGTCTCGTACTAGGAATATTTTTCACTTCCTGTGGATGGCATTTCAGTCGCTCCAAAGCTTTGCCCCAGTTAATACTGTTGCCAAGTGATTCTTGTAGATGGTGAGGAGCAGCTGACATCAAGGGCTTCTCTCAAGGCCAGAAACATGTAACCGTGACCTTTCAGGCATTCACACACAAGATGACTTGTGTCACTTCCTTGATTTTTAGGCATGGGCATCAGCAGAAGAGTGGTTAAATTATTAGAGCTCTAAAGCTCGTAGGGTACGTCCATTTTTGTGCACAAACCCATGAAAAGCTTGAAATTTGATACGTTTACTATAGTAGAGTATAATGTGCACATACCTGTGGTTGCACTGATTTGCATGCATTAACCCGAACTCTCTAGTGTGTGGAAAATCAGGTTAAAATTGGAGGATTCAGGAGTGTCAGGGTTAAAGAACTCAACATTGTTGATCTCAACAATGGTCTAGGCAAGATAAACAACCCAACTACATGTAAGTGCGTGCTGAAAATCTCAACCCCTTGAGCACGGTATTTTACAGGAGACGTCGGGGTGTTGCGGCGGTTCTGGCAGCCAAGCGAACCGCTACAATGTGTTTGTGCAGTCAAGCATGACATACACAATAATCCAACAATGGATTGAAACTGCACAAGCAGCGGCCAATGGCGTCATCCGGCCTGGTGACACTGTTTTTGGGTTTTTTTTTGTGCCATATGGCATCATCCGTACGCAAGGGGTTAAGCACACAAAGCAATATTCTTTCAGGTGTCAGTTATGGATGTTTACAGATGTGCGTGGGAGACGCATGCAGAATGTCCACGCATTCGTCAGTCACCCGCACAACACGTACACAATACCAATCACTGCTGGCTTCAAAGTTTCCATACAAGGGAATAAGGAGTTAAGTGTTCTCGTCATGAGCCAGTTCGGTATTTCAAAGGTCAAAGGTTATTTGGGATAAAAATTGCTGACGCCATGTTACGCGAATGCGCATTCTGATTTAATTTAACACGTGCGCGTTGTGCGATCCCCTTTTACATTCACACGCGCGCGCGTTAGGTCACGCGGGCCATTCGGGATAAAATGTCTGTGTGCACATGCGCAGCTGAAATACCGAACTGGCTCATTTGACAGAGCTCTATGGCATCAGCTCAGTGAGTTGAATCGTCTTTCTTCATTATTTTGCAGGGCCCTGGAAATGTAAGCCTTGCAAAACTGGAAAGTGGCAATCTGTGAAGATGTTACCATCGACATCTTCATCCTTATCATCAACCCTGAGCACAGCCACTGGCCTGAAGAGAAGCTACCAGTCCAAGCTGGGCAGAGCCAACAAACTCAAAATCCAGTCTGTCAAATCAGCACCCCGCAGAACGTAAGTTGTAATTTGCTGGGAGTGGGTGCATGCTCACTACCTGATCATACATTGACCAATCTCTATGCAGAGTAATGCAGTGCCTGCTCCATAACCTTTGTCTGTGTCGGTGCATTTATGCATTGTGTGGCACTATTTAGCAGATCTGCTATTTAGTGACCATTAAACCATTGAGTACGGTATTTTACGGAAGACGTCAGGGTGCCGCAGCAGCTCTGGCAGCCAAGCGAACCGCTACAATGTGTTTGTGCAGTCAAGCGTAACCTATTCACAATTATCCAACAATGGATTGAAACTGCACAAACAGCGGCCAATGGCGTCATCCGGCCTGGTGGCACTGTTTAATCCAACAATGGATTGAAACTGTTTTTTTGCGCCAAATTCCGTCATCGGTACGCAAGGGTTAACTGTAACTCCCAAGGCAGTCTTGAGTTATCCAACATTGTGCAGCAACTCAATGGCACGTTCTCCATACTTAAACTTTGATGGGGCATCACTCCTATATATAGTAGAAGAGGCTGGGCTCTACTTTCCTGAATCTTACTGAATCCTCCAGAGCCTTCTGGTGGATTTTGAATGATTAGGAAGGCTCAGGGTTAATTGAAAACGAACAATAGTACTTCAGTTTTAAACAGTTGATCAGAAAGTACTCATTTATGCCTACACTTAAGTTTTTTTTATTTTGTTTTTTGTTTTTTTTCTTTTGTTTATTTTTTTGTTGTTGTTGTTGTTGTTGTTGTTGTTTTTTTTTACTTCAGGTGGTTACCACAAAGGCTCATCACCTTTATCCCTTTATACAATTTTGCGAAAATTACTTGTGATGAATTCTGCTTTTGATTGGTTCACAGATGATTTGTGCTCTGTAGAAAAATTTCCTAAGCAACATTTTGTGTTGATGAGCTCCATGAATTTGGGCCCGATTAGTTCACTCATCAGACAGGCCTCAGTACAGGACTTGTAAGCCCCCTTTGGCAGAGTGCTTGAATAGTTAGCCAGAGGTCTTAATATCAAATACGAGATCAGCTAAAAGAGTTGGCTCAGCCTTGTGGCGTCCTGAATAGCTTTATCATACATAATAGTTAAGTGATTCAAGGCAGCAGAGCGTGTGTTTAATGGTTACAGTATCCGAAAATGATGTCCAACTGATGTCGTATGTCGAAACTACATCCCTATTAGCATTGCTCACACAATCTCCCCATGGCAAGGATATGTAATCTGGGTGATGATATTCAAAATTGATACTTAAGATGTCTTCTGGTGTTACATGTATAAAAAAAATTTAAAAAAGGGTCTCCTACATTTCTCAGTTTTAATGTAATGCAGTGAATAAGTTGGTGATTCTTGAATTTTTGCATCAATACTTACCATCCAAATCTGAATTGTGCAATCACTATTTTACTCATTGCATTCCTGACGGATGTCAACTTTGAAAATAACGCTGATTCATACACACATATGTAATTGATAATGATGTCAGCTCTATTAATAAAAAAAATTCGAAGTAATTGACAGGAACACAAGTAATTGACAGGATTGAAGTTGAATCTTGAAATCTGTCGACAGTGAACCACATGTGATTCACTCCTTACTGCGGATAAGTTGCACTGGAGGATCGGATCGGATCTTAGTTCTTAAGTGCCTTCTCTACCGCTTTATCTTTCCTGGCCCCGCAGTGCCAGACTCTTTTACACTTGTCCTAATACCTTACTAGACGGACCACTATCATGTACAGAATCACAGGCAGTGACCGACAACCCAGGTTAGTTGGGCATTCCGGATAAGCTCGCTATCGGTGTAGGAAGTCGGGTGGCCCGCCCTTTTCAAGCCCCACTTATCTGCTGCAGGATTCTCATGAGTATTAACTTTGAGGGGCTGAATCACTTGCTTGTTTGGAGACCAATGTGTGTCTTGATTGCCAACGATTTCCTCACGGCTTTCATTCATGCAGGGGCTCATAGCGTGCCCGAAACATTGACAGCATATGCATCCTGTGTAGTATGACGCTACAGGTCGTTGACATTAGGAGCATGACACACTGTAAACGTGATGAAGTAGGTTGCACACAGGTCGCCAAAAATGGGGGATTTGAGTTCAATTTGTGATGTGCTGAAGTGTGAATCACTCCAACCCAGATAACATTAAGGTCTGCGAGGTCATGCCAGCGCCTGTCATTTACCTGTCATTTAGAACTGCATACTTAATTAGTTTGCACACATACATGTAGCTCTGATTCATATGAGGACCATCTCCGAAAGACATTCTGTTGCAGAAGGAAACATCTCATAATATTTTGGAGAGTGAATCTCCATGTCAGTGAGTGCAAAAACATTTCTCAAAAGTAACTGTACACACACAAGTTGTGCGATGTGAAGATGGAATGTAAAGTTGTGTAGGTAGAAGGCGAGGACAGACTTGAAAACCCGGGGCCAATTTCATAGAGCTGTTAAGCACAAAAATCTGCTTAGCATGAAAACGTCTTGCTTAGTAAAAACAGGTTACTAGCCAAAAGTCCATGTAATGGTCATCCAGTTTTTATCAAGGAAGCATTTTCATGCTAAGCAGATTTTTGTGCTTAACAGCTTTATGAAATTGGCCCCTGGACATTTCGTTTGCTTATGTAGTACTCGCTTGGTATCAGATTAGTGTTGTAACATAAACTCTGTTGTCTTGTCTCCTACAGTGTAGATTTGCTTGACCGACAAATTATAAACACTTACTTTTTACAGTATTTTGCAATGTCGTCTTTATGAAATTTAGACAGCAAACTCGTGTTCCAAGCCATTACTGTATTGCATTTTGGAACAGAAAAAAAAATGAATATTTAAATTACCAATTATTTGTTAGGTTGGTACAGGCCTGATGTACATGGAAATTGTCCAAGCCATGGATTTAACATACGCTCTGAGCCATGTTGTTGTATGGGTCAAAATCAGTCAAGGTGATTGTTTTTGACCCTCCTGCCATAGTACAAAACCACATGTAATCTGATCAAGTCTGTGTAAAAGTATAGCAGGGGAGGTGGAAGGAAATGTTGACTGATTTTGACCTTTTAAATAGTAGGAGGGTTAGTAGAAGGCAAATTTTTCACAATTGACTGTGGGAGAAGTTTCTCTGGAAGGTATTTGCTGAGTGCACCACCAAGTTCATTTTGCATGTTTAACCTTGCTGTATTCGCAAAGGAGTTAAAAGAAGTCATGCTTCCTGTTGGCAAAAGAGACTCGCGCAAACTCTAGTATTTCTAGACTTTGACCAACTTCTTTTCAGCACCATGGTTTCCAGACCCGAGGTGGGCCCACGCCTCTTGCTTCCTGCCGGAGGGGGAGGGGGGGGTTTGTTGTACCCCCCTCTCCTCAAGTTTTCTATGAGTTTGTGATGGATGTTCGACGTGTGTATGGAAATGTCTCACCATCCGCTGTTCTCCCGAAGGAGGAGGATTTCATAAAGGATCGTGAATTGAAGCAGCGTGTTCAATACTGGAGAATTAAACCTGACCTTAAGAAAAGGGGGAAAAAATCAAATGAAAAACTGTCACGGCATGTGTTTCGGTTTATTCCAGGGGGGTATATTGATGGCCCCTTGTTTGCCACCTGTAATCTATGGGTACGTGAACCCTAAGGTGAAATTTTATACCTGGTGTCATTTGTGATCTGGCAAATTTTTGCTTCTTTGGCTGTATCACGCACTGAAGTGAATGTGCGTGATATGTTGCATTCTTTAGTGTGTCTTTATTACATAATGTATTACATAATTTTTTTTAAGAGCAAGGGAAGTGTATATTGTGATCCTAGCTGTCTTACATGCACTTTCATAAAGTGTTCAAGATTTTAGATACTAGTATCCATGACAGTTGATTTTGGTAGTTCATGGGGACGCCTACGTGTACTAGTTTGATTTTGAAACGGCACATCTTGCAAGTCTGAAAAGGTGTTCAAACACTAGCAACAAATTTCCCTCTATAAATGCAGTGCTTGCCTGCATCATAATGCTGGTGTAATTTATTTGATTTATATTACCAATTACATGTAACTCTGCAGTGTGCCATGACGCTGTTTTGTTAAGTAGGTCACCGAGGTTTAACAGTGCGTGTATATTGTCATGGCACACTCAAGATCAAATTCAAAGATGAGGCAGCTTATCATCAACTTATCACTCGTAACCGTCACGGTCCTCTTAAGTTCTAGCCACATTGAGAGACCACGAAGTTGATGTATAAGACCGGTGTAGTATACTCGAGGGTTGATAGACAGCCAAAATCTTTTTAATCCCATGGTACCACGGTGGTAAGCAAAGTGTGACTTTATAGTCTCAGGCATGGTTTCTATAAGCTGCAAAATTCTGGCCAGCTTAGTGTCAAAGTTTAGGGAAGCCCTTTGCTATAGTACATGTATTTATAAATACATGCAGATGTTTGACAGCGAGTTGTCACTCAACCACTTTGCTGTCACATCAGTGTTGGAAATGGCTTGATAAGTTCTTTCCTTTGGCATTAATGAGGATCAAGTTGTGGTTTACCACCAGTTCCTCAAACCCACAAGGAACTTGGTTACATGTCGGATGACGTCCGTTATTCAAATATGTATCCTTTCATTATCCCCCAGACACTTCACTCATAAATATCCCCCAGATATTTACTCATAAAGGAGCTGGCTTGATTCCAATGATTTTTGACATAAATAGCTGATGTCAAATGGTTGTAAATTACATGTACATGAACTTCGTACTTTTTTTCAGACCTTATTTTTATGTCTTGCGTTTTGATTCAATTTGTCAATTGCACCACGAAGTGATGGATCGTTCATTGGTTTTTGTACACACGATACGTCAGTTTGATGCGGCAACTATCCATGATACGTCACTTCGTGGTGCGACTGCCGAATAGATCCATCGCTCTTTGTGAGTTTCCACACCCCCTAGACGACCCTGTGGAATTTTGTGTGGTAGTTTTTACTTGTATCAAATTTTGCACGTGATGCATCAAATTATACGTCCTGTAATAAGCCATTTTTTTAACAAGCTGCATTCTTGCTATTCTACCGCGATAGGTCAATTATGGCATCCTGTCATTTTATTCAATGAAATGTTTGAATAGTTGACTCCAGTGTTTAGCACTAACCAAGATGCTATTTGAAAACTGCTGTGCCATGAATATTGCAGCTAGACAAATTTGACTACATGTACACCTGTGAGCAACGGCGAGTGCTCTGAATTTGAAAGAATACATCATCGACAGTTTCGTCACGCCTGTCTTTTTGGGGTTTTTTACCTTTGCCAGCAGAAATTCCAGACTGAGTGCCAGACAGACTCAGCCTCTTCATTTCCTTAAACACAGTCACTCAGATTCACATTGATCATAATTTACTGAGCGCTTCCAGCCCCGGCGGTGGGCTATGTGCATTACAGGTGCCAGTCCGTCATGAGAAGGATGCACTTGATAACCGATTCCAGCCCACATAGAGGCCACTGTACATTGGATGATTTCCTGTTAGCGTCCATTCAGGATGCGGGGACTTATCATACGTTAGAGTGGAGGCCATTTGTGTATTAATAAAGTGTGCTACTGGGCAATGGGTTCTTGAACCCAGAGGTAATATGGCCACGTTTCGTAGCAATTGTAATTAATCTTTTTATACTTCCGCAAGTAATTTTTTAGTAGGTTGAAATTTGAACTAGATCGTGTCAACTTTTCCTAGTCTTGTCAATGTGCCAAGGTGTGTCGTAACTAAGCAGTACTGGATAAGTGAATGTGATTATCCGCATTGAGTTTAAGTGCACCTGTAAGTCGGAGATAACAAAGCCCAGTTTTAACCAATTCATCAGAACAACCCATGCAAGACGACCGTAAATTGATGCCCTTGACCTGCGAGCCAACATGCAGGTTTAATCAGACATAAAGATCAGACATGGACTAATAACATTTTGGGATGATTCAGCGATGTTGGACTCTGCTGGTAGACAGAAGCCATTGTCATAGAAGCTTGGTGATTATATGTCTGAAAAACAATTAATCATGTTTGGATAACGTGATGGCATGTGTGCATCTACGTGTGTGCATGCATGTATGTGCAAATTCACACGGATGTGTGTCATAAGTGAAACCACATTCTGGATTGAACAACCGTTAAAACTGAATGTATATATTTCAGGCTTGATGTTATTAATGTTTGGGATACGTTCCATTAATTTATGTGCTTGTATGAATTGACTTCAAACACTAACCTTCCATCCTTCAAGCTCTGTACATTATTTTGAAATGTAAACCGATACCAACTGGACAGCTTAGTTTGTGTATGACATACACGAACCCATGAAAGTGTTTGCTCAGGAGTATATAATACACAACTTAACAGTTACATTTTCTATAGCCGGGGTACCTCTGGCCTTCATGCATGTTCTGCTTGCTGTATTGTGTGCAGAGGAGTTAGAGTGTGTAATAAAGGCCAGAGGTATTAGGGTTACTGAATGTTTTGACTGCCAGAACACCGAATGATGGGCAATAGACCTTTATCATGCTGTCACCATCTTTGTCATGTTCCCTGTATGCATTAGCAATTATGAATAGTGATTCCAATTATTGAATGAAGGTGCCAGACTATTTTTCCTTCCAGCCTCGGTTTGGTTACATTGATTTGAATAGGAGAAAAAACAAGATGGCTGTACCATGATAAAGGTCTATGGCCCAATTTTGATATTCATTTTTTCCTCTCATTACTCCAAAAGTTGAATGCCACAGGCCGAGTAACTTTAACAGAGGTTTTATACTAAATCAATTTCCCTAGGTAAATTTATAATTTAGTCGTCCCAAATTCAAGAGGGGAGGGAAGTCAATAAATCCCAGAAAATGTATTAGCGTGTTTACATGAATTCGTCGTTGTTTTGTTTTAATAGTAAGTATTTAACTGTTTGTAAAACTGCTGATATCTTTTATTCACTGTCTTGCAGAGGCTGTCCGTTTCCAGGATGCAACGGCACAGGTAACACCAACGGCAAGTCAAAGCTACATAAGTCGTGAGTCAAATCTTCTGTTTTATTGAATAGGTCTTTGTACCATAGATTTTCCTTTGTGTTTCGGTTTGAGTCGAGAATCAACTGCCAATCGGGGCCTAATTTCACGGAATCTGTAATGCCGGATTCTATGCTAACGTCCTACAATTCTGTGCAATTTGAGCTAGCCAAGAAATTCTGTGTACTGACCTGGGGCTAATTTCATGGCGATTCTAAGCCAACAAAAAATTGCTTAGCGTGAAAAGTCTTCCTTGGTAAATACAGGATTACCAACCAAATTTTGATGTGAAGTGTATCGCTTGTGACTGGCATTAAGCTGTTGTTTGCTTAGCATGAAAAGCACATGGCCTTTTGGCTGGTAACCTGTTTTAACTAAAGCAAGACTTTTTGGTGCTAAGCGAATTTTTGTGCTTAGCAGCTCCATTAAATTGGTCTCTGGTAACCACAAATCCTAAGTTACGGATGCACACAAGCCACTGTTAATGCTGAATTTTCGGCTATAATTAGCAGCAATTTTTGTTGGCTAACCATTATGGATTTCATGAAATGGGTGCAAATCGGGGGACAGAGTATTCTACTTGGTCTTTTTTTAAAATTGGTATTTAACCCCTTGAGTACGGTACTTTACGGGAGACGTCGGGGTGCCGCGGCGGCTCTGGCAGCCAAGCGAACCGCTACAATGTGTTTGTGCAGTCAAGCGTAACATATACACAATAATCCAACAATGGATTGAAACTGCACAAACAGCGGCCAATGGCGTCATCCGGCCTGGTGGCACTGGGTTTTTTTAGCGCCATATTCCGTCATCAGTACGCAAGGGGTATTGATGGACATTGAAGATCAATAAAAGCGTAAATGTAATATACTGAACTGCATTTTGAGTTGTCATCAATAGTCTACATGTATGCTAATAGGCATTTATGAAGTCATTCAATACATGAAATGTGTGAATTTTTCTTGATTTAATCACTTTTGCTATAATATTATAGGGCTCAATGATACATAATGTCTACTGACCCAAACTTGTGATTGGATTTAACTGCTTCTCGCATGCTTGGCCCATTTGATGTGCAGTGTATCCACAAACCCTATCAACTGATAAGCTAGTTGATGATCCAGACAAGTCAGTTTTCTAAAAGTCATCGTTGTTGATATCAGTAAAACCTGTATATTGATTGTCCATTCCTTAGATTTTATTGAACATCAAAATGCAACTGCACTAAATATTGGTGACGTGAATTTCAATGACATCCAAAAATTATACCATCATCTTTTTTTCCCTTGCAGGCTTTCTGACTGCCCAAGATGTCCCCCAGGTAAGCGTCCCCCTAAGCCAGGCAATCGCCGGCTAGGCTCCAATTCCTCATCAACCTCAACGGGGAAAGGTTCAGCCCACACCCCCAAGTCCCCCAATAAATCCCATTTGAACCCCAGCACCCAAGAGCAGGTGGTTGCTGAAGCGCCAGATTCACCCAGTACGCCCCTACTTGAGCCAGATCAGCCCCCGACGCTGAATCTGCCTCACTATTACGACCCCAAATACAAGCCTAGGGGTCTGGTGGACGGATTGAGCCGGTTCTTCACACCGACCAATCGGAGGAAGTCCAGGAGCTCCTCGCAGTCCAGCATGGGCTTTTACCCAATAAGTCCCCCACCCAAGCCACGCCCGGTGCAGAAATCGAACAGTGACCCCACCCCTCCGGCGTCGGGACCGAGTGGAGGAACTAAACCAGTCGAAGCAGAAACCAAAGACAAAGTCATGAGTGCATCCCATCAGGAGGACACTTCACGTAGCACAGGGAAGCAGAAGTCTTGCCTGCCGCCCTTGACGGGGTCTGGCAGTGCAGCCCCTCCCCAGCTTCAATCACAACAGACCACCCAAGCAGCTGACGACAAGTCACATTCAAACTCCTCATCGCCGCACTCGCAGATCATGCGTACGGGTAGCTCGCAGCTGAAGAGCCTGTTTGATGGCCTGTCCCACCTGTATGCAGCCCCCACAGAGCCCCGGAAGCGGGGACTGTACGGGTTCCCACCCATCTACAGTCCGCAGAAGAGACCGCGTAAGACTCCCAGCGTAGAGAAAGTCTCCCCGAACGGAAATAATAAAAAGGGAAGTTCTTTGAAACTGAGAGGAGGTCTGTCAGCTAGTGCGTCAAAGATCGTGAGGAAGGCACGAGCGATGGGATCAAAGAAGAGCAGACCTGTTGCTGCTATGACTACACCTGTCCAGAGGCAAATTGCCGTTAAGAGGCGTCCCAGTAAATCAGGAACCTCTACACCGACAGACAGCGTGGCATCCTCCAAACCATCAATGAACACCAAGAAGTCAAGTAAACCCCCGTCTGGTAAGACTGTTGTGTATGAACTCTGATCAATGCATGGGTGTGTCTCAGCTCTTCCCCATCAGCCATCCTTCGTCCATCCAAACCTCCACCTGTTCTCTTTTCATGTGCTTCCCTCCCTGTTTGCATAGAAATTAGAAGTGACTCTCTCCCAGTCACACCCGTGCGTTTTAACATGCCTGAGCAGGAGTCTGATGCAGAGACTTTCAAAAGCGCACCTCATACTTGTGTGTTTGTGTTTGTGTTGGTAATTGTTGACATTATGTTGCCTCCCATCATGTCATGGCTTTTACAACCTTAACTGACCTTGAGGTACAGTTGTGTGATCGCAGCTTTAGTTAGTTTAACCCTAACCTACCTGAATCCATCAAAATCCACACCCCTGTTTTGGAGGATTTCGTCGGATTCAGGATACCTCCATATTGAAAACTGGGGGATTTTGATGGATTGAGGATTGTAAGCCTAGTGGTACTGCAGGATTTTGATGGATTCAGGATACCTCTATATTGAGCAGTCACCAAAACCAACTTTTTGTGCATGACAAACTATGTGGCATTCTGTGTTTTCTGTCTTTCTTTCCCGACAGTTTATATTTTTTTTCTGTTTTATTCAAAGTCTGCCTTTTTCTGTGAATTTTCTGTTTCATTTTTTCCAAGTGGTATATTTTCTTTAACTTAGGGCTGTTCATTTTCGAATGATTCAGTATTCGATTATTTGAAACTGGATTTGACCGAATATTCAAATATTTGATACTCCCCGATTGAGTTTTTCACACGTCAGCTGCAACTGCATGCCGCGCCATTACGCTGGTGTTTTATTTGGTGCGATTGATATTATAGACTGCTCGATCGAAAAAAATTTGTATGCACCCGTTGTATGGGTACGTAACGTTCTGATAAGACACCAAAGTCCAGCCTGTGTCAAGGGTTTTACAGACGGGAACAAAAACGTCTGGCCACAAAAAAAGTTACCTTCGACAAAAATGCGGCATTTGACACTACTAAGCTCCGTAACGTTTCTATTAAAATAGCATCAGAGTCGTATCTGTACGTGCATATATATTTTTTCGAATATACGAACCGACAAAAAGGTATTCGAATATTCGGTATATTCAGGCCAGCCCTACTTTAACTCTGCAAATTTCCAGATGAATAACAGGAAACTAGGTCAAATTTAGATCTGTACATATACATTTTTAACCCTAACCTTCCCAAATCCTCCAAAATCCTCTTTGCAAAATGGAGGAATTTGGGGGATTGAGGGCACTTGGAAGTTGATACATCGGAGGATTTTGCAGGATTGAGGTTACTAGGGGTTTTTTCCCCTGCAGGAATATGGAGGATCCAGGTTATCAGGCTCAATGTGATACATGAGGATTTTGGAGGATTGAGGGTTACTAGGGGTATGCAAAAAACCCCGAGAGGATTTTGGAGGATTCGTGCTATGGTCCCCATAAGAGGATTTTGGAGGATTCAGGTTATATGGAGTTTTAACACTTTGAAATCAGAGGATGTTGGAGGATTCAGGTTACATGGGGGGAAAATGATGTAGGGAGTTAGGGTTAATTAAGGAAAATTGTTGTGCCTGCATTTGAGCCATCAATGTGCTAAATACATGCACCACACAGATGACCTTGCTGTGTGTGGGCAAATTGTTTTTCACAGAAATTTGATGACTCATGCCGAAAGGTCATTATGAGTTACATGTATGTGGCTGTTTTGCTGGGAATTTTACCAATTTTTTTTTACCATGGTTTAGGCTGGATGTACGTTTTCATCAATTCACAGAACATGGCAATTAATTGCTCTGTCCTACTGTAAACTATCTCAATCCATCAAAAAAACCAACCCACTTCCTCTCCCATAGCTTTTGTACAGGCTGTTCACCAACTAATAGAAGTCTTATGGATCAAACGGCATTTCTATCATAACCTACATATATCAAAGGGGTTTGTATAGAGTGAATGCTGCTACTTGCTGCAGCCATCTTAAGGCCTTTTCACACTAGAGTACATGTATCCATCCCCGGGGCGAACTCGCCCCAGGGTGGGGCGAGTGACGCGCAATTTTTCACCCCCGAGTTCAACCCCGCTGTAGCAGAAAATTATGTGCTTACGGCAAGCGTATTTCACGTGTTAGCGGGGAATTTTGGATCCTGAGCATGCGTACATCCCGTAACTAAGGATTCTGTGCTTACAGGGTTAGCTCAGAATTTTTCCGCTAGCGCTGTTGGCGCAAAATGGTGATCGTAAGCGTGGAAAGCTGTGGGTTAGCAGAGCCATGAAATTGGGCCCAGGTCAGTCACACACTCTGTAACATAATTTTCACTCTCTAACCTAACATTTGTCTAATGCATTAAACTCCTGAAAGGCAGATGTTTGACCCTACTATGTCACAGACACTTGGTCATGTGAATGATATTTTCCTGATATTGACGTGTTGTTATTCATAATGGAAAATGTTTGTCATACTTTTCTATAATATTGGTCATCAACATAACTACATGTGTACTCTTTATAATCCACTCCAATCCAACATAATCCACAATAGCCCTAATATTCTGGTATAATTTGGAAGCCTCCTTTTATTGCAACAAAAGTTACATATTTTTTTAATCAATCAGCAGCAGTGTACCCATATAATTGCATATGCACTTTTTAGAACAAATTTTGTCGTTGGCATCACCAATGCTAACTTCATATTTGAAAAAAAGTACATTGACATTTCATTGTATATCACAGTTTTAACAAAGGCCTTGCTGGATCATGTTGGGATGGTTTGAACATTACAGTGCCTGTATTGGTTTGTCTCGTCCTTGGAATTTCACCACACACACCACTTTCTGAGAAGTGTGTTAACCTCAAATAGGGAATATGATATTCCAAGGCCGGGATGTTTTCTTTGGTAATTTACCTTGAGGCTGTCCCAGAGATTCCAGACAAGTAAAAGAAGACAATCTGCAGGCACTGCTTGTAGAAGGAAGTTATGGAGAGAGGCAGCAAAGCTTAAAGGCCGTGTACATGCTTGGTCATTGTTGCAAGTTTCAAAAATGGGCGGATTTGGGGGTTAGTATGTTATAGGAAATATCGTGCCACTCACCTGTTCAAAGTTTTGCGTTGTTGGATGGCGAAAAAACCGAGAGAAAAAACGGCGCTCATTTTCAACCGTCGGGCGGATGATAGCCTTTAGTCAAGGCGCGCGTGGCTACCAGCTGGACACGTGACGCGCCCTGAATGCCAGCATGTCCAGCGCGTCACTCGTCCGGGCAGCTACGCGCACCTTGACTAAAGGCTACAGGGCAGTTTTCCAACAATGTTCAGCTGGGAATCGTTGGAAGACGATATAAATTTCCACTTTTCTTGACGACAGCACACCTTGTGCCATAATTTCACAGGATGATTGAGACTACTATTAACTTACAGTCTAGTAAAGTATTTCGTAACAATTCAGTAAAAAAAAATTGTGTACACTACATTTAAAGATGTACTGTCTGTATTTTTTCTCCAATGGCTTTTTTTCTAGCAATAAATATCAGTTTTAAGGGCGGCATCAAATGAGAGAATCTGGTCGTGTTGAGCGGTCAAACAAGTATTCTGAACCCTTTTGAAGCCGGATGACATCTATAAATGTCAAACAAAAATTTGCCACCTGGCCGGATGGCATCCATTGTTGGATTATTGTGTATGTTATGCTTGGCTGCACAAGCTGCCATGGCACCCCGGCCCCTCATTATAGATAATCAGCATCAAGGGGTTAATAATGGCAGTCTGCCAACAATTCCGTTCTGCATTTATTTATTTTTTGCATTTGAGCCATGTCCATATGAGCAAGCCTGAATAAAATCATTTGAGTAGATTTTTAGACACCCAGAATAGAAAGAAAAAATCACTAATGTAAAAGATACAATTGCTTTGTGTAAAGCTGATAATTCCATGTAGTCGAGCTTTGTGCCTATTTTTCCTGTACTATTTTGTTCTAAATACTTTAATATATCATATATCGCCATCTTTTTTCCGCAATTTCAGTACATTAACCCTCCTACTCTTGAGGCAATTTATAGGAAAGTTTTTTCACCATACAAAACCATACAGCTGTCAAGTTTTGTATGATATATCTGCTGTACACTCAGTGACTCGCTGTATGGTTTTGTATGGTAACATTGCTTATTAGAGATAAGCTGTGTACCACTGGTGTGTGGTACAACAGCTAGTCCACTGTGGAGCTACTGTCTGGTTTTGTATGGTAAAAAGACTTGCCTGTACTGAACTATGTAAGGTGATGAATGGTAAATCAACTTGACCTCTGTATGGCACTGTAAGGTTTTGTATGGTTGTACAGGCTGTGTCTGCTGGCAGGTGCAAGGTTTTGTATGGTGAATCAACTTTATTGTGCACTGGGGAACATTGATGAATATATACCTGCTGTACACTCAGTGACTCACTGTATGGTTTTGTTTGGTAACTTGATAAGCTGTGTACTACTGGTGTGTGGTACAATAGCTAGTCCACTGTGGAGCTAATGTCTGGTTTTGTATGGTCAAAAGACTTGCCTGTACTGAACAATCTAAGGTGATGAATGGTAAATTAACTTGACCTCTGTATGGCACTGTAAGGTTTTGTATGGTTGTACAGGCTGTCTGCTGGCAGGTGCAAGGTTTTGTATGGTGAATCAACTCCATTGAGGAATAGGCCTATACCATTTTAGAATTAGGGCGGTTTCTCATTATTTATGTACTGGAACATTGATGAATAGGCTTATAACAAACACAAATAAATATAAACAAAAGGGAAACAAACAAAAAACAGTCAAAAGAACAAACCAATCTTATACTCTGTTAAAACAATAAAATTAACAAAGGCAATGATGAATGATTCACCACAGAAATCAAAGAGCAACATTGGACCCACTCCATCCAGCATGTAAAACAAAGCAGTCCAGATAGTGCAAATATAAAACAAAGCCCCCAGCATAGTGTTATACATTATATATAACTCACCATAGCCCCAAAATATGTAGTCTGTTGATAAGCCACAATGAAGTATATTCACCATACAAAACCATTTGGCATACATTGTACACCACAGTGAAGCATACTTACCATACAAAACCATGCGTATGGTTTTGCCATGTCAATAAGCTTGCTATAGCATTACACTGTATGGTTTTGCCACGTGTGTGTTAATGCTATGGCAAAATTTTGATTTAAAAATTTTGTAAGGTTTTGTATGGTCAAATAGTAGGAGGGTTAACTTGTTCATCTGTACTTTCGGTATTTGGGGATTTTTGGTCTTCATTTCTAATGATGTGCACTGTGAATAATATTCTGTCTGTGTGCTTTATAATGTGCTTCCTGCTAAATGACTTGATCCTAGATATCATGCTGGAGTAATACTTCAGGCTCTCCTTGGTGGCATATGATTCATGTTGAATTCTTTTTATATTTACTGTGCCAGTCCATTTTTCATGGCCTTAAGGAATTGTTGACAGTGTTACAATGACATTAAGTCTGGCCGTACAATAATAATGTATCAGATTTATTTTGGGCTATATCCTTGCTGAGCAAAGTTTGCTTTAAGAGCCAAGGGCCAATTTCATAGAGCTGTTTGCAGAAAAGTTGTGCTAACTACAGTAAAAGCTGTGGTAACCTTTAGTGTATTTCAGTCAAGTCCAGTTATATTCTTGGTGTGATACAGCGCGAACATGTTAATGACTGTACAGTGCCCTCTATACGCGCACACCAAGGCCACATCGCTAAGCCTTAGGACGTCTTGGCCCTTTCGTAGTTTCGCTTGCGAATTGTGTTTGTATTTGCATATGTGCGCATGACGTAGAGTGCATACATTGTATAATCGCTGACTCACTGGTCTAGTTTCCCCGCACCATATAGCTTGAGGTACGCATGTACGTACATACATACGTTACCTGACTAGCTAGCTAATTACTAAAACATGATTTCCTCCAGTGTGCGAGCGCAATTATTCTTTTGACCTGCCTGTTATTAGTGTTAAATTATGCATATACAGATCGCGCGCAGTTCCCTACGAAAGGGCCAATACGTCCTTAGTGACGTCGCCTTGGTGTGCATGTGTAGAGGGCGGTGTAGAGGGCGGTGTACAGCCAAACCTGTGTGCGCTGCATCGCACCGTGCGATAAGGACGTCTTGGAAGCAAGACTAAATGCCCCTTACATGCATGAAGATATTTCCAGTGTCACAACTTCAAACAGATTTGCTTAAGAATTTTGCAGTGGTCTTTGCTATACTAACTGCTAAAGGTCCCTTTGTATACGATCTGGTAACAAATAACTGCGCTTAGCAATGCTGTAAAATTGGGTCCTGATTGTACCCTGCTTGTTTCAGTTGTATTTTCTATTGTATTCAAAATTTTAAACAAGGAAGTTTCCAGGATTGCATTTTAAGAGCGATCTCTTTCCACATCTTGCAGAGTCCTCAACCACGCCCTCCGCAGCTCTTTCTCCGCCATCCCCACAGAAGCCCGCCCTTCCCCGCGGCGTGACGGAGCGGGACGTGGAGATGTTCCAGGTAGCCCAGGAGAGAGCCATGATGGTAATTATGTCAGACTACTACAAACAAGCCACACTGGGTGTAAGTCAACCAATTCTCTCAATCAGACCCTCTCTGTGTCTCCTCCTTTCTCTCTCATTTTTTTCTCCCTCAAGAATTTTTGGTGTGATCAGGATACATTTGGAAGGCTTCATATGAATAATTGACGTATAGAGGAATCCCACAACAACGAGTTTAATTAGCGCCGATCTGCGCACTTCCGCGTTTGAAAACGAGGATCTCAATGTCACAGTAAACAACTTGATGCTGATCGTGCGCCTGCGCTTCCTTTTATAGTCTGATTAATTCATGCATGAATGAATGTGCTGAAAAGCGTTGTTTTGTTTGCCACTGACATTCTCACTTTCAACCTGGAAGTGCGCAGAAGGGGCTAATGTGAAATTCTTCTAAATTTAAAGATATCGTCGTGTTCTGAAGTAACATTTTTCAAAAAACGTTTGGACAGCGAAGTGTTTTCAGGTGTCTTGTGTGTCCAAACTTTTGTTCGAACAAAAGTTTCCATCGTCTTTTCGATTGCACGAAAAATTGCACAGAATGCAGATTCGGTTACCACGTCCCCCGTAGCCTTGTGTGCATTTATCTGCCACGTTTATCCCGAGAGAAAAATCGTCGAATCTTGTTGTGCACATGCGCAGTTGGAATACCCAACTGGCTTATTGTTGACGTCATAAGGATCCAAAATTGTGCATTATTTTAACCCTAACACTGCAGTATACCTTTGGCACATTCTTTGTGCTTGGACAAATTGAGGCACAAAGCTCTCCATGTAAAGTAATCGTGCCAAGGCTCTACAGTCCTGAACCCTTCAAAATACAAAACAACATGGTGTTGGATTTTGGTGGATTTGGGATGATTGGAGTTAAGATGCGATGTCGTTTCATTCAATGGTGTGGACACAAAGTGCAGTTGTATGTCAGAGTGTGCTTAATTTTCTTGTTTACTGCACATGTGGCATATGTGGGAAGACACTTGTACAGATGCTTTATATTTAATGAATTGGCCTTCTCAAATTGTTCTCTAAATTCATCCATTTCCTGAGTGACATTTTTGATCCAGACGTGCAATGCAAACCAATGGAGTATGTGCGTGTGCAGTTTCATGCACTGTCTGTTGAATCCCGTGTGCTTAGATCCAATTAACTGTATTAATGTCCAAATTCAATTAAGGGATCAAGCCTCAAATGTACTCTGATCACATTGCCTGCTCTCCTATTGTTTGTGCTATAGTGGTCTTAAAAAGAAGCTGTTGATGAAAGGCGTCTTTTTATTTACATGTATAATGGCATGCTGAAGCTTGTGCTGAAGATTATTGTCAGTTTGGTGGTTAATTGAAAATGTATGGGCTAAATGTGCATCAGATTTTCACAGTGTGCTGTAATTGAGATGCCTGATGTTGACTTCAAACAAGTTCAGCTAGTTTTAATAGGCTGGACTTTTGACCATCCCAAAGTCAATTAAGGTTAATTTTATGTGTGAGGAGATGACATGGAGTGAAGCTCGTTGGGTCCTCGGCTTGCTATAAATACCTGGCACTAATTGCATAATGTGTGTACGAGCACTTGGTTGCCAGTGGTATTTTGCAGTTCCCTGTATTAAAATTCAGTTTTTGCACGCTTGCATGTGTGAATGCAGAAGATTCACAAAGGGCAAGAAAAAATATTCACAGGCATATCCAAGAATTTGCAAGTTAGTGTTATATATAGGTTTGGGACATCGGTAACCCTCTTAAAACAAGATTTTGGTGTTTCTAATCTGCAAGGAGAATACACACAAGAATTTAGCCCTTGGGATGATTAGGTAATTATAGAAAACATGGTTGGTTATGTATGGGACTGTAAGGAACTTTTTCTAAGACTTACTCTTATGTAAATAAATAGAGCCAATGTTTTTTTTTGCCACTCCAAAAAATTGAAGAAGAATGGATGGATTGGCTTAGCTGAACATTTTTAAAAATGACAATAAGAGCCTGCATACGAGAGGATTATTTTTTTATACCAGTGAAAATCCCTTTACAGCATTGCTGGCAAAATACATAGAAATGCCTCAGTACAACATGAGTAGTTAAAAGAGAAAAAATATATTGAATTTGGTGGAAATATGATCGTCTTTATCATTTGTAGTTTCCAATAATGGCCATTGTAAACAAGTGAATGCTTTGTTCTGGCTGGGGCTGTCTTACGTATCCCAAATTTGAAGACTTGTTTTTCTTATTCTTGTAAAATGGAGTCCGCATTGCAGCACAATTCTTCCTATTTCTTCACTTTCGACTCTGAGGGGGTCTGTTGTGGCTGGCTTGCCGGTTTGCTGTTTTATTTTGCTGTATGCTTGTGGCTTGTTTGTGCTTCTAATTCTTGTTTAGTTTCGCATATTGCATGTTGTATTTCTTTATACTCAACAAATTGTACATTAACAGTGGTTATGCTGAGTGGATAATTGGGGGAGGGGGAAGGGCAATTTCATGGTGTTGGTAAACACACAAATTTGCTTAGCACAAATAAAGTCTTGCTTGATAGAAATGGGTTACCAGCCCAAGCAAAAAAAGTTTGTTGATCATCAAAGGGGGAGGTGAGTCGGTCTCACCAATGTTGGAAGTTACCCCGTCTGGGTCTATAGGTCTGAAAATTGGGATCATTTCATTGCTTTCCATTGAAGATTTATCCTCTATTTAGCAGGGATGTAGTCGAGTCCATCGCACGTCCCTGCAAGTCCATCACAAGCCCTCGAGTCCCAATTCCAATCACAAGCTATTCAAATGAGCTTTGACAAAGGCATTCCTTTGTCATTGTTCATCCAGTTACTTATGACAGGCTTTATGAAAGGACTTCTGACTGGGCATGCGAAAGGACTTGTGAAAGGACTTGCAGGAACTCGACAACAGCTCTGCTATTTAGGTCTGGACTCAGGAAAACCATAAGGGTGGTAGGGCTGGCAACCTAAATTGTCGCCAACCCCTCCACCTCTGTTGTAGCCCTTTACCTAGAGAGGTTTTTAGCCTCGTATTGGGCGACTTCCATAAACAAATTAAAGCACCGTGAAAGTGAGCCTTTATTTCTTAAATTCTGTTGTCAGACATCCAGGGGTCACATTTACTATCACAGAACTTTCACAGTTGAAACAACAAACTTGATGTATTCGTAAAGCCATTGAAAGTTCATTTTTAAAAGTCGTGACAATTCTATGACGGCTGATCAGCCTGATTATCATCCTGCTAAACATTCCAGAGAACTGCATGTTTTATCTTGCGCCAAACTGCATGTGTGTGTGTTACGACCAACTGTTGATCTTTTTTGTGTGTATCCACTGTTAAGTATATAAAACTTGTATTATATAAACAAACCAAATCAAACTGCATAAAAAAATGAAGTTATTGATTAGCCAACAACTCACCTGCAACCTCATTGTTGAGGAATAACTATAAAGCTGTTTTATATTACATGTACTACAGTGATAATTTGCCATGTGGAGTAAAGCCTGCTGGCCCAGCCATGTTTGTGCACAAACCTATGGAAAGCTAAACAAATCAGTGCGTTTTTTTTGTATGGCTAATTGCATATCTACATTTGTACTCATTTGCATGCATTAAAGAGTGAACATTCATTGTTACCAAGAGTGGTCAAGGTTGAGCAAGATCAATTGCTCGTTCATAACCGAAATATGCAAATAAAGCAGTGCTCTTTTGGGTTACGGTTCTAGACGTTTACCGATGAGCGGAGGAGATATATGATCAGCAACACAATGGTGTTTTGAGCTAATTTGAATTGTTCTTCAGTCATTCTCGCGGTCGGACATCCGGGAACTTCGCTTGAACTTTGTACAGAGATCAATGGGTTGCTATGGAGGGGAAAACAAGCACTCACGCCGTGTATAAATTAATAGATGAAGGGGAAGATGTGACGTCATGCCGACCGCGAGAATGCACACAATCATGGCCATACTTGGGACGGCTTCAAAGTGCCCTTCCCAACGGAATGAAGAGGTAGCGCTCTCGTCTTTCAAATAGTTTTTTTTTTAATCATGCAGTGGCTCTTTTCACAGTCTGCTTTGGGGCTGATATTGACCCCTTGCAGGCAGCCATTTTGGTGGTCAAATTACACGATTGATATCGTTGACAGATGCGTCTGCACGCAGTGTGCAGAATTTTCTAAACCTGTGAGCAATTTGCTTGAAATATTCTCGCCCGATGCACACCACAAAAACTTAATCCCACAATGCTGGTCACATGCCAATATGTAGGCAGTGAAGTTATTTGCAGAGGGACCCATATGCCTCATGACAGTGCATAGCATCTTTCCTTGCAATTTGTCTTCGTCTTTGTTCCTGTACAGCAGACGGGCAGCGCTGAGCCCCAACAGCTTGACCACCAGACACGGTCACCAAGCTGCATAAAGTTTGGCCTCTACCACCTGCAGACGTGGTACTCTTCACCCTACCCTCAGGAATATGCCAGGTATTGGTCAGCTCCACCCAATTTCACAAAGTCTTGCTTAGCATATTTTCCCGCTAAGCAACAGTCAGCCGAGAACCAGCCACAATGATTACAAATATCAGGCAACTTTGGCTGGTGACCTGTTTTATGCCAAGTGCAACTTTACTGTTGCTTAGCGGCTTCTTGAAATTAGCCCCAGAATTGCTTGTTACGTGTACACATAAGGGGTTAATCAGGAAGGTCAGAGTTTTTAGAGCTCAGAGGAAAAAACTTGCATGGCAGAGAAAAAACTTGCATGGCAGAGGTTGATAAGATGAACATTTAAAGGGGGCACCTTGCCGTGGGCTACAAAAAGCGTTCGTCCCTAAAATTGTTGTTGGAAATATCTTTTTAAAATGTTGAATATGTACACAACAATCCTATTAAAAATGTACCATTTGAAACTTATTTCCGGGATGATCAGTTTGGTTCGGAAAAGTCGGACTGTTGGAAACCCAATATATGCATTTTTTTTCCCGTCGGTGATTGTCAGACAAATGGTGTATTTTCAAGGGATGCCCGTGTACATTATTATATTCTACCCCAATGATTTTTTTCCAAGTGTACAAATTTTAGGACAAACTTTTTTTCTGCCTCCAACTGACAGAAAAAATAATTGTACCTTTAACATCAAGTCCTCATGTTAACTTGAGTGTCAGTCGAATTCACTTGACAGTGACAAACTACGAGGAAATTATATTTCTCAAACCGTGTACATTATACACAGGATTTCTTTCAAAGAATTCTTTGAACTTAAATGGTGTGATACTTTTGGTTGCCGTTTCAGGTTGCCGAAACTTTTCTTGTGCGAGTTTTGTCTGAAATACATGAAAAGCCGAAGCATCCTGATCAGACACTTGGTAAGTAAAAGTTTGACTCTTCGTGGTCTTTTCAAATTTTAGTCCTCAAAATAATTTTTTATAATGAATCGCACATTTTTTAGCAGTAGCAGTGTAATTCACTTTTAATTGAGACATTGAAGAACAAATCTTTCTGTTACAAGGGAAACCGATCGATGAAATACAACTTGGTGGAAAAATTGACAATGTTACAAATTCACCCTGTTGTGTGTTATGCGGAAATTGTTGAAAATGAGTGAAATCTGTATACCAAAATCAAAGGCAGTGAAAAGTCAATGTACACATTACAATCATCACATGACAATGTCGCACATTTTTCTTGATATATACAAAACAATGCAAGTCCCATTACAGGACTTAAATCGCATAAGTTGAAATGCACTCATTGATGTGTGTTTAGAAAATTGTCATGCAACTGAGTTGCATGTGTACATTGGCTTTAACCCCTTGCCACCGGTTAACCCAAATATGTGCGGATTGAAAATTGCCACCTGGCCGGTTGACGTCTATATGTGCCAATTTCTGCATTTTCAATCCATTTCAATGTATTGTGTACGTTATGCTTGGCGGCACAAGCCTCTTGTTTCCGGTTCACTTGGCTGCACAACCTGGCCTGGTGCCCCAGCGACCCCCACGAAATACCCGGTATGCCCGGGTTCAAGGGGATAAGGCATTGCACTAGCAGTCTCGGGGCAACCTTCGGGGTTTTGTTCACACATGTACACTTTTAATACTTAACCAGCATTACAACTGACAATCGTCTTAGGAGTGTTAACTTATTGGTCCCAAATATGTGGGGTTTCTATGGAAAGCATGTGAAGCCAAACGCGCGTGTACTCCATTTATTTGCACTGCCCTTCTCGGTTCAAATGACGTCAGACTAACAGAAGATATTCCCTTCAGAGGAACAAGGCTGTCAGAGTCAGTCTTAAGAAAGAAACAAATTTCATGATCATAACGAAATGTTGCACTGGGATATGATTTCTCTGGATTTTTTCCTGATTTCAGGATTTTTGTTGCGACGGCTTCCAGATTTCCGAAAGATTTTTTTTGGGGGGGGGTCCTGAAATTGTTTTTATTCCTGAAATTGTTTTTAATCGTTCCAAAATGACCTCTGCACCCTGAAACATTATTTTTTGTCCATTCTGGTGACCCTGTTTTTGTAATTTCGTACGATATCTTTTCATAGAAAAAGCAGTTTACTTATGCATTTTTAGCAATGCCATGCAGTGCCATGCCTCCGAAAGTTTCGTGGATTTTTTATTCCATCCTCAAATCACCGTTTTACAGTGCAGTAAACGTAAATTCAAGGATTACACCTCAGCTCGATCCTGCAGCAATGCCAACCTTTCCCTTGAATGCTCTTAATTCCTTCACCATGTTCCTCGACCCCCTCACCCAGTTCACTCTGTCGTTTCCCATTTTTACGTCGTCTTTCCCAGTCCAAATGTGGATGGTACCACCCTCCAGCCAATGAAATCTACCGCCACAATGATCTGTCCGTGTTTGAGGTGGACGGCAACATCAGCAAGATCTACTGTCAGAACCTGTGCCTACTGGCCAAATTGTTTCTGGACCACAAGACCCTGTACTACGACGTTGAGCCGTTTCTCTTCTACGTTCTGACCAAGAATGACTCCAAGGGCTGCCACATAGTCGGCTACTTTTCCAAAGTAAGAAATGTTTCTGAAGAATCAAGGCAGTGGATTACAGTGTCGACTCCTGCAGTGTTTTTTTTTTTTTTTTTTTTTTTTTTTTTTGCAAATCGCCCATCACAAGCCCTAGGGCCCTCGAGGTGTGGGCTACTTGGGAATATGTGGAAGAACCAGCCCCCTCACACTGAAACAAGATAATCTAATCTCTTCACAGTATGAATAGGGTCGGGATGGGTAACTTAGTCCACTGCAAGACATTAATAATGCCTCTACCCATATTAAGCGTAGAAGTGGCAAAGCCCAGGACTGGGCTCGAACCCACAACCTACAGAATTACCCGGCAGACCTTGAATTCAATGTGCCAAACCACTAGGCCATGGCACTTCCACGTTGCTGAAGTTCTAGTCTTTGTTTCGGGAAAGTGCAGATGTCAATGCTCTCCGTCAATATCTGTTAGCCAGTTGACCAATTCTTGTTAAACAAATTATTTAGAACTTTTTTTTTCAGGTAGTTTACGTGTTTTCTACTGTATAACAAATCATGGACATGGCTATTTTTATCTGCCTGTATTTTGATTTCATTGGGAAAAAAATTGAAACCAAGTCAAAAGACCTTTCTGATTCCATATTTTAATGAATTACTTTTAAATATTGAAAAAATTAAGAGAATAAAACTTAATGATGTTAAAAATCATCTTTCTTGTTTTGTTTATACATGAAACCCAATTAACCTTTTTCCAAACACAATTTTTTTTTTTCATTTCAAAAACTGTTGAGAATAGAATAACTGGTTTGCGGTAGCACCATGTAATGCTCTGGGGCCCATCCTCAACTCCCAGTCCGATGGGTCGCCTATACCCTAGGACAACTTAGTTCACCAGCCTATGGGTCACCTATACCCTTGGCAACCTCCCCGCCCGCTCCCTTCCTTCAGACTGACATGCCTCAATGACCATCTAGCATCCCCCAAGCTGCATCCCAGTTTGCATCCTTCTCACGCGTCACCTCTTCCAGACACCATATAAGCCCGCTTCACTGTTGGAATCCCATATTCTCCTGACGACGGGCAGAGCATACTGTCCAAAACGTTGAGTTCCTCCGGTTCTTTTCAGAACCACACAAACTCACAAAAGAGATTGATTACATGGTGCTACCGCAAACCAGTTATTCTAATCTATTGCCCTTTCGCCATGCAAACCTTCAAAAAACTGTTGAGACTGGTTATTTTTAATAGCATTTGAACTGCAGAGTTTTAACGGAAGTAAGTATTTGTCGTTGAGTAGGCGTTTATGATGCTATCTTTCCTTTCCCTCTTTTAACTCCCCCAGGAAAAGCACTGTCAGCAGAGATATAACGTGTCCTGCATCATGACATTACCAATGTATCAGAGGAAAGGATATGGCAGATTCCTGATAGATTTCAGTGAGTAATGCAAATACATGCCTCAGTGCATGTTACTAGTAAACTCGGTTGACACATGTTTCATCAGAGTACTCGGTTCCCTGCAATAGTTCAAACTTTTCGGCACCAAGAGAAATCTTAGGAAAATGAAGATGAATGGTGTTCCCAGTGGAGTTCAGAATGTTTGCGTTCCCCTACTCTATATGCTCTTTCCAAGTCTAATTTACATTAGAGTTGTAATCAATTTATTCACGAGACTGTTTGAGATTGTACAAGTTGCGATGTGACTTGTGATGACTTCGTCTCTGATATTTATGCTAAGAGACAAAACCCGAATAGACGGAAGTAGTGAGGATCACAGTGCGAAGGAAAACAACTTAACTATGCTGAACGTGCGCTGCGCTGCCATTTATGGCGTGATTCATTTGTATTTGAAAGAATTTGTTGAATGGCACTGTGTTTGTTTAGCACTGAGAGCCTCACTTTCAACCCGGAAGTGCACAGACATGGTTAATGTGAAATTCGTCTTTTGTTCAAAGTATGCTGTTTAAATGCAGAAATATTTTGTTATGCATAGGTTTATTGTACCGAGTGTCTACCATCGTATTTACATACAAGTGCAGAACTTGAAATACACTCTGGACAGAGTGTAGTGATTTAAGTGCCAGTCTAGTAGTTTCCGTGTCCAACAAGCTTGACGGTCTAGTTATTATGCACCAGTTTCTTAAAACTTTGTCACTAGTTCAGTTTTGCTCAACGATACACCAAGTAAGGCCAAAAGTGGTTCTCCGTATTGGTGTTGTTTTGTTTTTGTTTATTTTCGATCCTGGACATTTCTTTCTGCTCTGGTAGATTTCTTCAGCTCCCTAGCCCAGTCCCGAAATTTCAGCCCCCAATGTTCCACATTTAAAGTAAGCTTTCAGTCGTCCAGCATGAGTAAGTCTCTCCCCAGGTTGCAGAAAGTTTAATCTTAATCTTGTATCTGGCTTTTATTTCCTTTCCCTGCTGCACAGGCTACCTGTTGTCCAGACAAGAGGGTCAGCCAGGAACCCCAGAGAAACCCCTGTCGGATCTGGGTCGGGTCAGTTACAACTCCTACTGGCGGAGCGTCATACTAGAGTTCCTGGACAGGAATGGGGATAACAGAAAGATCACCATCAAGAGTACGTTTGTCAGCAGTCTGATTCTTTAAGCTCCGCCTCTTGATGTATTGACCAATCACAGCGGTAACTATGGTCCGACATGTGTGACTGACATGCGGTACGCTGATATGATTGGCCAATATGTTCAGGGGGGCGGGGCTTAATGGATCGGTCTGTTGGGATGGAATTTGGTTTTCTGTAACATTGTGTAGCCACTCGGCTTTCCGCATGTTTTTTTTTTGCTTACATCAGTGAGTAGCCACTCACTGTAAAGTGACTCTTTTAACCACTTTAACCCGGCGGACATGTATAACCGCATTCTCTGCATTTTCAGTCCATTGAGACACTCCCTTATAGCAAATTGATTGAGCATCGGTTTTAAATTATTCAAATTTATTTTCATTTTGTCTTCCTGACACCCATAGACTGAAAGTCAACATTTTGTACTCGGAAGCTAACGTGATAATTTTGTACACCCTCACAACTTATGCCCTGGAGGGGTCATTTTAGTATTAGGAAGGAGTCGTCTAAAAATTACAGGGATTGTGTCAGTCTCACAGGTTGGCCTATATAGTCGCAGCCAGTGTTGTAGTCAAGACCATCACAAGACCACACAAGACCCTGCAAGACCAGCAGTCTTAATCCAAGTCTTAAGCTATTCAAATGAACTGTAACAAAAGCATTCCTTTGTCATGGTTTATGCCTGTTACTTATGCCTGTTACAAGCTGGTCTTGTGAATGGTCTTGTGCCTGGTCTTGAAATGGTCTCGACTACAACACTGGTCGCAGCCAACACTGCTTGACCCATCGAATACGGACGACGGCCATAGCCGCAGTTTAAAAAAGACCAGCTGGCCGGTTGTCGTCTATATGCGCATTCCTGTACATGTTCAATCCATTGTTGGCTATTGTGTGCATTACGCTTGGCTGTACAAGCCTGTATTGGCATACCAGCACACCCCATTAATAACTGCCGGACAGAATAGGTTAACCAGTCTTCACAAATCTATGATCTCCCAAGAATGAAGAATGCTACAAACCTTATCAAAGTTATTTGAACACTTCTGCATTACAGGTATCAGCCGAGCCACCGGCATGTGTCCTCATGACATTGCATCGACCCTGCAGTCACTCAGGATGATAGGCAAGAAGGATGACAGGTAAGAGTCTTGTCACCCCCAAGCTGTTTTATCAAGCATCCTGATATCAAAGTGCAACACTGTGCAGTAAAATGATGGAACGGATTCTTGGGACATCGAGGCCCATGTGAAGTAGTGGTGCCAAAGCTTTACTGTCCTGAACCCATCAAATACAGCATTGGATGCAAGCTACCAAGATTGTTCCTGATTTTAGAATATTTGGTTAGACATCTTACAGATTTCCGGAAGATTTTTTTGTCCTTAAATTTATCATTCCAAAATGACCTTTGCAACCTGAAGTAGTCTTTTAATTCTATTGATTTTTTGTTGTTGCTAGTTTGAACTGTATTTTTTTGTAGAAAATACAGTTTTCTTATGCATTTTTCAGTAATGCCATACAAATCAAAATGCCTCCAAATGTTTAATTTTCCTTAAATATCACACGTTAAGTGCAGTGTAATATGTTGCCCACATCCATTTTCGAGCTGATGTTTAACTTGGTATTCATAGGCCCAGCTAGACTGTTTATAAATAATCAGGGTTCCCACGGGTCATGGAAAAAACGGTTGTCCTGGAAAGTCATGGAAAAGTCATGGAAAATTTGGAAAAATAAAAGCTCATGAAATAGTCATGGAAATCAAGATCATGCAAAGGTTATTTTTGATGGGCCGCTTTTGATGTGAGGAGGAGGCCATTGTTAATTAAAACTTATTTTCAAAAGCTAACAAATGGTTAGCCCAACAACAGCGGTTCATCAGTATCATAATACCAAACAGCTTTTCTCTGCAAAATGGCGTTAAATGTCATGGAAATTGTCATATTTTAGTCCTGGAAAGTCCTGAAAAAGTCATGGAATTTGGTTTTCAGATTTTTGTGGGAACCCTGATAATGAAAGTTTTCCTCAGAGTGAAAAAAAAGTTATTCATACAAGTAGTTTACTTACACCTTTGTCACCTATAACAACTCCCCATGCTACGGTTTAATGAAAGATGTATTGACTGCGGTGATATTGGACACGAGATTTGTTCTTTCTCAGTAACTCCTCACGTTACTCTTGCTTTACCCACCAAACAGGGTTGTATTGAAGTTACGTCACAAGGTGATTAATGACCACAAGGCCAGAATATCTAGGAGTTGCCGCATTGTGCTGGACGAGGACTGCCTGAGATGGATGCCGCTGGTGGTCAGTGGTATGGCCATCATGGAGGAGGAGAAAGAGGTCAAACGAGAGGTACGGGATTCATCTCGTTTCACTCTGTTGCACATGAAATCAGGGGTGGATTCAAATGTATTTGCATGGGGGACCAACCTGTTAGATTTTGAAATTTTTACTAGTAAAGCAAAAAGAGTGGGGCTTTCGACTGTTACATGTAAAAGCAAAAATCCAAACATCAAACCGTTGTTGTTTTTTCAACAGTTCTAGGCATTTTAAGGTAAAAAAAAAGTGGGGAGAATAATAAAGAGAATAGGAATTTGACCCCCAGATCCCCTGCCCCCAGGGAGAACTTTGTAACGGAGATTTTTTTAAGTTCTTTATTAAAGGTAGTGTACATGATTGGTCATTGTTGCAATTTTCAGAAATGGGCGGATTTGGGGGTTAGTATTTGTTAGGAAATATCGTTTCACTGACCTGTTCAAAGTTTTGCGTTGTTGGATGGCAAGAAAAACGGCGCTCGTTTTCTACCGTCGGGCGGATGATAGCCTTTAGTCAAGGCGCGCGTGGCTACCTGGATGCGTGACGTGCCCCAAATGCCAGCATGTCCGGGGCACACCACTCGTCCGGGTGGCCGCGCGCGCCTTGACTAAAGGCTACAGGGCAGTTTTCCCAACGATTTCCAGCTGGAAAACGATATAAATTTTCACTTTTCTTGACGACAGCGCACCTGGTGCCATCATTTCACAGGATGATTGAGACTACTATTAACTTACAGTCTAGTACAGGTATTTCGTATTAATCCAGTAAAAATAGAATTGGAGGATTACCAATCTATACACTACGTTTAACCCATTGAACCTGGTTGACGTGTATAGCCGCAGTTTCTGCATTTTCAATTCTTTGTTGAGTTATTGTGTGTGTGTTTCGCTTGGCTGCACAGCCGGCATGGTACCTTGGTGCCCCATTATAACACCCGTACTCAAGGGGTTAACAGACGAAAAACAACAGATGTAAATGTCATTTGTTGTTTCCAAATAGGTTGCAATGATGGGAGCCCTTGTCAATGACATTGATGAGGAGAGACGACGCCTGGATTTCTCCCCAAAGACATCCCCACAGAAAGCCTTGATGAGAACCCCACCACCAGCCCTGAAGTCGCCCCTCAAAGGCAGCCTGAACGTAGCTGCGCTCAAGACGTCCGACCCCTCCCACTTAAAATCCACCTTGGCCCTTCCGCCCAAGTCGCCGCCACCAAAGACGCCACCCTATACATCCAAACTCAAACTGAAAAAGACGTCCAAGTTGAAGGAGAAACCCAAGAAATCATCATCCACCTCGTCTGATAAATCCTTGAAGTCCTCAGGCAGCAGTACATCCTCAAGAAAGTCCAAGAAATCTTATTCAGACAAATCGGAGAAGGACTCTGAAGTGACCAGCAAGTCAACTACAACTGGAAAGTCGGTCAAGAAGAAATCCATGAAGGTCAAGTTCAAAAAGATCAAATCCAAGGGAAAGTCCACAAAGTCCAAGTCCAAAACGGACGTCGAGAAGTCCTCCGCGTCCTCCAAGAGTGTCTCACCTGGGAAGACCAAACTGAAGGTTTATCGGAAGTCACGGTCAAAGTCACTCAACAAAGCTCATCACCGGAGGAAAGGCCAAAAAGACGACGTGCCTTCTGATAGTGACGAAGACCAGGACACTAGCAGCAGCAGACCAAAGGTGAGAATTTGGCAGAATTGATCATTCTATTGCACATTTCAATTCCTGTTTCCCATCAAATGCTGCACAGCTAGTTTGTTTCCATTCCTGGATATTGTGGCTCTGTCTACTTTTGAACGCTTGGTAATGTGTTCAAATTTTTGTTGTTGAGTAACCTCACTTATGATCGAGTATCTTTCGCTTTCGAAGGGTTCATGCTCTACAAACACATAGGCTCTTTCCACACCGTGATGCCTAGTAAAAAGCATAACCATGCTTAGTTCATAAGAATAAGTTTCAAGATGTTTCAAAATGAAAGGGATTAATTCATGTACTTAGGTGTCAAATTGGTAGAAAGATAATTAGGCATTTTTATATTTTATTTTTATTTTGGCCTTTAGTGCATGCACCAAATTCTCTGTACACACAGCTTGTAAGGTGCAAATTCAGGCCAGAAGCCAGAGACTCAATTTGTAGTACAATATGGTAAAGTAGGAGCTTGACTGAATTGACCTATCAATCATTCACTCGGCATTGCCACGTATCTTTGAAAGTCATACTATTGTTGACTTGACTGAACAATATTTCTCAATCTTTTTTTTTTTACACAATTCTCCTGAGAAGTAAATAGATTGATTTTGGTTTGTGATCTTTTTTCCAAAGTGTTAGCATGTTCTGAGATGAAACTTTCACAAGTCCAGCTTTTGCAATGACTAAGTGATTTTCGATCTATTACGTATATTTGTTTAAAACCAGTTGGCCCTTAGAGTGACTTGTAATAGACTTTTGCTTGTGAGCACATTGCAACACCTCTCAGAAAACCCTATTGAAGGTTGTATGGTAACTTTTGCACATTCTGCGTCAAATGTTAGTTGATGTAATTGACTAATTTTTCACATTTTTTTTGCAATTGGCCAATTTACTTCACATGATGAGATTCCATTGTTTAAGTAGTTTTAGTTATCAGTTGCTGATTCTAAGAATTTCCTAACCAGCATCTTATGAAGCGTTCTTATCTAAATACTATTTAAGAGAGAGACTGTGATTGTGGGTAACACCATGTGAAATAAATCTCTTCTGGGAAGAAGTGTGGTTCAGAAAAGAACCGGGGTGAGTGTGTAACTCGACGTTTCGGACAGTGTGTTCTGTCCATCCTCAGGACTCCCACTCACATTCCTGAGGACGGACTGAGCACACTGTCCGAAACGTCGAGTTACACACTCACCCCGGTTCTTTTTAGAACCACACTTCTTCCTAGAAGATATTTATTTCACATGGTGTTACCCGCAATCCCAGTTTCTCTCATATCGCACCCACCATGCAAAGCTTCAAATCATATCAATACTATTTAAATTGAACGTAAAACAGTTTGTATTTTATTTGACATTGCGCCATATGATGTGTTTTGATCACACATTGTCAAGTTCAGCAGATTTCTCATATACTGGAGATGGCAGTATTCCAATTCTACTGTACAAATAAGCTTGCTGAATGAAAGATATCTTGGAGAAATGTGTGCCTTGCAGTTGGCCTGTTGCACAGGATTTCAGTTTTGAACATTCGATGAATTGCAATTTGTTGCAGAGAGGAACAAGTTGAAAATTGAATAATTGACCATCTTAAAATTGTCACAGACAGCTCTGGTTTATACAACTGCCGTTCCTTACAAATGTTCTACATCCTACCGATCCACTTGAGAACACCGATTCAGAAGGGATAAGAAAACTCTTATTTTAGACTTGAGAAATCCTGAATATGATAAACACTTCCTGATCAGAACGTAGCATCGGATCTGGTCTCTGTCAGACTTTAACAAACCCAGCCTGTGACCATAAATCACGTCGGCTTTTTCAGCGTTCATTTTTAAAACAGCACATTGTAACCACCCCTCTGTTTAACTTCACTCCTAATTGCCCCTCCTCACTACATCCACTCACTCACATGGCAGCCTCTAACAAGGGACAGGACTTCCACTGACGGCTTAGCTGACAGTTGCGATATACCGCCGCCCGAGCTTACCAAGGAAAAGGTACGCAAGAACAAGAATCCTTCTGAAGGGTAGAGCTAGGACTCGCAGGGGGGGGGGGGGGGGGGGGGGGGGGTGGGGGGTGGGGGGTGGTGGGGACATGAATTAATGCGGGAACTGTCATAATTTTTCAGCCAATAGGAAAATTTGTTACGCACCATATGGCAAACGTTGACCAATCAAAGTAAGGGTTGTAAGAATTGTAGAGTCAGAATTGGCCATAATTGTTTCAGATTCGGAGTTGGAGCCGAACAATGCATTTTGTTCGTTGAAAACATGAAGTTGGTTTCTTCATGACTTAAGAGGGAACAGATGAAGGATCTTGTGCGTTGATCGAGAACAAAGCGCCCTCGTGCAGAGCCACCATGCTGCTCCACTAATATGTTGCCCCACTAATATGTTATCTGTCGGGTGCAAAAAATTGCAACATTGGTACAGTATAATGCGATGTTGATCGGACAACGATTTTCCCCACAAAACCCTTTGTGAAGAACCCTGACTTGTCAGTAGAAATGTTTTGCCATGGAGTTCGTTTGCTGGGTTCATTGTGCCAAATCTATTTAGCAAACTACCTCAAAACTGATAGATTGCAATAGTCTTGGTTCCAAGACGTCCTTAGCGCGGTGCGACGTACAGCGCGCACGGCAGCGCCCTCTAGCTACACACACACACACGCCAAGGCCAAATCGCTAAGAACGTCTTGGGCATTTCGCAAGGGAGCGCGCGCGACCTGCTTATGCATAATTTAACAGGCGGGTCAAACGAATAATCGTTACTAGTCAGTTAACAATCTGAGCAGAGTGATTCTGGACTGGCAAACAGGATTGAGAAATCTTCAGGTTTTTCCAAAAATGTGACTCTGCCAATTTCAGTCCCAGATGTTCAGCACGATATAACTGATCAACGGCCAGAGCTTTCAATGGCACGACGACAATAATCAGCGCTTTCTCCTGTTTGCATTCGGTTACTTCGTTCATGGAGGTAGGAAACACCTCCATGCTTCGTATGGTTCAAGAAATCTAAGACCAATGGAGCAGCTTGAAAAATTACACTCTTGCCAAATCCCGTTGGTAAATTAACAAACAAATCATGGCCACGTACAAATTGATGAATGGCACTGATCTGATGACTTTTTACCTTTCCAAAGCCCATTTTTTTTGCTGTAAAATCGATCGCTTGGTCCACGCGGTCAGACATTTTTCCCAACAAACAACGAATGGCTTGGTACTGCGCTGCACGTTCATACGTACGTACACGTAAACCCGACGTGATTACAGAAACTAGACTAGTGAGTGTTGGCTATTTACATGCTATAATGCAGCTACGTCATTCGCGCATGCAAATGCCACACAGTTCTGCTCGCGATTTCGCGAGCAGAACTTGCGAAATTCCCAAGACGTGTGTGTGTGTAGCGAGAGGGCGCTGTCAGCCAGCCGTGCGCGCTATACGTCGCACCGCTAAGGACGTCTTGGAACTAAGATTGCAACAGAAATCTCTTAACCAGGGGGTGTGGGGGTCTAGTGAAACAAAGTAGATTTTGCTGTGTCGCTCTGATTTTGGTTTTTACCTTCAAATCTTTATTCCTTTCGTAAAGTCTGTCTCTTTGCTTGAACATAATGTGCTGCTAACAAAATGACAATTTTCCAAAAAGCTATATATAATCAAGAGATTATTAGTACACAAAGACAACGGTTCCTCTCCAATGAAGAAAGACTCCAGCCTTTTGCCATCTTCCATCACAGTTCAAATTCTATCCCTTTGCATTCTAATCTAAAAACTTCAGTGGCATCACAGTGCCGATACTGCTTCTGATACTAATTTAACAGCAGAGTTGTAGTCGAGTTCCTGCAAGTCCTTTCATAAGTCCTTTCGCAAGTCCAGTCAGAAGTCCTTTCATAAAGCCGGTCACAAGTAACTGGATGAACAATGACAAAGGAATGCCTTTGTCGAAGCTCATTTGAATAGCTTGTGATTGGGATTAGGACTGGAGGGCTTGTGATGGACTTGCAGGGACTTGTGTTGGACTCGACTTCATCTCTGTTTAACAGTAACTTGCTTTTATAATCATTGCTTCATTTCCCATGCTACCTATATGATTAACATCATATCCTGAGTTGCCACCACCCACTTCATCACATGAGCTAACAAGTTTTCTTTTTCACCCCGTGCCTAAATTCATGGCTCTGCTTAATGTAAGCGACGACTCGCCACTAACTGTAGCAGAAAATTCCGTGCTAACGGTTAGCGTATTTCACGAATTAGCAGGGGATATTGACTGGTGCCTATTCATACTTCCTGTAAATAAGGATTCTGTGCTTGAGGGTTAGCGCAGAATTGAAGGCTGTGAGCACGGAATCTAATGTTAATGAATCCATCCAGTGGGACCCTGTTCAGTACCAAATTATACACACAGTTGGCCTCCGGAGCCCACATAGTACACAGCCTGGGATATTCTGGGTACAGGATTTCTGTGACATAACCCAGAATGCCCCAGGAATGGGACTGAAAAGGTCAGAGTGTAGTGGTCCAAGCTTGTGTTTTGTCAGACCAAGGCATTAACTTCAAGACAGTCTCACATTTAGTAGCATGTTCATGTTTGCAATATTTCAGACAGTGGACTGGAGGCCATTCATTTATTTCGTATAAACACACTGAATCTTTTGCCATGCCTTCACAAAGTCACACATTTTTTGTTTCGTACCTAAGATAATATACCTGGCAGGGCATATTGTCCCAAGTATCAAGTTGAAATTCAAAGGATCTGCCCAGTGATAAGTCCACACGGTGATTCCTCATGCCTACATGCTGCTGTCACTCTCTTGCATTAAAGTGCTCGATTTAAAGTATTGGCTTTATGAGAAAAATGGCTGCAGTTTTGGGAACAGTCTTTAAAAGAATACGTTCACTGAATTCAAGGCTGTCCACTTGGTCTTTCTTGAATAGGTGTACCTGAGGAGAAAATATGGCGGTAAGCGTCGGCGACGGATCCCAGTGTTAGAGTCCATCAATACTGATCCACTCATGAGAGAGCCTGAGGCCAAGAGGCCACGAAAACATGACGCATCAGCTGCGAGCGAGACGGAATCGAGCAAGAAAACCAAAGACACGCCATTGACAAAGTCAAAAGGTAGGTCATTGGTTAACTTGGGAGTGTGAGAGCCACTGTACTGCAGTGGCATACCGAAGTGATGATGCCACCCTGTGTTGTGAAGCAGCTTCAATTAAAAGTGTTCTTCATTTCAATAAGTTTGCAGTTAGAACCAGTTGTCATGCCAACTGACGCCACACTTCAGCACTCGATGTCAGAAATGTATGACTCAAGACAAACATCTTTTGCATGTCTTGAAGTTTGTCATTGGAGGGAAAAATACACATTTGAAAGAAAATAAATTAAAGTGTCTGTAGGAATATTTCTAGGCGCACAAAAATATAGAACAGTTGTCTGATCCTGTGCTCGTAAGAACAACTTGTTCATCAGGTATTTTTCTCAATTTTCTCAAACCAATTGTGGATGGGGCTTTTAATCTTTTTAAAAAAATAATTTTTTTTTGGGCATGATTTGTTGATACTCTTATTCTGTCACTAGTATCAGTTTAGTTATCACTTCTAATACACTGCTTTAACCCCTTGGGCATGGTATTTTACGGGAGACATTGGGGTGTTGCAGCGGTTCTGGCAGCCAAATCGAACCGCTACAATGTGTTTGTGTAGTCTAGCATGACATAAACAATAATCCAACAATGGATTGAAACTGCACAAACAGCGGCCAAAGGGGTTAATACGAATGTCATGTTTGTTTTGTTTTTGTTTTGTTTTTTTGTAAGCTGCTATGTCGGTGTTTTTGGGGGTGTATCACTCTGGAAAATAAAATCAAATCGAACTGCTAATTTGTTATCATTAGATAAGCTATGAGATTTTCAATGAGACATTCCACACACCAAATTGACAAACGATAAGTAACAGATTTAATAAGCTTCCAATTTTGAATTAGAAAGGGGAAGCTTCTAACTGTACAGCATTAATGTGTATCAGTCTTCGCGCATAGCACAAAATAAAACAATGTATTTTAAGAAGTCCAAATAGAGTGCATAGTGCAGTATGTGATTTTTTTAAATAGAAAAATTGTTTTCTTCCATAATTTGTGAGTAGGGGAAAATCCGTTAACCCCTTGAGTACATATTTTTACGGGGAGACGTCGGGGTGTCGCGGCGGTTCTGGCAGCCAAGCGAACCGCTACAATGTGTTTGTGCAGTCGAGCCAACCGTTACAATGTGTTTGTGCAGTCAAGCGTAACATAAACAATAATCCAACAATAGATAGAAACTGCGTCATCCGGCCTGGTGGCACTTTTTTTTACGCCATATGGCGTCATCCGTACGCAAGGGGTTAAATTGAAATATTCGGTAAGAGCAGCTTTGAGTTTAGTATTACTATTGGCCACAGACACTAAAAACAACTGAACTCTAAGCAACCATTCGTGACCCGCTCCAGAAAAAGGTGATATAAGTCGCGCTATGCATTTACGTGTAATGGCCCTTTCAACGTCGAGAGGGTAAACATTTTCGTCAAAATCTATTTTTTGTTTTTGTCTTTAATGATATCTTAAATATCTAAAGTTTTAGGTTTGGTGCACAACAATGTTGATTTCAGTGAATAAAGTGAAAAAATAACCTTTTTAGAGTGCATTGTTCCATTGCATTGTATTAGAACTAGCTACATTGTATTTCAAAGCCTGTTTTCTCTGTTGTGTCATTTGAACTGCATAGAACTAATTAATATGCAAAAACGCGATATCTCCAGAACGGAAAGGGCTTTGGAGCTCTGTCATGTACCAAATGAAAGCTTACATTGCGGGCTTTCCAAACATGCATGGAACTCTTTTTTCATATTTTGCGACAAAATATACCTTTTTCCAGAGCGGGTCACATTTATGCACTCTTGCAGTCATCAACTTGTCATAACCTCCAACTCTGTTATCACAGGTACACATCTTGTCTTGGGTAAAAAGAAGCAATTGCAGCAAAGTGTCTTGCTCAAGGGCACAAGCACACAAATTAATTGGCAGGATTTGCACCCAGCATTTTTATTGCATGAGTTTGACACTCCAGCCAGACTTGTTTATGTGGTACAGTTTAACTGCATGGGAAAGGTTCGAGATGGCTCTGAAGTAGTAGTTTGTAATAATAACCTTTTTTGTTTGTTTTTACTCATATTTTAGTTGATGGGAGAAAGACCAAGAAACGGCAAAGGCGTAAATCTGAGCCCAACGGAAACGTCGATTCAGAGGATGACTTTGTCCTGCAAAGGAGCACAACTGCTGGAAAACTCAAGACTAATAATAACAACGAAGAGCTGAAGCCTGTCACCAGAAAATACACAAAGCGTACCAAAGCTGTGACAGATAAGACACCAGCCAAAGCAAGCAAAACGCAACATCCGTTGCCAAAAAACGACGAGCCCGTGACCCCCGCCTCTGGAAAACGTGGGTGGCCTAAGGGGGTCAAGAGGGGCGTACAGGACACTAAGAAAAGGCCACTCCAACGACGCAAAAAGAAAAAGCAGCGTGGTTGGCCCTGGAAGGGGAAGAAGAGGCGGGCACCGACTGTGCCGAGACACCCAGAATCAGACGGCAATGACGCAGATGACTCGAGCCAATCCGATCAGGATGATGATTGTGATAGTACTGTAGCATCCTCTAGAAGCTCTGTGTCAACTGGGGAATCATTAACGTTATACATGCTACCGCAGACTGCGGGAAACTGTACAGATGGCAACTGCAGCTCTGATGACGATGACATTGACGACGATGACATTGACGATTGTCAAAATCTGAACGGCTGCGAGGAGGTGACAAGTCCCTGTGAGGTGCTTCGTGGGGGCCCAGCTCCCAAGGAGGATAGCCTTGTAGTGAAAGTCACTCCCATCATCACGCTCAGTGACTCTGAATCTGACCTTGATAAAAATGTTCCCACCAACCATGTCGTCGAAAGGATGACATTAAACCATGTTAACGAAACAACTGATACTATCTGCAAGGCTACACAGTCGGAATCAGACTCTGATTCGTCTGACGAGGCAAACAGTGAGGACCAGCTTGAAAGCAATACCGACAGTAATTTTAAAACTGGGCTACAAAATTATCTTGACGGATACAACCTGGGAGAAAGGAAAGCTGAAGCTCTTGATGAGAACAGTGAAGAGCCTAATGTAAGTGTCTTTTCACTTAAAGAAAGTGATGTCCATTGTGAAGACAATGATTCTAGCAAGTTTGCTGTTATGAACAGAAATTCAGGAGACGAACAACAGTGCACTGTACAAAGTTCAGAGGGCAGGGAAAGAGAAAATATTGACAATGAGGCGAAACTCCCTGACAAGCCTTCTGAAGAATCCAGAGATGAAAAAATACCTGAAGACAATCACAAGATTGACCTCGAGAGTGAACATGAGCATGATGAGGCTGTTGATTGTCTATCAGATGAGGTATTTCAGGACAGAGACAACGTCTCTGAGAAAGCTAATTCCCCAAACTGCAGCAAGCAGGACGAGGCCACACTCATGGAAACAGCAGAAGCTGTTGAATCAATCATGGATGTAGGCATCGTACAGGATGAGGAAACAGAAGCAGTGATGCGCGTCTATGAGCAGTTTGAGGCAGAGAATCCTCTTCCGGATGATGAGCATCCCGAGGAGGTAGATAAATATCTTGGAAATGAGGATCAAGATGAAGAGCAGACACCCACAGATCATGGGCAGCCTCTTGAGGACAAGGAACAGCCCTCGATAGAGATGAGACAACCGGTAGCTGAAGATAGTCATCAGCACACAGTGGAGAAACAGGTGCAAGAATCATGTCCAGGGATATCCACCAACAATTCCTTACATCATGATTCTCCTGAGCAGTGTCCTGTGTTTACAGAATTACAAGCACAGGACTCTCTGCCAATTAAACCGCTTCCCATGCAGGATCATCGAGACTCTGTTTCCTCAGAGGATCAAATTCAGAAACCCGATGTCTCGGATTCTGTTGGACAGCAAGAGCATGTTGACGAGGAACCCTTGTTAGCTCCGATGCAACGAGATGTTGCAGAAAGCCAGGAAGCACACACTGGAGCACAAGAGCCGAGTGAAGTACTGGGTATGACAAGCAGGACTAGTGAAGCAGATTTGGGCACCGATCCGCCGTATAGCAGTATGCCAATTGAAAGAGACTGTTCAGCACACGGACCATCTGCCTTGCAAGAAAGTCTCCAAAGCGAGGCTGTAATGACAAGACAGTTGTCTTGTGAGCAGCTGCAACCCTTGCAACATGAGCTACCTTCGTGCAGACTTGTGCAGAATCCCTTCCGCAACTCTTGCATGCAGATTGCAGAGATAGCTTGCGAGCTGGAACAAAGTGAAATGATCGGTGGCAGCGGTGGGATTGGAAATCAGGTCATGGCAGCAGCCAACATGGGAGCATCACAAATGGCTGGCCAAGCTGGTTTGAATCAGCAGCCTGTATGTAGTCCAGGCATGAGTAGCAACAGCTCTCAAGTGTGCAGCCCAGGTATGGTCAATCATCAACAGCAGCAACAACAGCAAGTTTGCAGTCCTAGCATGATCGGCAGTCCTCAGATGTGCAGTTCCAACGTCAGCCCACAACAGCAGATGCAGCCTAATATGAGCCCACAGATGCCAAGCCCACATCAAGTCAACAGCATGAATAGCCCACAGATGAATGTCAGCCCACAGATGTCCTCGGTTAGCCCCCATCCAGTGGGCAACATGCAAAGTCCAACGGTTTGCAGTCCAGCTGTAAACAGTGCTCAAGTCCTTAGCCCAGCCATGTGTAATGTGCAGGCATGCAGTCCCAGTCTCACCAATACGCAGGTGTGCAGTCCGGTGTTGAATAATCCCTCACGAAGCCCGGCAGTCAATAATGTCCAAGTGTGTAGTCCGGCCATGAGCAATGCTGTGTGCAGCCCAGCTATGAGTAACTCAGTCTGCAGTCCTGTGATGCCCCTGAGTAACAGTGTCTGTAGTCCCGTAATGAGCAATGCTCAGGTGTGTAGCCCCAACATGGCCAACTCCCAGAGTGTGTGCAGCAGCCCCCAGCTTAATGGAGTGCCCATCAACAATCAGGCCTGCAGTCCACAGATGGGGAGCCCGCAGGTGTGTTCTCCAGGAATGGGTGCACAGCAGGTGTCATGCATGCAGGCCAACGTGGTTCATTCCCCGACGCGCCGCAACAGCAGCAAATCCAACAGTCGCTACGGAGCCGGTCAGACAACGCAACGACGGAAGGCTACCAGTTGCAACATAGCCATGCTGCAGAAGATGACAAATGATATAATGCCCAATGCCCCCATGACAGTACCACGGTCTCCCAAACCCACGGCCAACCTCACCCCACCTCAGAACCCCACGCCCCCATTGATACCCACTACGACTCCACCCCCACCTTTGTTGCAGAGGAAGCGAACACCACCTACTGCGAGCACACCACCCATGCAGGCCAAGAGATTTGCCGCTGAGATGCAGCCTCCTCAAGTAGCAGCCTGGCCTCAGATGCAACAGCAGCAGCAGCAACAGCAACAGCAAGAGCAGCAACAGCAGCAGCAGCAGCAACAGATGCAGCAGCAGATGCAGCAGCAACAGATGCAGTTGCAGCAGATGAGCAGTCAGATGGGTGAGCAGATGAGCCCACATAGGAGTGTGCAGGTGGACAGCCAAGTGCAGCATCAGCTCCAGTTACAGCGCTTTCCATATCACCAACAGCAGTATCAGCAGCAGTACCATCAGCAACAGCATCAACAACATCAGCAGCAGCTGCATCAACTTCAGCAGCATCAGCAGCATCCGCAGATGACCAACCAGAACATGCCCAGCCACCCTGCACGTCTCCCGACCCCTCCAACCCACAACAACCCAGGACCCCCGCATTGTAACATGCAGCAGCATGTTGTATGCAAGAACACCTATCCCACCACCCACCAGAACCCTCCCCTGCGGCAACAGCAACAGCAGCAGGCTCCAAGCCCGCACCACAACTACAATTACATTCAGGGCTATCCCTCGCAACCGGCAACCTTAAATGGTTATGTTGGACATTCACAACCGGTCATGCACAATGCGTACCACAATGCGGGTCCCGGTTACATGGAAACACCTGTCCACATGGTTAACATGGGACCACCCCAACATACACTCAGGTCAAACCATTACGATAACCATGAGATGTACCAACGATATGGCATGGGTGGTCATGGGCAAGCAATGATGAGGCGGTAGCACAAAACTTAAGGTCCACATTCATGTTTTAGTCTTTATAGACAAGGAACTTTAAGGAACCAGGGCTCGTGAGACATTACAGTGGTGATAAGTATAAATAACATTTGGCCAACCAATTGTATGATGGTACACGTGATCTCTTATGCCGGATGCGGAAATATGTACCAAACATGCCACTGAAGGATTTTAATTGAATGCGTATTGTCATGTGTCAGTTTAGGCAATATTAGTGTTGATAGACTTTATGTCACGAAGAAACAATAACCTTGATCAGTGCAAGGCAAAACCAGGGTTTCCCCTCTGTGTAATGTAAAGTGTTTTCAAAACATCTTTCTTTTTCTATGTGTTACCAAAAATAGATAAGTTAAGAATGGATTTAAACTCTTTATAGTAATTTCACACAAGTACTTGAAACTAGTCCACAAATTTGTAGGTGTAATGGATGAGAAATTTAGTGTTTAGTTATGAATCACCAGAATTTTTTTATAGCAAGTCGGTCGAATTTATGGTCATACTAGCATGCGGATCCATGTGTTTTTTCCAGATTGGTGATTGTCCGCATTTCATGACTTGAAAAACATTTATGCTCTCTCAAGAAATTATTGTAATTGGTAAGTGGAAAACCCCATGGAAAGGTAATGACAATTTTTCCCCTAAAATTTTTGATTCTGTATTTCCACCCAATGTCGAAGGCTCACCAAGATGGTACTCATTTTGAATCATCTGTTCCGGACTTCTGGTTTTTAAAATTATCAGCCCAACATGTTCATTTTTCTGTTTACGTATACGTTTGGGAGAGAATAAAATATTGCAATTCTATTTCAAGTGTGATTTGGTATCAAGAAAATACAGGTAAAGATTTTGAATTTTGAATTGCTCTTACAAGGAATACAAAATTTGTGTTGACTTTTGACCGAATTCACTTATTTCCAGAATATCTTTGTAAATGAATGGATGTGTTACCAATAAGAAGAGACGCATCACTTCACATACTCAGTCAAAGAATTTGAGAAATTGGAATTGATCTTGTATTATAGTAAACTTTACAAAGATATATATAATATATATAATAATAACTATATATTTATTGTACAAAAATTGTGTTAATTTCAATTTTTGAGTAGGAAGAAGTTTTTGTGTACTCTACTTTCTACAGCAACGTTGATCAGGACTTTTTGTGTACGTCGGTTTAAGGTTAAATATTAAGGCGTGTACATAATGCTTTATTTTGTGGCTAGATACATAGTCTGTATATTAAAGAGACAATTTCAGGTGTATTTTCTCAGAGAGATACAGTAGTCAAAAATTTCCTTCCGGAGAAAATGTATTTATTATTTGCAGCTCTTTTAAAGAGAACCAAAAAATAAAATTCAACCAGTTGAAGGACCTGAGTGGTATTCAAAAAGATATTTTGCATTTAGAACTTAATGTGTTTTTTTTTGTGATTGATTAACATTATAGTTGAAATCTAAAAATGTGTGCTTGGAATTGTCTAATGGCACAATAATTGGGTGGCTCACTGCATGTACATATTTACATAATTATTACTCTGTCAAAGTTTGTGCATTGTATACATAGTTGCAAGAGGTCACGTGATGAATACTGGCGTTCCTATTGCGTTGGTTTTTTTGAAGCGATACATGAATTTCATCGGAAATATAGTTCACCGAGGCCTTAGTACAAATGACATTATTGTCATAGTTACCTGTAGAATCCTGAATTAAGACATCTCAAAAAGTGATGGGTGTTATTGTTATTATTTTTGGAATACCATATTTTGAAATTCAAGTGTCGTATGTGTTATTAGAAGATTTGAAACAATTTCAGCGACGAAGTTAATCACTTGCATGCTTGTGTGCGTTTTATGGAATATTTTTGTGGTTACACTTGTCTCATTTAAATTGATTTATTAGTGACCGTGTACTATTTAGGATTGTCTTAAAAGGTTACTCAGGTGTTGCACCTTAAGTTGAACTTTTCCCCCTCACAATCCTCCCTTCCTACCCACACACAAATCCAGAGTAGCCCAATATACATACTTCATGTGCTTTACTGAAATAACAGTACACCTGATCAAATTCTGTGTGTTCTATTCATATCCATTCATATTTGAATTTAGTTTGGATAAAGAGTCTTCGTACATAGTTTCGATTGAACATTTATTACTTGTAACCTGAAAGGAAAGAAGAAAGTATACAATCTGATTACTATCCAAGTTTATAACTGTCAACCTGCCTAGGTAGACTATACAAATGATCATGTCCTCTGCGGAATATAAGGTGTATTTGTATAAATACAATATACAATGGAACTTCTGTTAAGCACATTGCAATTTGAATAGTGGCTATTATGTGGTTAAGGGGAAGTTTCACTACACTTAGCATAGGATGTTTTTTGTTAGTTTTTTTGTTGTTTTTTGTTTGTTTTTTTAGAATTCCACAACTGTGGCTGAAATTTGGAACAAAACGGGGGTGAGATTTGTCAGGATTTTTGGTCGGGATTTTAGAATTTTTAAAGAATCTCTTTTGCAATCTGGAATTCCTGAGGTGTTGTCCTAAAGGTGTTTTTACCTGTAAAAGTGGATATAGACTAATAAAATACAAACTATATTATGGGGTCCTGGATTTTTCGTGGAATTTTCATTTTGGGCCAATCTCACCCCCGACAAAATTTCAAAATTTCAAAATGGTTTTCAGAAAAGTCCTTGAAAAATTGAGTCCAATTACATTTGTGTTAATACATTAGTGTTTCCTGCTGCTTAATTTTTAATTATATATTTTTATCTAATTTGATTTGATTTTAGCCATTTCTTCAGGTGACATTCTCAGTTGGTTTCGTGCATCTGTGTGGAGCCCCATTCACAGTGTATTAATATTGTGTGGTACATGTATTCAGTCCAAGTTTTCCATCAGTTTGAACAAAACCAATATTACCATTGTCCCTCCAGCAAACACCAATAGAGAAACATACCTCTTAAATTTGAACGAAAATGTACTGAGAGGTATCTGAAGTCCTGTTTTTAAATGATGTGGTGATTTTAAGTTATGTAAACTGTTATTTTTTAATGTTCTTAAATTAGTAGCTAAATGTGATGTTCAGAGCTTTTATTTGAATCTTTCAGTTTTGTTGTACATGTACTACACATTGATGTTTATAATTATTTGCACACAGGATTTTTTTCTTCGATTTTTTTGTTTTGTTCAGGTAGTTCCCTTGTGTTTGTAAATTGCCTGTACTTTCTGCGGGGCTTAGAGCACATTCAGTTCTCTCTCACTCTTATTTCCTGTATATATGATGAATTAAATTAAACTTTGAGAATACATGAAAGATATTGTAATGGCTGCTTTGTGTTTTGTCCACTCTGCCTATGAAGGCAAGAATTTGGGAGGTTATTTTTTAAATACATTTAGGAATTTTGTTTGTTTGTTTGTTTGTGGGGGGGTGTTCTTTTAAATAAAAGTTTAGATACCTAGGCAACGACGATTTGCACTGTTGCACATGTATAAGATTAACTTGTAAGAAAGGGAAGGACAATTAACCCCAAACAAATCTATATGATAATGTTCAATGGTGACACCTCGGCAGCACACAGGGCATTCTGATCTGATATATCATGGAGGAAGGAAGGGTGTTCCTCCGTGGCTACATGTATAACAATAGGGGAAGCATTGTGATGATGGTACTGGCTGGCTTCGTGAATGTTTCGGTCGCCACAAAAATAAATCCGAATTCTTCGCCCTGCTGTAGTGCTGATAATTACTCATACGCAATGGGTTGGTTTTTTTGTTGTTACCCTAACCCGCTAGGGTTCATGCAAAATCATATTTATTATTAAAATTGCAGGATTTGGGACTGTTGGGGAACTTGGGGTTATTTATTTATTTTTATTTTTTTACGGGTGGGGGGAAGACCGCGTCTTTTCTAGATCAAGTTACTGAATTGGTTACCGGTGACCGGTCCACTGCGCCGGTCCATCCATGGAGGTTAGTCCTTCCTCCATGGTCCATCTGACTACTGATTGTTCGCGATCATTCTGATTTGAGGCGGAAACCAGTCTATCCATTCATGAGCTACTTTTGGACGAAGGAGGGCGTCCTTTATAAATAAATGGACAGTTTCTGGGAAGTTCGAAGTGCTGTTGCTGCGCGCGAAGCTGTTTCGTCCCGTTTCTCAACAATGTTTTTGTTCTGAAAAAATAGGACCGGGAATTAGGATAATACATTGTAAGTGTGTATAGAATTACATAAATGATGTTGGAAGATTCAACATTTTAGGGGGCGATAAACCTTTTCGACATTCTCAATGGTGCATTATTGTGGGTTTGAAGGCCAAAAACGGCGATTGTGTAGTGTAACGTTAGGGCCCCTTTTTAGTTTTGATCAAATTAGACTTAGAGTCGAGGATATTTTTTCTCATTCCAAAATGACTTTTTCAACCTAAAGCAGACTTCTCTTATTTCTACTGACATCATTTTAATAAATTTTGAACAGTCTGTTGCGGTAGAAAATGCAATTTTCTTGCGCGCTTTACAGCAGTTGCCATGCGAATCAACTCGGGTTTGGGTGTTAACTGTGCATCGCGGTGATCACCATCTTTATTTTCACGTTGCGTTTTGTCGTCTTCATCGTCGCTTTACCCCAAAATTTCCCTCAAAAACTCAAACCTTGCCCTTTATCCACAACATACCTGTTGGTTTGTAATGTCGCTAACTAGTTTGGCAATTCCAATAACCTAAAAGTGGATTTTTGTTACCTTAAAGGGAACAGGGCCCTACACTACACAATCGCCAAACAAACCATGTAATTTATACACAAACCTATGGCACTGTGAACCAGTCCAAATAATAATTGATTTTATGCTAAATATCTGTCATGAGTTGAGCGATACCCTTTTCACACATCTTTGCATGGAACATAAAGAAAATAATGACCAGAAAAATCTATTTTAAATGGCAAACAAAATAAAGGAAATAATTGCGGAATCCCTCTCAGGGTACCAGTTACTGATGAATGCAAATTTCTGGAATTAGAACAGCTAATAATGTCACATTATTAGCCAATCGGAAGAGAATTTTTGCAAGCATACATGTGACCAATGCGACTAATCATGTCCGTTCTAATGTGCTTGCTCTTCTAGTTCTAATGCCATTTTGGCTGATGCAGTTCCCATGAATCCATGATTCTTTGAGAATGTCGAAAAGGTTTATTGTGTACAGGGCCCTGTTCCCTTTTGGATGCTTTATCGCCTTTTGTCATTTGGATACTCGGACTATATTTTTTGTAGCAACTAGCATACAATATGCCATTTCTCCGATACCGCCACCTATTTTTTGGAGGGGGGGGGGGGGGGGGGGAGGGGAGGGGGATGCAAGTGCAGTGACAATGCATGATCTTCATGGAGTGTGCATTTCTCATATGCGTGTATGCCAATCTCCATACATTGTCACTGTACACGCTTCTCTAATGATGGCAGTTTCAAGTAAAGATGGCAGTATCTGCGAAACATCTTATGGTCAAGGGATGATTAGGGATGATTAGGAAAAGCAACTTGTGGGGTGCCTTCCACAATAAACTTACTTCCATTTGTTACTGTATCTATAATAATGCACCTCTTTTAGCCTTTCACAGCATACAAACATGATACAGCCATGTTATTGAGGTCTGTGTAATGTGATAAGTTTGTAAAGTTGACAGCATTTTGTTATGGACATTTCCTCAGGACAAACACTGACCTCGAACAGGAATATGCACAGGATGCTCATTTTGGAAGATGAATCAAGGGTGCTGCCTAATAACACAACAAAGGGTCCACACTGTGAACCATGTGACACTCATGGAAAATCCTACAAGTGTCATCTGACATCGCATCTTATGATCTATATTAGAGACGCATCATTTGAAAGCTCTCGAAAGAAGTACAAAGTAGTTGGATAGCACACCAGAGAACTCGCAAACGAAGAAAAACCATTTGCCTGTGAAGTTTACGGCATGATCACAAAGCGAAGGTATCTGGTCATGCATAGAAACATTAACACCAGAGCCAAAATGGTTGATTGCAAAATTTGTGGCAAAGCTTTCTCATGTAGGAGCCAATTAACACGGCATGAGAGAATCCACAATGGAGAGAGGCCATTCGTTTGTGGTAACTGTGGTAAAACCTTCATAGATATAAGTCGCCTGAACGTGCATAAGAAGCTCCACACTGGGGAGGACCTCCATTCTTGCAGCACCTGCGGGAAAACATTTTTTAACGGAAGTAGTCTCCGGGCCCATCAGAGAGTCCACACTAGAGAGAAACCTTTCAGTTGTGACATTTGTGGCAAAGCTTACCAACTTCAAAGCAGTCTGACTAGACATCACAGGACAATCCACAAAGATGAAAAACCATTCATCTGTGGCAGTTGTGGCGAGGCCTTCTTGAATGAAAACAGTTTTAAGAAGCATCAAGAAGACACTCACACTGAGGTCACTCACACCGAGGTCAATCACACCGGAGATAAAGAGAAACCACTGTACGTTCTAGTATGGAAGTAACAGGGAGAATTGCGTAGTGTGTATTGGGAAAAGGCAGACTTAACTGGCCTGCTTGTGAGAATCAGACTAATGTGTTCATGAGGGAACATCTCAAAAGTCGGAAGGTTCCTCTTACCTCTTGGAATTCTCATTTTGGAAACACTTTGTGTTCTTGATTGGAACTGTGTGTGTTCGTGGCATGTGTAAAGTTTACACGCGCATATGCCGCTGTTCCTATACGGGATTTTGCAGTGCTCCCAAAAGCCTGTGTTTCCAAGTGGAACATGCTATGTTTTACTTGGAAACACATGCTTTTACGAAGGTTCCCAGCAAGGTTCCAATCAAGGTTCCAAGCATTCTAACTTCTGAGACGCTCCGTTAGGTTTCAGTGTTTTGTTTTGTAATTTTTTTTTTCATAAAGTGCGTAACGGGGATGCAGTTGAGTCCATCACAAGTCCCTGCAAGTCCTGCAAGACTTGGGACTTTCTATTCGACATTTGGACCTGTCTGCTCTATAGAGAATGGCCCCCACAGCAGCTTCACACCCTAGCAATCCAGTCCACAACCTAAACCTCTCCATCCTGGGTTCAATGGGTGTACTGCAGTACACCCATTGAACCCAGGATCCCAGCCCCTGCTATGAAATGCGGGCTCATTGGTAGTATTGCACATGCCTATTACGTGAAGATAATTAGGAGAGTGGCCTGTCATGTGAGAGCGTTTAAAGCGTTTACACGATTGGTAATCCTCCAATTTTTTTTTACTGAATTATTACAAAATACCTTACTAGACTGTAAGTTAATAGTAGTCTCAATCATCCTGTGAAATAATGGCACCAGGTGTGCTGTCGTCATCAAGAAACGTGGACATTTATACTGTTTTGCAACGATTTTCGGCTGGAAATCAATGGAAAACTGCCGTGTAGCCTTTAGTCAAGGCGTGCGTGGCTACACGAACGAGTGGCGTGCCCCGGACATGCTGGCATTCGGGCGCATCACGCGTCCAGGTAGCCACACGCGCCTTGACTAAAGACTATCATCCGCCCGACGAGCGCCGTTTTTCTCTCGTTTTTTTGCCATCCAACAAAGCAAAACTTTGGACAGGTCAGTGGAACGATATTTCCTATAAAATACTAACCCCCAAATCGGCCCATTTCTGAAAATTTCAACAATGACCAATCAGGTACACAACCTTTAACCAATAATAGGGAAAAGGAGTCTGATGTTCATAGTTGTCTGATTTTCATGACACCGGCTTTCTTAGTGTGACCAGGGCACACTGGTCGGAATGTCGAGTACAAGGAACAACTCCAGCTCTTTTCAGCACCGACATGACTCAAAGAGTATTTCCATGGTGCCACGTACACAGTTTTCATTTATTGACTTCACCATGTATGGCGTCAAGTTCATTACTGTAATTGAAGATTAAATAAGGATCTAGAGATAACTTAAATAGATATCAGATTGTTTGGATTTTTTGGACATGCAGTATCTGAGAATGGTCCGTGTCTGATACCACTGAACTGAATGTACTGTAGTAGCACTGAAAGATGAGTTGTGGAAGCGGCGCCAGTGTATAATTTGACTGTGTTGACTGTAGGTAAAGGCCTATGCCTATTGCAGTTGAATACCTGATTGACAAAAAAGTGCAACTCCACGCTTTTGGCCAAATTGAGTTTTACCAACCATGTGTGAAATATATGTATATGTCCAGTTCTCTACTCCAAATAGTCTTTGTGTACACTTGAGCATGGTGTGTATGAAAAAAAACAAATATTACATGTATGTATTTTTTTTCTCAAAATATTCATGGAGTTGAGCCCTTTCTTTCAATCAGGTATTCAATCAAACCCTCCTCCCTGTTCTCGGGGCCAAAGCCGACCCAGCTGCTGTACAGATCAAAACCTATCAAATGACAGATTGAAACACACACAAACTGTGAGAGTTGGTGTTAAGAGTTTTTGATAGGCTGTGATAGTTATAAGTATAGGAGGGTTTTAAAGCTTCTTTCTTGTCATGGCTCAGGTTTCTAAATTGAAACATCAATTCTGTAGGTCTGTAATAACATGAGATAGTCTGTAATAAAATAGTAATATGGTAATGTACTTTGATCACTTGAATTGAAAGTTTAAAATCGCACTAGAACCATCTGGTTTTTTTTATTTTGCTTGTTCGTTTTTGTTTTTCTTTTGCCAAACTCGTAAAATTCAACTTCCCTAAAGTAGGATTCTAGCTAATATCACAATTGGGCAGGCAGGCAGATAATAAGCCAGTTCGGTATCTCGAAGTAGTCCAGGTCAAAGGTTATTCGGGATAAAATGTTATGTAATGTTATGCGAATGCTCATTCTGATTGAATTTAACACGTGCGTGTCGTGCTACCACCTTGCGCGTTCATACACGCACGTTAGTTATCCCAAATGACCCGTGACCTATGTCATTGTGCAGTTGAAATACCGCACTGGCTTATTCATAGCTGATTTTTCAAAGTCTTAACTAACTACAAACCAGTCAGTTTCATTCACTGGTATACATGTTCATGCACAATAACTATGTTTATTAACCATTTTTCGTTCTACATGTAGATGATGAACAATTGCAGTAATTTCACATCAGCCCAACAGGTTTTTAAAATTGTTTTAACCCCTTGTGTACGGATGATGGAATTTGGCGCAAAAAAACCAGTGCCACCAGTCCGGATGACGCCATTGGCCGCTGTTTGTGCAGTTTCAATCCATTGTTGGATTATTGTGTATAGGTTACGCGTGACTGCACAAACACATTGTAGCGGTTCGCTTGGCTGCCAGAGCCGCCGCGGCACCCCGACATCTCCCGTAAAATACCGTACTCAAGGGGTTAATGGTAAAACTAACATAAATTTTAAAAATGGGAGAACAAGGGGTAGGGTTTCAAACCCAGAAACCCCCTCTGGGTTAACCTGTGCTGGGATGTCATACTGGTTTGAGGGTCAATCACTGCACACAATGCAACCATCAATTTTTTATTTTTTGGGGAGCCATCCCTTGCAAATGTGCAGACTGTTATTTTAGAAATGATCAACGCCACCCCGGGAACATTTTCCTGTACAAACAAAAATGGGGCCTATTTTTTCTTATTTCCTACTCAAATAAGGATAACCAGCACGATGTGGGGAAAAGGGTAGCCTCGCCCCTTTTTTGTCCCTATACCCTAAGCACACTCTAGACTTTTGTTACTTAACACATCCCCCCCCCCCCCCCCCCAGATTTCTGAAAAGAATTACTGATATTTTGGAAACAGAATGACCAACACAAAAGAGGGGGGAGGGGTCCCTCTTCCCCCATATCAAGCTTCATATGCAAATAAGGGCTAAAGTACCACCCTTGAGCATGAACAAAGTTACTAATCCCATCGTCCAGGGGTGTGGCAGTGTGGGGGATGGGGAAAGGTGCATAATTGGCCAAATTAATCATTAAGAAATCACTTGATATACAAGAATTCATTCAACTCTGACAAGATGGCACTGTGCAAAAAGGCACAATAGCATGAATAGTCCTATATCCTTGTTGCCATTGAAGGCTTGTGATTGGCTATAAGCACTGATAAAAATAAGCGGCTGATTTTGGATCACGTGCACAGTGTTCGAATCTGAAACTGACTATTTGGTTTTCTTTATCATATTTTTTGGACAACTTTTCTGTTAAAAATGGTTTAGAGTAAACTTAAATTTTTTTTTTTATTTGTGGTTAGGAGGATATTAAAATTATCGAAAAAAGTCTGAGAACCAGTCTTGCAGCCCCCCCCCCCCCCCTCCAGCATGCAAAGCACTCCGAATCTCGCTAGCCAATCAGAAGATGACAACAAGGCTGCAACTGACGCGCAGTAAAACAAAAATAACTAATCAACTGAATAAACGAGATGGTGCACCCGTACCCTGGTGCACCACAATAAATAGATTAGCATAAATTGTAAACCCACAACTTTTTTTTAATAATACATTTTTGGGGCCATTGATAGATTATGTAATTATGATCAGCTATCATAACTTGGGGGTTCTGTGCTTCAACTTTTGTGAAGACTTGATACATTTTGGCTTTAAAATTGGAGGGATGCTTTATGAAAATTAGCAGCTAGCCAGTTTTTTGTAAAAACCACATTTTCGGGGGTGGTACTTTCTGGGGATAATTGGCAAAAATTCTAAACGGCTAACCTGCCAAAATTTGACAAACTATAATTTTCAGTATGTCACTGAGAGACTCCTGGATAAGGATTTTTTTTCACTGAAGTTTTACACAAGGGTCAATTAGCCTTTTAGAGGTATGGCGGACACAATAGGAGGGCGCTATTTGATTTGGGTAAAACCTGTGTATTTATACCCAAATCAAATAGCGCCCTCCTATTGTGTCCGCCATACCTCTAAAAGGCTAATGGGAGTTTATTTACTGTGATGAAAATCCATTGATCTCCATTATTAATGATTGACGATAAAATATTGGAGATCAATGTGAAAATCACTGCAGCGCCCCCTTTGGCAAAACTCCAACTAAAAATAAAAATGAAGGGAAGCGCGCGTTGCGACGCGAGGGCGCCCCCGCGGAGCTTGAAGCTTGCACGCGATCGCATCGCGCGAGCAGACGACTTACTTTTGGGAGCTTTGAAGCTGTAGCTGTGCGCATGCACCGCGTGTTGTTATAGCATCGTGTTTATCATATCATGCGCTGCCGGCCCAGTCAGTTGTTTTTTTCGTGGGGAAGGTTTTGACAGTTCTGAAAAGTCGGTTTCTTTTCGCCGCTACATGTATTTGGCTAAAATTCTAACGGTGTTGCTGAACCATTTAGTACAAGAGGTAAGATAGCTTAAGTTCAAATAAAAACCTATTAACGTTAGTAGCCGAAAAGTATTTTAGACATGTTTAGAATGGTTGCTTTCAATGATAATTTGGCCTCGATTTCCAGATCATCGGAGGCCTGCTGTGCATGCTGGATACAACTTGTGTGGGCATAAATACTAATTCTAGGCCTAGGCCTCTCTGGCCTATCCTACTCTACAGTAAGTCTACATGTACATTCTGTTCATGCATACAATTTGTGTCTTGAATTTTTGAAAGCAAGAATTTGTTTCAAATTCCAACAGTTGAATGATATCAACAAACCATAGGCATAGGGGGCCTATACATGTCCCATTTTTGCAGCGTTTTTTTGCAGCGTTTTTTTGCAGCGGTTTTTTGCAGCGTTTTTTTGCAGCGTTTTTTTGCAGCGGTTTTTTGCAGCGTTTTTTTGCAGCGTTTTTTTGCAGCGGTTTGCAGCAGCGGTTTGCAGCAGCGGTTTGCAGCAGCGGTTTGCAGCAGCGGTTTGCAGCAGCGGTTTGCAGCAGCGGTTTGCAGCAGCGGTTTGCAGCAGCGGTTTGCAGCAGCGGTTTGCAGCAGCGGTTTGCAGCAGCGGTTTGCAGCAGCGGTTTGCAGCAGCGGTTTGCAGCAGCGGTTTGCAGCAGCGGTTTGCAGCAGCGGTTTGCAGCAGCGGTTTGCAGCAGCGGTTTGCAGCAGCGGTTTAATTAATTTTCATATCTCATTTTTAATAACTTTTGTGTTGGCCCAGGCCTCCTTTTTTTTTTTTAGCAGTGTTGTACATTTTTCGGAAAGATTTTACTGTTAATACCCCTCACCAAAATGGATCAAGAACAGCAAAATCTTAGAAAATAACCAAACCTCCTTGATAACAACTGTCTAAACATGTGGGACAACCTGTTATTTTAAGATTTATGTCGGGGAAAATCTGTAAAATAAATTAGGCAGAAATCAACATGTATGTGAACACTTTGAGTGACCATACACTGCCAAGAACACAGAAAACACAATCTTTTTTCCCCTATACATTTGTATTTCACGAACATTTCCCAACAAAATTCTCAAATTTGAAGGTTGTGCCAAGTGTTTATACAATTCTGAACACAGATGGATAGTTATTTTCCAGGTTTGCTGTTACCGACTGATTTTGGTGCGGGGTAAAGTAAAATCTTTCCCACTATTGTAACCTTTCTATGATTCAAAAAATGGATGTGGGTGGGGATGATCAACTATAAATTATTTGGTTTGCAAGCACATAAAATCACAGCTGTCCCTATTCTAAAGTTGCCTGTGAGTGATATGACACCTACATGTATTGTTTACATTTCATCACAATCACCAGCTTAACTCCAGGTCTTTGAGGTAGGATCAATATAATAGCGAAGGGTGATCCTTAACAATGCATCATACATGCATCATTGCACATGGGTGGACACCCAAAATTCTGCACGTGAGCTGTGTACTGTATTCTTTTTGAAAGTGGCAGCTGTTTTTTCACGCCTGTAAAAATTCATTTGTTTTTAGTTGCTGCTGAACTCTTTATGGCATTTAGAAAATTTGCAATTTTTAATTGCATAGATTTAACCAATATTTGAAGGCTTTTGATCAGTAGTACATAGTTGGATAATTCCTTAGGAGTTGCAACCAGCATTATAAATAACAGTTAAAGAAAGTGTCTGCAGTTTTGTTTGTCTATTTGACTGCAACTTTTTGCAAGCTCGGTGGATTTATGAAAAATTGTTCCTTTGGAAGGTGAGTACTCTGACTTAAGATATTTTATGGATTGTAAATTTAACCCTAATTCCCTAGGGTGGGTGGAAAATCATTGGAGGATTCAGGACTGTTAGGTTCAAGTATGAAAGCACAATGTGATTTCAGCAAGTGTTAGTTTTTCACAGTATGGTGAATTCTTGGGTGCATGAAACATATTCCACATAAAAAAAACCTGCAAATGTTGCACACAATTTTTAACGTTACTGTGCACATTTAAAAGAGGATTGTTGGCAAAAGATGTACAATGTTTGCATTGTTTACGTGAGTGGAAATCTGAGCAAACAGTAGGTTTGAACAATTGAGCTGCACTGCAGTGTTATGATTTAAGGGAGAGAAAATTTTGGTAAAGTCTCTTATACGAAAACTTATCGTTTCGGTTTGCAGTAGTAACACCATGTGTTTCTCTCAACTAACGAGAGGTATGGGTTCTGAAAAGAACCTTATCGCACAACTCGTATCTCAACCTTCGTTAAGTGAGAAGGGTTCAAGGGAGAACCAATTTCGTGCAACTCGTTTTCTCTACTGTCGATAAGTGAGAAATATGGTTCAGGGGAGAACCATCCATGGGGACTTCTCGGGTTGTTCTCAACGTTTCGATTAGCCTGCTCTAATCTTCGTCAGGAGAATAAGATAAACACATGGTGTTATACCGCAAACCGAAACGATATCGATATTCCACCATGCAAAGCCTCAAAACTTATATATGAAAACTTATTTCTCTTTCTACATTGATGTAACAGGCTCCACTCATAATGAAAATGAAGTGCTTTCATAAAATAAGAAAAAGGAAATCACCTTTTCATCAATGACTTGATGTATACACTGTGACATTTAAAATGCCCAGCCTCATATTTTTATAAAATTGAATTTTCTCGTGCGAGAAAAAACTAAGCATGCTTGTCAAATTCTTGTCTAAACAATTGCTACGCTGATTGAATTTGGCAGTGATGTAATGTTGCATTTGCTGTTTGTCTTTTCTTGTCACCTCATCTAAAATTGCTCCGAGCATTGCAATTTACTCACTGCGTTTTGAAATGGTGAATAGGGGTGTAGTGATGAAAGGAAGCCAGTGGCACCTGCCGTCCCGTGCTAATAATGGGAAAGGAACGTTTGGAGAGGGATAATATAAAGGATGTCAAATGAAGGATGTGCTTTCCTGCTTGTAGGAGAAAAAGCAAGACTATAACACTGTAGTTAGAGTTGTGGGTACCAGAATGGCCAGGAGGAATGAAATTTGACAAGGAATAATTCAATTAGCTTTCAAATGGAGGAAATGCGCTTTGATGAAAATAAGCATTGTTAGTTTCTTCGCTTCTTCATTGCCACTATTTAGAAGTCAAAGAGATTGGTTTGTTTAAAAAGAAAATATATGGTGGTCTAAATATATGTGGCAGCTGTAATCATAGGAAGACGCATACGAAGCCAGAAATGGGTCAGTGCCAGACTGCAATTGTTCACTCTGTGTCGTCATGTGGGATTGGTTCATTTATTTTGTTCCTCTTTAACAGTCCTTTTCATTTGCTGATTTTTTGCTGTTGAAGCTAGCTTTGGCCAATCAGATCCAGTGATCATACAAATGAAATGGAAACATTTCTTGCAGCCTAAATTGCCAATTCAACCAGTGTGACAAATGTTGAAAATTTGTTATTTGTTAAATTGGGAAAAATTAGCATTAAGCTGTATCAACATTTCTAAGGTAGTAAACTTTGTACACAGTGTACGTAGACTGCATGACTCCAGATATGGCCTATGTGTAGGGACTGTGCTGAAACACAACCTCAGAATTAGTGTTATCAAGTTCCATTTCATATACAGATGCCTGCTGCACTTTTTCTGTCACCATCCTGCAAGCCATATTAAATATTGATAAAATTAGGCTAAAACGCTGATTAAAAATGAAACATTTCCCTGACAGAGCTGTGATGCTGATCGACTTCCCATTTTTATTATAAAATGCAGCTTTTTGAAGGTCATGGACTCAAATTGCCAGACCTGCAAGTGCTCCCCTAGCTGTTATTCTCTGCCAGCATAAAGGATCATTACCACACCTAAATGATGGAGGTGGTTCATTGTGTATACCGGTACTCTATAGGTATGCATAATCAACGGCACGTGTTGGTTCATCTGACAGAAAACCAAGACATGACAGGGACAAAGCATATTGTGTCATCTGGATGCATTCTGAAACATAGCTGTTACAATTAAATATGCAGTGAGGAAATAAATATTTCATCCGTTTTATAATGTTTGAAAATAAAACTATACTTGCACAAAGTCACTTGCTGTTTTCACTTACAGATTCATGAAGATGACTATACTGACCCTAACCCAGGGCATGTTTGCTAGAACCCTGCCAGACGCATCAGATTGCATACTTTGTCACATTTACTTGTGTGGAGAGTCCAGCAAAGTGGAGCTGTCAGCACAGATGCACTGTGCTGCGTCTGGCAGGGTTAGGGTTTTAAGGTTCAAATGTATGTACTTACACCAGTAGAGATTCATTTTATTCAGTTACGCTGGTATATAATATATGTGAAATGAGTGGGAAGTGAGGGCAAGCCATGCGTATCACCTTGAATTTTTGAGTTTGATTCAATTTGAATTTCCAGAACCATATTGTGTTTACGGAATTGTAGCCATTTTTTTTACAATGTTAGTTTTGTTACCAAACAGTCTAAAAATGTAATATTCAAAATGAAACATTCACTCAAATTAAAATTAATTTCCAAAATTTACAAAAATACATAAAACATTTCAATTCAGGAAAGAAAAGGTTTTATTTTCCCTTGTAGATGTTTTGTAATGCACTGCTTGCTTCTCATCATTTGGTGTTTGAAAAGTCGGTTTGGTACAACTTGCATTACCACAATTACTGAACAGTCAGTAGCATGCACACAGCTGATTTGTACACGTGTTAAATGTACGTCATCGTTCCTTCTGTATATTTTTCTTCAGTGCATTAAATTGAGTGTAACACCATCACCTTTCCGACAACCCTCCTCCCTGGCTGCATCACAGAGATGAGATATTCACCCACAGTATGACGTCTTCCAGTTGCGAGTACATATTACCCTCAGCAGTGAATCAACAAGGTCTGAATGTCGTTGGTGAGATTGCAGGATTGGAGACAACTTTTGTTGAATAGAAGACTGGGTATTGCCCGGAGAATGGCTGTTTGCCGAAAGAGACACTCTTTTGTGGAGAGCCTGCTGTGTATCGTAGTGTTGCTGTGGCAGATTACTCAACAAGAGTGTGAAGGTATGGTTTAATAAATTTAACCCTTAGCTCCCAAATCCTCCAAAATCCAACAGCATGTTTTGTTGTATTTTGATGGATTCGGGACTGTCGATCCTTGGTGCCATTACTTCACAAATGTACAAAAAAATGTGCCATTTGAATTTACTGCACAGTGTTAGATTTTGACTGATTCATGATGGTTCCTAGAAAACATACCTAGGGGTTAGTAATGAATTAAAATGAAGGATTTTGTGAGAGACAATTTTCCTCCGATAAATGTCTGATTATCAATTTCTTTTATACCTGCATCAGTGCAATTTTTTTTTTTTTTATAGCATGTTACTCCAAGTTTATAAGCTACTAATTTTTTTATTGCTTTCTGATTACCTTGTCATTAAACTCCAAGGACTTTCTAGAATTGCATGTAAATAAAGAAATAAAAGTGATGATCCAGTCTTACTAGCATTGCTGAAATTGCCTGGGAAGGGGCGCATGGCTGCTGGCCATGGTTTATTGTGTCTCATATGGCAACAAACCTGCCAAGGTCATTAATAACTGGTAATAAAGACATATTAAGTCATTATACTTTAATTTCAATTTTTTTTTTTTTTTTTTATTATTTTTTTTTTTAAATTTGTATCAAGAATCTTAGAAAGCATTTTAAACAAACATTTTGATTTTTGTATCGTGCAACGCATTGTATCAATATGCGCATCTTTACATTTGCAATAGGTATGAGCAAGTTCGTAATGCAAGAAAATACCATTGACTCTTCAAAATGGCATACATGCATACATAGGGCATTTCTGAAACCCTGGATTGGCCTCGGGCTTTGGGTTGCATAATTTTAAGTATGTCCCCAGATTTGGCAAGATCTTGGATACTGTTTTTGGTACAATGTAAAGTCTGATGTTTTAATCCGGAGCCAGAGTCTGTTAATACGTTTTCAAGGCTTCGTATTGGCAATGGGGCTGGGGAATAGCTGGAGACAAAGCCGAAGCTCAAGCCAGGTTTGAGAAATGCCCATACATGTACGTACGTTTTTTTTGTGTCGGGGTGGGGGTGCATGCATGCAGCATGAACCCGTCTTACCATTGCTGATACTGAGAGACAAGTTTCATACATTGTCCCTTTGGAACTCGAGCATTCAAATTTACTCTCAAAGGTTGCACCCCCCCCCCCCCCCCCCCCTTCTGAAAAATACTAGATCCACCCCTGGCATTGGCCACTATAGTTGCAATAAGCCAGTCACGCCATGTTATGCGAACACCCAATCTGATTGAATTTAACACGTGCGTGTTGTGCGACCACCTTTTGCGTTCAGATGCACGCGTTAGGTCACGCGGGTCATTCGGGATAAAATGCCATTGTGCACATATGCGCAGTTGAAATACCGAACTGGCTTATTAAAGTACATGTACTCATGTATGAACAACTGCCAAACATGTGTGACAAGTGTCAACCCAATGGCAATAAGGTTGGCCAAAATGGGTCAAGCTACATGTACTGTTATGTTTATGTACATGCCAGATACAATGTATTAACAAATGCATTAATTAACAGGTCAAACTCAAGAGTCTCTGAGGAAGCGCCTTGTGTTTTTTTTTATTTACTGTCTTTCTTCCTGTCTTCCGTGCCCTCACTCTATAAAAGAAATGAGGAAGCACTCGATCATTTATGACTGTACTTAATTATGCACCAATCTATAATTAGCTTCTCTGCAGGCGGCATACTGGTCATTTTAATAAGTTACCTCAACGGTTCAACTTCGTTGTGATGCACTTTGCTTTGATGCCACAGGCCAAGTCTTCTTGCCAGTGCACCGAAGCATCAAACATGGTTTCCATTATTCAGAAAGAAATAACCTAGCTACCACTTTATTAAGAGAGGTGGCAAGCTTTATCAGTTAGCAAAACAATTGACCGTATCTATCCACATTAAAGAGTACTGTACCATTGGAAAAAAATGCCATAAATTAACCCTAACCCCTAGGCCCTTTTTGCTAGCAACCATCCTCAATCCTCTAAAATCCTCTGATTGTCCTTCCAAAAAAAATGCATTCATCCTCAATCTTCCAAAATCCTATTTTTTTTACTTGTGTTAAAAATGAAGGGTACCCACTGCCTCAGTCCTCCAAAATCCTCTGATTTTCCTTGCCCAAAAAATGCATTCATCCTCAATCCCCCAAAATCACCCAAATTTGTATACTTACATGTACCTTCAGAATGAAGGGTACCCATGCCCATTGCCTGAATCCTCCAAAATCCAAAATGTATAATTACCTAATGTACGAGTGCATGGACTGTTTCCACATACATGCAGTACTACTGGATGTGTGTATACAATGTACAGTACTGTGTCAAACAGATTGAGTACTTAGCTTTGTAAATAAATACAAATTAATAAATCAAATAGATCCATTCCAGTAACCTGTGCCAAACCAATCCTTTAACCCCTTGAGTACAGTATTTTACGGGAGACGTCGGGGTGCCGCGGCGGTTATGGCAGCCAAGCGAACTGCTACAATGTGTTTGTGCAGTCAAGCGTAACCTATACACAATAATCCAACAATGGATTGAAACTGCACAAACAGCGGCCAATGGCGTCATCCGGCCTGGGGTGGCACTGTTTAATCCAACAATGGATTGAAACTGCACAAACGGCGGACAATTGCGTCATCCGGCCTGGTGGCACTGTTTTTTTGGCTCACATTTGCGGCATCCGTACGCAACGGGTTAATTCCATCTCAGGCCGAATGACCATGTACATGTATACCCTTAATCCTCTAAAATCTTTTTTCTTCAAATGCCATTCACCCTCATTCCTCCAAAATCCTCCTTTTTTTTGAAATTCCATTCAGCCTCAATCCTCCAAAATCCTCCTCACTTGAAACACCATTCAGCCTCAATCCTCCAAAATCCTCCCTTTTCTGTTACACCATTCACAATCCTCCAAAATCCCCCACAGGATTTTGGAGGATTGAGGAGGGTCAGGGTTAAAATTGATTTGGCCCAATCTTTTGTACAGTACAGACACAGTTCAATTACATTTTGCAATGTTTCATGACAGTGAGTCCAAGCCAAAAATTAAGACTAAAGAAGAGGTGGATTTTTCCTGGCACTGTTCATTAGCAAGAATGGAATAAATGCACATGCCTTAAAACAAGAACATTTATGATTTTGTTTTGCTTTGGAAAAAAGATTGTGAGCTTCCCCCCCCCCTTTTTCTGGTCATGGTATAAACAAAACGTATTGGGCCCAGCAGACCTAAGGTACACCATGAATTTTGAACATGGCTCCAGACATCAAGGGCAATGTGTAAGTCCATTGATGTCATGGCCAGAAAATGGGAGCAGGCAGTTGATTGTTTCTGCCCTAATCTCTATTTTACTAAATCCCAAAATTTCATCAAAGGCTTTAGGCCTATATGTGTTCTTCAATTATTTCAAAGCATTATATAGCTTTTTTCTAAATTGGATTTCTGTGAAACTTCAATCCTAACTCCCTAGGGTGTGTGGAAAATCATATTGAAATTGGAGTATTCAGGACTTTTAGGGTTTTAATGATCTTTTTAGCAGCCATTATGTAGGCCTACATGTACACCAGTGAAGTGTACAGAGCACGCGAATATTGTACTATTGTGATCAGCATGCTTACAAGTGTGCATAATGACTCGCAGGTGAGATGATGTTAATTAGTAGTATTGATTATAATCAGCTCTAGTCCCTGGTAAGATATTGCAGCCTGATACAATCATCATGGTATGGTCGATATTCTAAGTGGTACAGTTTTATAAACTAATAAATAGACCATCTGTTTCAATAATCAAAGATCATGCGAAATTTCATTCAGGGGTTACAATATACACGTAGGTGAGTCAGTAACTGCACTGAGAACACGAACATTTCGTTAAATTTACAAGTGAATTTTATTGGGACATTTGACACCTTGTCATGCTTGTTCATTGTTTAAACTTTTGTATTATCCTAGCATCATTGTATGCTGTTGGTAAGAGCGCATTGTAAGGAGCCCATACTTTTTCTTCAGTTCTTAACCCCTAACCCCTAACCCCTAACCTCCGATTTTGCATGCACCAAGGGGTTATTACTATTAGGCTCATAAAGTTTCAATTGACCAGATGAAGGTTAGCCTTGTCCATAAAATACCTTTACATTTATATTGCAGAAACACAAAGTCCTCAGTTACCGGTATATTGTAAATGCAGTTTCGGAAGCATCATATAGGCCCACTTCTGTAAAATCTTTGAGTAATTTGTAATTCCCACTATTTTGTTTTGATAAACAGCACATTTAGGGAGGGGGGGGGGGGGGAGGGTGTCCCGAACTAAACTGTTTGCATTGTAAAGTGTCACATGAATCAGTTCAATCTTTACAAGTTTAACATGTATATTGTCAGCCATTAAGCCTTTGAAGGCTTAAATTACAATATTTTGCTGTCCTTCATTAACTATTTAATTTAACCTTCAGAGTCAGGCATGTACATGTAAGTGGCGGGGAAGAACAGCCTCTGTCAGCAAGCTGTAAGCTGCTTAAAATTTTTTTTTTTTAAAGCAATTTGTTTATCAGATCTTCATGAACCAATAGAACATTGCCATTCAGCTCAATATAATTAAAAAATGTTTGCCTCATTTTTATTCAGTATCAAAAAAAAATTCTGGACAAGTAAGATAAAACAGTTCCTGGTATTTTGATTGTATTCAAACCCAGCGTTGTAACCAAGTCAATTTTTTCCCAGTCAAGTCAAGTCCCAAGTCAATTTTGTTCAAGTCAAGTACCAAGTCTCGAGTCAATTGTTAGTAAATAAAAATTTCAATGACAAAATGACAATGCATTTTAAGCTAGCATGCATGCACTGTACAAAATCAACCTGGTGTGCCAATGCGACAATTCTCCATGCAGCTCGGCCAGCGCTGCGGCCCTGCATACGTACTGGACACCCAGCTTGCTATGCGCTATAGGCTTGTTTTTTAACTGATACCTGTATGTTTGTGTTTATTTTAACAGAAGTGTTAATGTCAGCAAGTCAGATTTATTCAAGTCAAGTCGAGTCACAAGTCATGTTCTTTCAAGTCAAGTCAAGTCCCAAGTCATTTTTTTTTCAAGTCAAGTCAAATCTCAAGTCAAAAATATTGCGACTCGAGTCCGATTCAAGTCAAGTCAGCAAGTCAAGTCAGCAAGTCAAGTCAACAAGACTGTTCAAACCAGTAATTTCAATTTTAATAATAGAGAACCATGAAGTACTTTTTGTTGATTAACATTTATCCGTTGGTATTTTCTTGTTTGTTCCAGACGCTGTTGTCATTGTTTGAGAACAATTAGACATCTGTTTGAAAGCAAATAGCATCACGCTGATTTAAATAAAGTTGAAAATAATAGTATCAAATACCAAGCCTGTTACTTTTAAAATTATGTAAATTAAATTTTAAAAATATTTTGTTTTTATTGTTTGGTCAGCATTGCACACATGTGTCGCAACAAAAGGCAAACATCTTTTGTTTTGTAATGCATATTGATATGCATTTAATTAAATATTGGTTTCCCAGATGATGCCATTACATGGTGGATGTGCTTGTACATTTCCTGATCAATTTAAGCAGCTCATCCAATAGTTTAAACATCAATACAGCAGACCTGGGATGTCCATGTATCCAACGGAATGCAGCTTGCTTCTTGATGAGAGTGATGCATGCAAGTGTGCTGCACGCGAGAAACCTGAGGAATTTATTACATGTCAGGCAGTGCTAACTTAAAGGTATTGTACATGATTGGTCATTGTTGCAATTTTGGGCGGATTTGGGGGATAGTATTTTATAGGAAATATCGGTGTTCGTTTTCAACTGTCGGGCGGATGATAGCCTTTAGTCACGGCGCTTGTGACTACCTGGATACGTGACACGCCCCGGATATGCCAGCGTGTCCGGGGCGTGCCACTCATCCAGATAGCCATGCGTGCCTTGACTTAAGGCTACAATTGCTATTTGCTGGCCGGCAATCGTTGGAAAATGATATAAATTTCCACTTTTCTTGACGACAGCACACCTGGTGCCATCATTTCACAGGATGATTGAGACTACTATTAACTTACAGTCTAAGGTATTTAATTCTTTGGGAAAAAAGATTGGAGGATTACCAATCGTGTACACTACCTTTAACTTTGTATCATTCACTGAATTGATTTTTCATGCTACGTAATGTTCGTGTACATCTAAATGACGTGGTACAATGTACGATGGGTTGATTGGGGTTTAACCGGTATATATAGTGGATTTATAATTATTTAGGTATGTTAATTTTCTTCACCATTTATTCATAGAGTAATTATATAAAATGGAATATGATAGACAGATAGAAGAGGGTTTTGGATGTAAACTGTTAAAATCCCAAAATTGACTTCGTAGCGAAACTAGGTTGCTTTTTCTTGTAAATATTCGGAATAACATGGAGTCACCTTCCACTCATTTCATTGGTCCCTGTCGAATACATCGTTATTTTACACACGAATTACAAGCACCTGTCACAAATTATTTTTCAAAAACGAAATTTAGTCCTATGAATTTAATAAAGAAATTATTTTTAAGCAGAGTCTTGATTCTAAATGCTGCAGAAAGTATTTTTAAAATTGTGTGTAATGTGCGAGATAGAATTTACATACATTTATGTAGGCCTACATGTACTTCAATCTACATTTTATCAAACAGTTGCTGGCATTTATGAATAATTTCTTCCCAATTTTGCCACAGTTATACACTTGTAAAGTGTTGGGGAAACAAGTCTGAAATTTCATAACACGTATGTACAATGTACAAGCCCTACGTCACACCTGGACTTGTAATAAAATTAATAAAATATTAACGGTATGGCCTCATTGTTCTGGCACAGATGCATAAATTATCATTCCTTTCATTGGTTTCCATGGTAAGAACTGCCGATTTGAAAAGCCTACATGTGCGTGTAAATATTTTCACTTGGAATATTTTGAAATCCAACATTGTGTTTGAGGGTATTTTTCATGTTTTTGGTTTGTTTCAACATTCGCTTTAGTTGAAATAAAAAACAACAAACTGATACTTACATACTGTAGCTGGTACCGGTATGTACATGTTGTGTGCAGTACCTGCAAAATATCCTAATTTTCCATGAACGTGTTTTTCGCCTCATTGTAAAGTGTGACTTTTATTGGGTCACCACTTGTAAGTATTTTTTTCCCTGAATTGTAGAGGTCACTGAGTGTGTACAGTTGTAATTGCAATGCTCGTTTCACATTTAATTTAAAGACTCAAAATTGTGACCGACATGTTAACAGTACCTAACCATGTATGACATTAACATAAAATCTATTAGATTCTCTGTCCATGAAGACGATGAGCAGGAGCCGCTTGTGCAGTACAACTCACTGTACATCACCGGCATAATTAAAAAAAAACAACTCAAAATAGCACACTGTAAATGTCAGCTCGTTGTAATTACAGCATGTAGCTCCTTGTTGTTCTATCAAACTATGGATCATAACGACCATCTCGTACAATGATTGGGCTGGTCAGTCATCAACCCAGCCCACAGTATTACGGTAATTCCGCTAGAATGAAATACACACTCTGTCTTGTCACGTCCAATTAGGTGTCATTTGTCTTTGGATTAGAGGATTGCATTGGCCGAGACAGATTCCCCTCATTCCTGAAATTCCTTGTGCGGAGCATTGATGAGAACTGGCCATGTCTGCCTCCCAGGGAATATCCTGGCCCCCATGGGCTATCACTTCTTCAATTTGATCATCAAAGTGATTCTCTATCTTGCCTCTGCCCTGCCATCAGACATAGCGCTGTGATCAGACTATAGGTCCTGTGAATGTTGTGGAATGTACAAGAGCTGCTCTTTCTACCCTCTATTAAGAAGCAGCAGGCGACTGAATTGCAAACTGAATTGATTTTATGTGTGATATGGTGACTCAAAAATAGGAGTAGAAAATTGCACTATGGCATTCTGAGTTACAAGCAAAAACAGTTGTTTTTTTCACAAGGTTAGTTTTGGGACTCTACATTTCAACAACTGGAAACCTTCATATAACCGAATTCAATCTTGAAATACTTGAAATATAATTTTTGTTTGTCTGTTTATTTATTTATTTATATATTTATTTATTTATTTATTTATTTATTTTACTTATTTTTATATATATATATTTCTATTTTTGTAAAAAAAATTCCCACATGTTTTACTGCCTTTTCTGATTTTATTTTCTGAAAACCGGGGGGGGGGGGGGGGGGGGGGGGGGGGAGCATGACTCTAAAAACTTCAGAAGGTTAAAGCATGGGCTAGGAGTGAGCTCCAGCAACACACATCGACATAAAGCTTATTACATTTACTTTCAGAAAATACCATAATCTCAGTGTTCAACTTGTGCAACTTGACACCCGTTTTGTGGTGCCAGGTCATCGGCAGAAAGTGCTTCTCCCTGGAGGACAGCAAAATACTGAATTGAAGCGAATTATCTATCCAGTCTCTAGTGACTCTTAATTTTGAAGAAGGGATCTCCTCCACTGTACGGACATAATGAGATTTTCTTTCACCTTTTACGGTATCAAGGCCTGAAACAAATATCCTTTGCCTGTTAGAGGGCTATTGTGATAAAACAATTGTAATTGTATAAAACAATTTTCTTGTAATTGTTGTAATTCTTGATCAAAGGGAAGAGGCGACTTTTAAATCTAATAAATGTTATTTGTAGTACATTGATTTTCACTGAAACCGTCATAAATCAACCAGCAGCATATAATCAGGTGTTTTTCTGTGCAGTGTGCTCACTGTTTTGGAAAAGTTTTCTTTCCTGAAATTACAATATCAACATCAGAAATTCCTGATTGTTACCATTGCTAGATACACACGAATGCCAATTTTCCCATCACCCTATTTGATTATATGTGTTTGCTTTTCTCTTTGTGAGGATAAACTCTTTAGAAAAACTGTTTGCATTGTCACTGTGTTTCTTGACTCACTGATTACCAGCAAGAGTGTGTGTTTGCTTTGCCAATTGTTAGAGCAATCAATTTCACATATAAATAGGAAATCAGAAAGTGTCAAATGGTTTGATTTTTAAACCACAGGTTCAGTAAACCTATACATTATTTATGGCCAAACTAGGGCTCTGCAGAGTTTGTGTGGTCTGTGTTGAGTTTCATGCAACCCCAGAATCCTCTTAACACCCTAATTGCCACCGGTTGACTCAAATATGTGCAGATTGAAAATTGTCACCTGGCCGGTTGACATCTATACAGGCCAATTTCTGCATTTTCAATCCATTACTGGGGTATTGTGTGCGCATTATGCTTGGCTGCACAAGCCTTTTGTTTCCATAGCTTGGCTGCAAAACCCGGCCTGGTGCCCCCGTGCCCCCATGTAATACCCGGGATGCCCAGGTTCTAGGGGTTAAAACTGTCAATACTACATGTACCTTTACTTTTGTTAGGCAAATTCAAATCAAATTTGTTAAAGAGGTCAAATTATTTATAGCCACCAGACAATTTTATTCTTTCCTGCTGTTAATTTTTAAAGAAAATTACTCTTTTGGACAACAAATATTACATTTAAAGTGAATAACCTTGGCAATGCTAGGAAGTATAAAACATTTTTTTTGGGGGGGGGGGGGGGGTAAAATAGAAAAAAACATTTACAGTGTATACATGTACCAACTAATGCCAGTATTCAACAAGTTGATGTACAAATAATTCTTTAACGCAGTACTGATTCTGTCCGGTATGTGCATGTGTACAATGAATTCTGTCAAGTGCACCTATGGGCTCCGTGCGCCAACAAAAGAGGGCGCTGTCCACATAGCAACCGCACTTCCGTGGGGAGTACGTCGCTGGTATCCGCACCGCGCTCCTCGTTCATTTGATACTCGTATACCAGTGGGATTGCTTTGTCTGTTTGCCGACTCTCGATAATTGAGTTTTCAATAAGAATATCATAGCGGGAACCAGACACTTAAATTGAAGTCGGGTAAGATGGCGTCGATATTGACCCCCCAACTCGCCTTTTCTTTCCGCTGAGGGGGTAGTTGTGCACGGAGCTCATAGATGAAAATTACCATTATCTTGCATGGGCAGGATGCGGCCCTGACATACTGCAAGCATTGATTGTATCCAGTCGCCCAAGCTTGGGGTTGACAAAAGAATATGTGGAAGCCCCCCCATCAATGGCCGCTGTGTCAGATCACTATGGGCCAATAACATCAAAGGTTAAATCCGTCTGTAGGCCTTGCACGCATGCAATGTCTATCACAATGCTTTGTGATTAACATGGGCGGGCCCACCATCTGGTCTGTTCAGAATATTGATTTTTCTTTATTGCTGCAATTTACCTTCGCCAATTTATTCCCACGCCTAATTCAAGTACATTTTTGTATTCTGCTTTTTGCCAATTCTCCAATGGGGAAAAGATTTACACAAGCTCATTATTTATGAATCCCTTAAATAATAAACACTCATGTGACATTATTTTATTTATTTAATTCTTTCTGGTAATGAAACTAAGGATTCCTTTAAAAGCGTATATATCGCACTGTAGCCCGAAGGCCTGAAGAAATCTGTAGGAAGACGGCGAAGAAATTTCAGTTTTAGAGGTGGGAGGAAAACCCTAGAATGACATTCAGAGAAACCCACCGAGTCAGCAGGTTGAAAACCCAATCCAGTACATGTCGGCCCTGGTGGGATTCGAACCCAGGTCACAGCGGTGGAAGGCACTGATAGTACCACTATGCCAACCTGACTCCCCATGATTATAAAAGCATACTGAAGCACGCACAGGTACCATTACAAAACAAGTTTTCTTTGAAGTTCAAAATACTGGTAGAATTATGAAATTCCTGAAGCATATGTCCAACATGTCCTCCCAATCATGATTTAAGGGGCTCCAGGGAGTTCCGCATCAAATAGCCTCCTGAAGCAGGCAGGTATTCAAGTAATGAGAGTTTTGATGGTGCCAGTTGATTTTTTATTGAAGTAGATGGATGGAACAAAAATTCTGTTATCATTTGTACAGCCGATGTGTGTACATCGTGGGCATTTTGTACGTACTACATGTACATGCAATTGAACAAATAATCCTGTACGCTAATTTCTGAAATCAAATATAGTAGAACGCCATTGTAATAAACATGGGATCTACACAAAATTGTAACTATATTGGTTGTTCATTATAGTGAATATGGGAACCAAAGTGGATGTTCGTTATAGCAAAATATCCGATATATTGGTGTTCGTTTTAGCAAAGTTTTAGGTAAAAGGTAAGGTTACCTGCAGTGTATAATGTATAATTTTATGTACCAAGCATAGAGATTTTGTGTGTTACTGTTTTTACCAAACAGATGTTTAATTAGGCAGTTGCGTAAAAATATGTTGTACATTGTACACATTTGGTAACACTGTTTTAAGCCTTAAGTAGTATTTTTAATCTGGCACAGAAGTTGTTGACAGCAAGCCATTATTAAACTTCAATTGTAATGAACACGGTCGTATAGAAAGTTGGGTTAATGTATTCAGCCATGGGTAGTGACTCGATGCAAAATTTATTCTTGCTGGTCTCGTCTCTTGTAAACACACTGAAAATGTATACCCACCACATTTTCCAGGTTTATTTTCACCGACCTAGAACGCATTAATCTTTTAGCATATTCGGCTCTTACGAAAATAATCGTGCAGAGGCACATTTGGGTCAACAGCATACTTGATATAACTGCCTTTGCATGTGATGTTGAGTTGAACCCTGATTTTTTTCAAATGATATTCTTGTAGCAAAACATACACATATTTACTTTTAAATGACACAATAAATAGAAAATCCACTTAAGTCAAGTTAACCCATTTTTAATTTTGAATAATTTGAGGCCCAACAATAATTTAGTTGCTGTAAGGCAGAGTTTTTGGTGTCATAAAGGCAGGAATGAACCAAGAATATAAACCTTGTGGGAGTGTTGCAGACTCCCCAAGTGAAAAACATGTTTTTTTCCCCTAATAAGAAATACAATTAAGTTGAAAATGTTAGAAGGTAAAAATCTATTTTGTTGAAGAACACAGTACATTTTTAAGACAAAACCTTTTGAAATACATTATGTTGTCTGTTCAGCCTCTATTCCTTGACTAAAATTACACTTCAGAACATTCATTTTTTTGCAGTGAGTGTTCTGATACATATATAGAATTTGCACGTGGGATGCACTTCAACTTGCATTATGGGTCATTCCCTTACAAAAAAGTTCTATAGAAATCTATAAAAAAAAATTCTGTAGAATTTCTATATGATATTCTATAGAATTCCTTTATAGAGTTTCTTTAGAGTTTCTTTAGAGTTTCTGTAGAGTTTCTTTAGAAAATGGGCCACTTCTCTATAAGACATTTTATAGAATTCTATAGAAATTTTACAATTCTATAAAAAATAATTCTATAGAATGTCTATAAGATTCTACAATTTTTTTCTATAGATTTGTATATAATTTCTTTAGAGATCCTCTATAGTTTTTATAGAATTCTATAGAAAAATTACCACTTTTCTATAAAACAGCTAGTAGAATTCTATAGAAATATGACCACTTTTCTATAAAACAGCTAATAGAATTCTATAGAAATAAGACCACTTTTCTATAAAACATCTAGTAGAGTTCTATAGAAATAGGACCACTTTTCTATAAAACATCTAGTAGAATTCTATAGAAATAGGACCACCTTTCTATAAAACATCTAATAGAATTCTATAGAAATATGACCACTTTTCTATAAAACATCTAGTAGAATTCTATAGAAATAGGACCACTTTTCTATAAAACATCTAATAGAATTATATAGAAAGATGACTCCATTTTTATAAAATGTCATAAATATTTACAAACTTGGTAACTTTTCTAAACATTTTAATTAAATATCAACGTGATACACATCCTTCAAAATTAAAAAAAATTGGAGATCAATACTTTTTTGCTGTGTACTTTTCACTGCATTTATTTCCAGCATAGGCCATGGCCAAAACGTCCTAAATTTTTCCAAATCTAATACTGTACATGAATAATTTCACACAGGGAATTAATGACAAATTTATAAATACATGTATAAGCACCCGATATGCGATTAACATTAATTAAATAGGAAACTACATAATTCCACATACATCATTGTTTCTATATTTAAAAAATGGTAGGCAAAAAGGAATTTTAAAAAACTTTGGACGGATACAGAACAAGTAAATTAAAGAAGGCTTGAATAGTTTTGTATTTTATAAACAAATGCAAGGAGACGAACAAGAATGATTACAGTATGAAAGATAAAAGAGCCTAAAACACATGAATCTTTAACAATGAAAAAAGATCCCACCATAAATCTCTGAAATTTAACTGAGATTTAAGGGGGGAAACTACATTTTGGTTGTTAAAATATTAATAGTGAACAATCACCCCTGTTGGCGCACTTAGAAAATGTACATTGATCTCTTCAGAAAATCAGCCCTTTTACTAGTATATACATTTGTGGAAACTGATAAATTACCTGACGTAAAGAGAAATGTCCTGGCGAAAAATTTAACTCATACTTCCGAAAATCTAAAATACACACGGACTAGTGAAACTCGGTTTACTCCGGACACAGATGAAAATTTATGAAATAATTTTGTGGCGATCAATAGGCAAAAATTAAAAGTTATAAAATAAAACTATTTTTGAGGGTTAAATGGACTTTCTGATGGACTTAAAGCATGGGCAATCATGGGGACACCCCCCCCCCCTAATATTTTGGGAGTTGACGGCTATGGCAGTGTGTCCCCCCCAAAAAACAAAAAGATTCTCCTTGGTCATATACATTTTATTTTCCCTTTTTATTTGAAATTTAGACAGCTGGCTAACAACTGTTTTGTTATCACTAACGTACAAAGCAACAATGAGTACAATCTTTACAGAATATTAGTCAAAATTTGATTGTGTAAGCCAAAAAAAGGAATGTCACCTCCTACTATAGTAACAATTGTAGACTTACTGCATACAAAAGGGTTTAACAAGTGTACAATTAAAAAATTAGCTGGCATGTGTGTTCCTACAAGTTTGTTTCTTGTACTCTGTCATTTGCCTTTGAGAAAGAACTTGTTAAGTTCAAAACGTCAGGCCAGCTAATTTTTTTATTTGTATATTTCAGGTCCATTTAGTCAGTCAGCAGTTTGCAGCAGTTTTATTCATTTTCAAGTGTACAATTAAGAAAAGATCTTATTTAATATACATGTAACTCGTAAGATCTTACGGGAGAGGACTTGAGCGAAGACTTGGACGACTTGGGTAGCTCTGCATATGCAATGGATGAGGATGACTCCAAATGGTGCGGGCAAACACAGTTCGATGCTAACGAGCTTGAACACGGGGCGAATTCACCTCCAACAAACGGCCGCAAAGAGACGAAACAGCGGGGGACGACACACATTGGCTCCCGACGCAAAAATATGGGGATATGAGCCCCAAATACTGAACCGTAGGCCTATTAGTATTACACAGATAAAAATTTATGAAATAATTTTGTGACAATCAATAGGCACAAATTTAAAGTTAAAAATGGACTTAAAGCACGGGCAATCCGGGGGGGGGGGGGGGGGGGACACGTCCCCCTCCCCCAATATTTTCCCCTTTGTCATATACATTTTATTTTCCCTTTTCATTTGAAATTTAGACAGCTAACTGGCTATTAAACAACTGTTTTGTTATCACGAACATACAAGCAACAATGGGGACAATCTTTACAGAATATTAGTCAAAATAAGATTGTGTAAGCCAAAAAAGGGAATGTCACCTCCTACTATAGTAACAATTGTAGACTTACCGCATACAAACAGCTTGTGATCAGCGTGACGACATGGTTCAACCATGGAGGAAGAACCTCCATGGTTCAACCATTCCTTCCTCTATGGTTCAACATGTTGCTTGTATCTTGTACGTGTGATAATGGAGCTATGGTGTGATCGATCATGTCCGTCCAAAGACTTGTCCATCCATCCAGCAATCACCAGTGTATTTTTTACATGTCATGTACAGATTGAGTGTGTACATGAGCAGTGAATTATGTCCACAGGCATACATGTAAATGCCATGCAAATATCCACGATTTTGACCCAGTTTTATACAATTTCTGCCATCAAGCCCATACTGCACTGCTGCACTGACATTCAACTGACTGCAGTGCCGATTTCAAATTTCCCACACTGACCGTTTGTTTATCTCTGGTATGCAAGCAGCAAGGTCACCTTGTCATGTGACTTGAGTCTAAGTAACATGATACTCTTGATGATGTAACAGTACATGTAGGCTTTGGTCTGTACAGTGTCTGTGTACACATCAACTTCCTGTTTGGCTTAGTAAACTGTTGGGCTAGCTGTGTGGTGTACTTACATGTATCATGGAACTTCCTCCATGCATGTATGTGCTGTTGCATATATTCAGTGTTGCATGGTGTACACCCAGAGAGGTACATATTATGTACCAAACCTGCACCGAATTATGATGTGGTGTACATCACCACAGTTCGGTAAGGGAAAACAAATGAATACTTTGAAAATGCTTATAATCGCTTCTTATAAAAATCATAGTCCTCAGCCTTGATCTTGTTAGTAAATTTGATTGAAAAAAAAAGATTTGTTAAAGTATTATATAGTTATACTCATCTCTAATTTCTACCGGAAAATAAAATCATATGGAGTGTTCTATATAATTCTATGTTTCTATAGAAATTAGGGGCATATTGTGGGTTACTTTAAATATGTACATACTTTCTACAAACAAATTAATGTGTCTATAATTTCTATAGAAACATATAATTCTATAGAAGACTGAGAGGAATTTGTTTAATCAGTGCTCTATAGAAATCTATAGATTTTTTTTAAAATCTCTATAGACAGTCTTCTTAATGGAGTATTCTATACAATTCTATGTTTCTATAGAAATTAGAAACATATTGTGGTTTACTATATAAATGTACATACTTTCAACAAACAAATTGATATGTCTAATTTCTATAGAAACCATTCTATAGAACTGGAAGATTTGTTCTATAGAAATCTATATATTTAAAAAAAATCTCTATAGACAGCCTTAAATATTCTATAGAAAACCATTGCCTCTATAGAACCGTATAGAGCTCTATAACACACTCTATAGAATTCTATAGAACTTTTTTGTAAGGGTTCCATGAAGTTGGTACACTTTTTCACACAAGTTGTGAAATTTTGAGGATTTCTTCACATTCACAGTTATTCATATGTACCCAAAACAGATTATGTGTGTCCGAGCAGCACTATAATACCCAATTCACAACATGAATTTTACAAATCAAATGTATTTTCTTCATACACGATAAGGATAAACTATCACACTATAACAGGACACCAAGTCTTTTGGTGTCCCTGTTACATGTGAAACCAGTACCTTACTTTTGCCATATCTTAAGAACTTTCTTCAACACTTTCTTTACTAAACCACATTCTGTGTACTTACAGACGGCAATATTGAACAAATGGAAGTCAGACGTTTGCAATTGAAATTTACAGTGATATGGTACAAATATGCTATGGGTTTTACATGTAACATGGACACAGTGTCTATATGTTACATGTGAAATCCACAAAAAATCATATTTTATGCCTCATATCTACTGAAGAGGTCTGATTTTCATATCTTTCCATTAGAGATATATATCCTTAACTAGTTCATAAAATACATACATGTTCAAGGCAAATCAATGGAAATATGTCAAAAATTGTGTTTTACGGTTTCACATGTAACACGGACACCATTTTTTTTCATTCAAAGAATGACCCATAGGCCTATATCTACCAGCTTTCTTAGAAGAATCGCAAGTTTCATATCCTAATAAGACATGTACTTATAAGTTTATAAAATTAGTAACAATTAGACAAATTAATAAAAGCAGAGAATATAATGACATTTTAAGGTACTGGTTTCACATGTAACAGGACACCAAATTTGGAGGAATGTCACACACATTTTGACTATATATCTTCATCGAGTGTGAAAAAACAATCCAACGAATCCTTTATTGGACTAGTGCAACTACTAATTGCAAGTGTGCATGAACAACTTATCCAGATCAGGGAAAACTGATAAAGGTAGAAAATGTATATGTTAGGGTTTAAATATTGCCCTTTTTGGCAAAATGTCACACTTTATGTACCCAACTTCATGGAATGACCCATTATGCAAATATTAGCTGAATCATGGTACATGTACTAGACGTGCTGTTGCTTGTGATCTATTTTTGGTTGGATTATCAGGATCCAGTATTGACGTCAATGAGAAGGCCTATTATTGTTTCATAAAATACAAACATGTAGCTGCTTTGATGTTCAGCTGTTGGACGGTCATACTACAATGTATACATGTACATAGGTGCTTGCAGTGTGTGTTGACAGCCTTCAATACTCCGGTGTGATACAGCTACATGTATGTAGAAAGGTGGCTTCAAATTCAATTTCAAATTCAAACTAGACATTTGTTTTTCACATTGGCATCCTCAATGTGCAAATATTGTTTCACAAAACCGATAATTGCATAAAATAAAACAAGAAGTAATTTGCCAAAGTATTGATGCCAATACGAAGAAAACGGTGAAGGTGAGCTTTTGTACCTGTTCCTTGAAAAGACAAGACACGTAGACAATTGGGATGAAGATAGGGTAGGGCATAATGACCCAGTATTTCTTCCAAATTTTCTTGGTGGGCCATTTTGAAAGATTGTTTTTTAATATTACTTCATTCAGGCAATTTTACACAAAAATACAAAATAAACACACACAAATCCAAAATAGACACACACAAATCCAAAGTACAATTACAATACATTCAGAATAAAATACTGAAGAAAACAACAAAAATTACATAAAAATTAAGAAAGAGAAGGACACCTACAACAGGCAAGCAACAAGACGGAACATAGACAGTATGAAGGGCTAGGAGAAAATTAAAGTGTATTAAAACAGTCGCCAAAAGGGCACTGTTACATGTATTCTCTTTTAACAAGGAGTTCCTTGTATTGGGTCATTCTACATGTATGTATTAATTTGGGGTCCATAAGTATGACATTTTCAGTGTCCCTGTTACACCTGACCTGTGTAATTTCCCATCAAATATCATTAAAATTTACTTCACTATTTTTACTTGTTTGGCAGGTACTTTGCTTGTCACTCTTGGAGATGGAAGGCATAAAGAATGTGTCCTGAATTGCAAAATCAGATGTTGCAGGGACACCAAAATTGGGCCTCAAATTTATGGAATGACCCTATTTACCAAACACGAATGGTGTCCTCTTGCATAAACTGATGGAATAAATTTATAAGAATTTAAAAAATAATACAAAATTTCACTTTCAATTTTGTATTTTTGTGACACATTGTATGCATGAAAACAAGCAGGACCGGAGACCATTACACGTTTCCTTTTAGTTCTCATCACCTCGTAATGCATCTTGTTCAGCTTCCGTCTCCTGGAGATGCTGCAGGCACCTGTCTTATCACTGACGGGAGCACTTTATACAGAAAGCTTTCCTAGTAGGGTGTGAAAATCCCTCCCGTGATTGACTGGATCAATAAGATCAGCACTCATGTCCATACCGGATAAAAATATGCTGAGAAATTGCATCTTGCCGATGTGGTTGTGTTGGGCAAGTCTGTGAGTTAAACCCGGGTTCTACAGATACATGGAGTAGCCTTCTTGTCCGGGCCATTGAATCATCCACATTTGAAATTCATCTGATTTTTTCTGAATTTCAGTAAATTTGAATGTTTTTTTTCCTTCTGTTGTTTTCAGTAGTCTAGTAAAAGAGCATGCAAGTCTCCTGACTTCACAATCTCTCTTTTATGTGAACTTCCAGGTACCAAACACTGACTAGTCTAGGCATGGCAGACTTTCAAGTATTCCAACTAATATTCTTTTTTCTTTTTTTTTACCTTGGTCCTACTTTTCCTACTTTTCCCCTGAAATTCCTATTTTTTCCTAATTTGTTGTCTCACAGCTGTGAAAAACAAAATCTCATGAAATATTTTTCATAACAGCGTTACCACATCACATGCGATATAAAATCACACAATGAAGGACACCGGTCCTCTTTGTTATTAACCCCTTGCGTACGATCTAGACGTCGTGGGGACCAAAATCGTTATGGGGACAGAGAAATGTCCCCATAACTCGGTCCTAATTTGCCTAACAAATAAGAATGCCCAGACTATGCGGTCGATGCCTACCCACACACGTGACATGTGTAAATACCTGCAATTGCAGATTCCCTATTGTCCCTCTTTTGTTTGTACTTTAACTTTTTCGGAAGGCCTCCCATATTTTTTGTACATGAATTTTAATCATGGACGTTCCGTCAATCGTGGACCCTTTGTCCCTAGTCCACGATTGCTGATATTTATATACTCTCCCAAGTGTGTAAACACCGGCAATCGCGGACCTCCCAACTTTTTCAGAAGGCCTCCCATATGTTTTGTACACGATTTTCAATCGTGGACCTCGACTCAATCGTGGACCCTATTGTCCTCTTTGTTAAAGGTCCACGGTTTAAATAGCTATACAAACTCATACACGCACAAGTGTGTAAACACCTTCATTTGGGGACCTCCTATTGTCCTATTGTTAAAGGTCTCCCATTGAATGCAAAAACAAACTTGCACACACACACAAACAAAATAAGACAATCCCCACCTCCAAACAACCTCCTGTTTGGAAACGGGCCATATATTTAAACTGGTGTTGTGTACGACAGAGACATGTTGGTAACATAATTTGTATGTAGAATTTGATAATTTTCCTCATTAAAATAACTCATTCACTCTGTGAAATTTCCTCATAAAATGATAAACTTGTTAAAAAAAAAAAAAAAAAATACTACTACCCAACCCACATGCAATTTTAAATGCTTTCAGCTTTTTTTATGTTTCCTGTGGGTTGATTGCTAATGCTATCGTAATCATCATAAACAGTAAGGTCTCCACACCCACATCATCATAAACAGCAGCCACTCCCATGTTGACAATACAAATACATTTAGCGCTATTGATTTTCATCCTGGATGGGCTTATGAATGATCAAAGATGAACCTGTCTCGTGATGCATTGTACGTGTGGGGACAGCAAGCTGCATCATTGATGACGATGCATTTTATACCACCTTGAGAGGCAAAATTGGCTTCTTTCATTGTGTGTAGAAATTGGAAATGATATATGCCAGAGGCCGAACACGTTTCTTGTATCATGTCATGCACAATATCAGTACTGCATATGTTGGCATTGAATGTGAAATTATTTGTACAATGTACATGAATGTATATCATACAGTAATAATTAGGTATATGATTAGGTACATCTGTCATGTACTTGTCAAAAATTATTTGCAAACTTGTACATATGTATGTGGGCTGCAGGAATTTAAATTGTACATGTACATGTACCTTTCTCCCATGAATGTATACTATGGTATGGAAACTATCAAAATTACATGACTTATGCATACATGTATGTACCGTCGGATGAAGAAATCATTTTTCCTGAAATTCCTATATAGCATCCTTAGTTTGAATGAATTGGCTAAACACGTTTGGTATGTGGTGGTCACTGCACATGTACGTGCAGAAATATAGGAGTGTTGCTGTTTTGTTGTCTAAATCCCACACATGCTTCTTTTGAAATTTGAAGATGATCATGTCTAGAGCCAATGATTTTCCGTTTCAGAAAAGTCAATTTTCCATTTTGACAAATCTTCATTTTCGTTTCGCCCATTAGAACAGTGTACAAAAATCTGTTTCATTTCCATTTGACATTTTTTCATACATGTAAATGAATGCACAATGAAAGAGGCCAATTCAGTTAATTCCGTTTGGTTTCCACTAAAATTGGGGTGTGCATTTACGGGTAGTTAAAGAACCGGGTACCTGATTGAAAAACTACGGGTACCCGGGTACCCGTTAAAGAAACCCAACCCAAAAGTTCCAATCCGGGAAGTTGCAATAATGTTTTTCTCTGAGATTCAAAAGTCTGATTTCAGACAAAAGTCTGAAAAATCTCATGCCTGTCCAGTAAACATGATCACTTCTTTGCCATTACATGTTCCGGTACGTGCATGCGCCGGCATATCGCAAAAGACAGATGCTTTATACAGTTGTACATATATGTATTTTGTAATGAGGCATGCTATTATGTCTGGTGGAGGCTCTTTATCCATACCCAGACTACAAAAACCACAACTGGTAAATTCCCTTTATTGTCAATTTTCGTGAGCGTCATGGTCATAAACATGAAATATGTGCTGGTTTCCCATGTAGTCTGGTTTTAATTTTGAAAATTCCTGACAAATAACATTCGAAACCTTTCCTTTTTAATTTCTGGGAAGTTACTATGCGATAATGTAAAGTTGTACGGGTACTCGATTCCATAATCTGGAACCGGTTCCTGACATGAACGATCGGGCACTCGGGTACCCGGTTCCGATGCACACCCCTACACTAAAACGGAAAATCATTGGCCCTACATGTCGGCATCTTGTTCAGTGAAGCTGTTTTATGAGAATTGGTCCAATCTTGGTTTAGCTAATTAGCTGTCGGTGCTTTAAAATGCATTCATGTACGTGTACTAATAAGGAACTTCTTTCAAATTCTTAAAATATTTAAAGTGACCTCTTGCCATCTGCGAGGTTACGAAGTCCCCCAATGCAACCCCGTGAAATTATGTGCAGTAATTTTAGTTTGAGGTTTGTTCCATGTCAAATTCCAGCTAATGTGATTGGAGGGTATTTCCCAAGCTACATTCATGCAATAATACCGTGATATGTCGGCATGGGTAACGGCTTATACATGTACTTGTATGGCTGTGGGGTGTAACATGATGGAGGCTTTAACTTAGTTTTTACAGCCATGGTATAGAAACATTCAAGTTGATAATTTTGACCAGCACCACCAGCAACCATATTAACGTCCATTTGACCATTTCTGTATTTTCATATAAATTTGAGAAACTGAAATTTACAGTTTTCTTGTTTCTTTTTTTCTTTTGCTCATCGCTGACCGGGACTGTGTCCACCTTTCTCGCTATGATTCTTCTGTTAGCATCAGAATCCTCACACGGTAAGTAGAATTTGTTTCAGGGCGCTATTTATTTGTTTATTTAGAATGATAATTATTTTTTGGCTTTTACTATTGTCAACCCCTCCCCCTTTTTTTGTGGGGGGATTAGAATAATTGTTGGTGTTAAATTTGTATTTGTTGTCTTCTTTTGATAAGTTTTGGTAATTTCAAACCAAACAGAGTCAGTTTCAACCGAGTAACTTAGATGTTTCATTAATTTTCACTTTTTTTGTCAGACTGTACTTATTCATTTAAAATCACGTTACAATGTTTAAGAAAATGTAACAACCTATTAAAAAGTGGATTTAACTGTACAAGTATTGGTATTACGTATATTTTGGAATTTATTCATGATTTGTACTAAAATACTATTAATCCTTTGAATATTTGCAGATAAAGCATGTACATATTTAGAATTAAAATGTCCATGACCTAATTTTCCTTTTTCTATTTTTTTTAGATAAAAGAAAAAAATCTAATTTGGGAGTTTGTCTTGTTTTAGATTGATACATACATGTATGCTGTTGGCAATGATTGCATGATGTTCATGTACTTGTGACTAATTGACTCACATAAAACTTGTAATATATTTCGTTCTAATACAACCAACAGCTATCCACAGAAGACAAGCTCCAGATCTTTCTGGTAAGACACTATTTTAATCTTCATTAATTTACATATTAACACAATTAAGAGTTGAACAGGGCACACTGTTCTAAAATACTATCAATATATTTTTTTAATTGTTTTTTGCTATCTCTTTTTCAAGCCTTAAGTAAAAAAAAACAGAATCAGGGATAATGTGTTAAAGTGACAAAGAAACACTGTAATAAGCCTTTGGCCCCAGACAAAATCCATTAAAAAGGCAGAAAAATCATAAACATGTTGGCGTCATGTCTTTTTCCAAAAAGGAAGTGAGAGGCCCTTTTTCCACCCATGTCTGTATAGATCATGCCAGGCAGTATTTCTCAAGATGGCCACCCCTTTTTGTTCAGAATGGCATCCGCCAGCAGTGGAGTCTGGCATATTTATTCAGAACATACAGGTTCACTGTATTATTTCCAAAGGCAAAAGACAGAAAAGGAGGGGGAGGGGGTGGAAGGGTAGCTTAACCCCTTGAGCACGGTATTTTACGGCAGATGTCGGGGTGTTGCGGCGTCATCCGGCCTGGTGACACTGTTTTTTGTGGTTTTTTTTTGCCATATGGCGTCGGCCGTACGCAAAGGGTTAAAAATAGGAAGTGGTTTAAAAAAGGAAGTGTTTTCAGAAAAGGAAATGGCTTTAAAAGAGGGAGTGGCTTAAAAAGGGAGTAGCTTCAAAAAATGAAGCGGCTTCAAAAAAGGGGAGTGGCTTCAAAAAAGGGGGAGGGGCTTCATGTTTTTAATTTTAACTAAATTCCCACTACTTGCTCAGTGTACAGTACTTGAGCAGACAGACCAAAGTGTGTTGCTACCAAAAAAACAAAAAAACTGGGGTTGGTTGGTTTCCGAGTACTGAGCCCCATCACTCACGGTTTGCACTGCAGGACACACAATGCATTATTCCCAGTAATTCGATCAGACTAATGCTTTTATCTGCCTTTTTATGCTACCACAATTGTACTTTTTATTGCTTGAATTGGCTTTATGGACAAAGCCATAATTTCAGTTGAGCCATTGAGGTAGTCTTGAAGCCCTGAAGAACATCTATCTAATCATATTGTCTGAGCATCAAATTTGCAATGCTGGAGTGTTTGAGCAAGAATTTTCAGAAAAAAATTGTGATGATTCCATGGACCATCTTGTTCTAGTTTTAACCGATCTTAGCAGCCTTGGTAATTTTTATACAAATACTATTTGTATTGGCACATTCGATATTGTCAGATGTTACACATTGCCTGCAGTTTGAGCAACTTAATAATCATTTGCATTGCCACAATATTTAATTGTGAATACCAGTACATGTACGTGCACAACATGTACATGTACATTGTATGTAGATTGTCACTTGGATTAGCTTTGCAGGATCTTCTTAAAAGATCTACATGTACATTGTGTTAATACATGTTTTCAATGACTAGACCTAGTTTCATAATCCATCAGAAATAAAATCTTTGTCGGGGATTGGGTTGTGTTGTCAGAAAACACGTGCACATAGATCCACTGGTAGCTATTCACAGGTCAGCTTGGCCATTGTTGTCAGAAACCAATACGGGAACTTCTGGGTTATTAAACATGTCTTAAACCTTGGCTGACAATTAGTGGTATTATCATTGTACTGCATAGGCTGAAAAGAGAGAATACATTAAAACAAAATTTCAAAATATATTTTTAGTGTTCAGATCAGTTAGGTGTACATCGTCCAAAAAAAAAAACCTTTTGCATATTTAAACAGCAGTATCTTGTCAGTCTTGCAACTTCACAATCGCTTTCTATTTGAATGTCTTTTTACCAAACACTGAATTGTCTAGACATGCATAAAATATTCCAAAATACAGGTAGTGCTTATCAGTCACAACAAGTTTAATTTCTGTCGCCTGAAGGCAACCCAACCATTAGGGTGCATCATCGTCATCAGTCAATTTTGACAGCAGTGGATTTGCATCAGTTGTTACCAATGGACAGGCCACAAAAACCTGTAAACATCGGAGACAGTATTTGTCTGTCAGTGAACTTTGTGGGGAAAACAGTGAGTGGGGAAGAAGGGGGCTGTTCAAGAACTACAATTGTGGTCGAAAGTTTACATACATTTTGGAAACTGTTCCTCCAGTTGGTCCTGGGCTTCTCTGTTTCTTGAATTTGTTTTTATTTTTTATTATCAGTGTATGAAAATCATGTTTCAAACGTCCTTCCTCCTTTGTGCATCCAAATGCGGATTTGGTTCACAGCTTTGAGATCAATTGGGAATTTTTTTGCAACACTGCGGTGTATGTAAACTTTCGATCACAACTGTACATGTTAGGGCAGTCCCGAATATACCGAATATTCGATATTCGATCGTCAAGCGAATATTCGAATACCATTTTGCCAGTTCGAATATTCGAAAAGATTATATGCACGTACAGAAACGACTCTGATGCTATTTTAATAGAAAAGTTACAGCGCTTAGCAGTGTCAAATACCGCATTTTTGTCAATCGCAATTTTTTGTGGACGGAGGTTTATTGTTCCTGTCCGTAAAAACCCTTGATACAACAGGGACATGCAAAAAAAATGCCGTTTGCATGGTCCATAATATCAATCGCCATACGTAAAACACAGGCGAGCTTTTACGTGCAATGTTTTTTTTTGCCGGTGTGGCATGCACTGAAAAACTTGATCGGCGAGTATCGAATATTTGAAAATTCGGTTAAACCCAGTTTTGAATATTCGAATAGTAAATTATTCGAAAATGAACAGCCCTAATACATGTACATGCATGGAATGGTTAAGTGCAGGATATATGTTGGTAACAAGTAACTATAGAGGTGTGCTATAAACACCCAATGATGCATTAATTGACAAATTGCTTCTCAGGCAGACTAACATTTATAAGTGGGTGATTCCATAAATGTGGGGGCCGGTGTCCCTCTTTACATTGTGATATTTGTTTCCCTTGTATTACCAACAGTGAAATATATATACAAATGATTTTAGTTGCTCAAATTATAGTACTTGTACCTAAATATCTGGTAGCAAAGGATGAAACATCTGACTAATTTTCTGACAGTATGGTGTCCTAAATAGTTCACGGTTTCACGTGTAAAAGGGACACCAAAGCTGCGACATTTTAAAAACTGCTGTTGAAATGCATTGTTTGGTTCTCAAATACTACCATGTGCACATATGTGTATGAAAAATTGCCCTTCATTATGTTAAAGCATGTTAATACTGCTTAATAATGGCACCATATTTAAATGATTTAATAACTAGTTGACCGAGATTGACAGTGTGTTAGCCCAAATGTTTCACGTGTAAACAAGACCCACTTTTTTGGTGTCCCTTTTACACGTGAAATTTGTGTAATTCTGGAGTAAATAATGTCTGATTTTGGCTACAATTAATCAGGAATGTCAATATCTTTAAGTTATAGTGAAAATGTTTAATAAATCCCCTGTCAATCAATTTTTCCATTTTGGGTCAAAATGTCACAAGTTGGTACCCTAATTTATGGAACAACCCAAATTTCAAAGGAGATGCATCAGGTGGTCTACCCTCGCTACACAGTTTGAACCTTGTGACACATAGTTCTCTTTCACGTTTTCTTGTTGGCTAGCACCATCTTTTCACTAAGATCTTGTTCTCATTTGTATCTTATGGTTTGTTTGCTTCCTTTAAGGTATCCCCTGTCTTAGGAATGATGGCAGCAGTTCAGAAATCATACAATTCAGCATTAGAGAAGATGCGCTACCAGGTGGGATTTAAAGTGACCTCCCTTCACCCCCCGCCCTTCCTTTGTGCCCCCAAATTTCACTTAACCCTTTCCAACAGAATCCAATTAAAAGATCATTTAAAAAAACAAAATCTAATAAAAACTGCCCACTGATGGATGTTGTTGGACTTAGCACGCTCAGGGCCTAATAAAAGTTGAGTGCATTTTTGTCTCTGTGAAATCCCAACATCCCCACTTGAACAATCCAGTTACGCTTACGCTGCAATAAGATTTATAAGCAGACAATCAAAAGAATTTACCAAAAGAAAGTTTCCACAGTTAAATTTCGTTGAATTTTAGCATGGTGTGTAGAAGTTAAGGAATTCCACCATATAATTTCGGCCTTAATGCATTTCACTCCAACACGAATCCACTTCAAGAATCATATTACCTCCCTCGGTAGCAGGATAAAACTTGAAAGCTTCCCTCCTTAAACAATATTTTCCCCTAGGAGACAGAATAGGCGTGTTACCATTGAAAGGGGAGCCAGCAGGCGGCAATGCAACAGTCAGCCTCACGGTCACACAGAATCAGCAGTCTCAGTTTGTGCTGCTCAACGTTTCAGAGAAAACTCTTTTATTAGCACAGCGAGTAGATCCAGATGTAAGTAATGGTTTTCCCATTAACACATACTAGCATTGGAAAATAGGGAAATGGAAACATATTGGATGCAAAATTGAGCTCTCTGAAAAGTGCATCCTCCCCCAAAAAAAAATGAAAAAAAAGAAAATGATTGTAGAAAAAAATTATAATTGTTAAAATATCCCACATTCCACCATAAATCAACACATTCTGTATCACCTTGCTGGATGTCAACTGTTTTAGAAAAAAAGGCCCTGCTATCAGGGATGCAAGTCTGCAGACAAAGCCCGACTCCACGGTTCCACTGCCTATGAATTACAGTGCATTTTTTTCTGCTCTGCTTATGAAACTACCAGCTCTACTTCAATACTTTGCTTACAAAATCAGGCGATGCACACCCCTAAAGGCCGGTGCATTTTTACAGCCTGTTTATCATGTGTAAACGGACCTAAACTCAAGAGATGCATAAACTGTAATATTAACTTATTTTTAATTTTTATTTGGGGGGGGGGGGGGGAATCATGTGTGTATTATGCCCCTTAATATTAAAAATGAAGTTTAGGGCTTGTATTTTAGATAAACTGAAATGTTTGAGAGGGGGAACTGGTGGGGGAAGAGTAATTTGCAGGGGTCCTTTCAGGGGCGGTGGAACACTTCTGAAAGTTGGTTGGGTGCTATGTTTTTCTTTATGCGGAACTCCCTGTGCAGTAGTCTGTATAAGGCAGATACAAGATATACATGTAATTCTACTCTTCAATTAATACTGTGACAGCTGTTCCACACTCTTGGTTTGGTTTGTCTATATATATATTTTGTCTGGTTGTATCCGCACGGTTGTCTGTTTGTCTGCATGACTGTTTGGATTTGCTGATTCACATTTCTCTTTCCTTTTTCAGACGTCAGATCAAGAGGCGAGGCTGGACGTCCAAGTTAAATGTCAAGTCTTAATTAGTCCATTTCAGGTACGTTGATTATAGTTTGATTCCATTATTATCCTCGTCGTTTGAAAGCAAATGTCCAGTTGTCCACAAATACTCATAGTTGTCGGATATTTTTTCCTTTTTACACTGGCTTTGGTCATTATCGCTTCCTCTTTAAGGCCTCTTTGCTCATGGTTAAAAGTGCAAGGTCATACTAAAAGAAATTGCATCATTAATACAGGAAGATTGACCCATTGATATGGCTTATTAGTCATGCTTTAGCTAATGGAGTGTGGATTGCCTTGAGATTATTTGTTTTCTTAATCCGTGGGTGTTTGCCAGCTGGTTCGCAGAAGAAAGCGTCCAGTTAGAATTGACCTGTCGCCATGTGTGAGTTACGCAATAGCATGCGTAAAAGTATATTAGGGCACTCTATATACACAAACGTTCTGACCCCTCTCTGACCCGAGTTGTCTTGGATTTGACTGAGACGGTTTTTCGCATGGTGTTGTATGAGCGTACGAACCACATGTGTGCCTGTAGTTTAAATCACATTTTGCATCTGGCATTACATTTGTGTATTACGTTTCAACGAACAAGTTGCACATGTGGCTTCTTGGACGTGTTCCGAAGTTTCTGATCATCTTAGATTTAGAATGGCGCGTGATATTCAACAGAAGCTATGATAGGCCAATGCTTGCCTATTAGACCCTGTAAATTACACCTGTCAGAAAAAAGATATGGAATAGTTTGAAGGGGTTTCTATAAACCACATTAGCGGTCAACTGTTCCAAAATTAATTGTATTCATTCATTTCAGTATATGCAAATGTTAAATCATTAGAGTTAAAATTAGCTAGAAAACACTGAAAAGTCACAAAAAATCCGGACAGGAGAACGGACGGGGTCATAAACCACTCCCGTACATCCATAGGATTAAATACAGAAACAAAAAAAAGTTACCTTGAAAAGAGAGTTGCATTGAAAAAAACGAAGTTACATTAAAAAAGGACACGTCACACCGGTACAGTGAACAAATAACATAGGAGTTGTCAAATCTGAGGTATTAAGAGGCAAAAAGACATCGATAGAAATAATCTAATCAGTGGTCCAATCCGGGTTGTATTTCGAATTTAAAAAAGGCTGTAGGACGCAGTAACTGTGCATCGGCTAACAGATTTGGCAAGTTTCTTGGCCTCTCTTTTCATGGGGCCGTGTCTGTCTGTCAAAAGAGGGAATAGAGATTGCAACCTGCAGAGGATATTCTGTGTAAGGAGACCCATATACTTCTACACAGACCAGATTTGTGGTGTAACCCTCATTCTGCAAATCCTCAACAAGGCTTGAATATTTGTCCGTTTTTCCAGAGTGGGCTTTGTTGATATTTTGTTCAAAAGGTATAGAGTACCGAAGTGATGACATCAATCAATGCAATGTTTGGAACCAGAATACATTCTAAACATGTGTTTAGAACCATTGCCGCGGCAACTGACGTAAGCCCCATGATTACTATGGCTTTTCTTGATAAGATTAACAAAAAAACTAGATCCGGTCCTTTTTGCATGGCAAGAATAGTAGGTGGAATAGTGGTTCCAGCAGTCTTTTTGGGACCCGGGATATCACAATATATTTTCCAAGCCTATCCGCTAGTTCGTTTCAGGGCATCAAGCATGAGGCGGAGTATGCAATTATGGCGCCAAGTATAGCGGCCCTGGTCAAGCATGTATTTACAGCCGTTGAGTATATGCTGGAGGGTCTGGTTCTTTCCACAGAGACTACACTTTGTATAAATAAACGTTACCCCAAAGGCATTAAGCATATTATAAGTCTGTCCTGATAGGTCTGTCCTAATAGATCCTTGTATATATAAAATAATATAGAAAACTCTGCTGCATTATTTATCATTCTATTTGATACACAGAGTATCAGTGTTAACTACCGTGTTAGTATTGATATTATCAACATCAACGACAACACCCCAGAGTTTGTAGGCCTACCCTACCAAGCCAACCTGTCAGAGGTACGTGTGACATTCCCCCTGCTTAAATGTAGTATACTTGATTTGCCTTTGCTGTAATTTTCAGAAATAAATGGATTTGGGGGTTAGTATTTTAGAGCGTGCTAGCAAATACAAAACGTACTGTAACACTGACCTATTTAAAGTTTTGTGTGCATAGATGCTGGGAAAACAGAGAGAAAGAATTATGTTTATTAGTCTGGTTCCCTGACCATACTTTAGACAAAACGGGACAATTTATAGATCTCGGGGAATTATCAGGTTGGGGAACTAGACTATTTCCAACGATTGTCGGCTGACAATCGTTGGGGAAAACAACGGTATAAATTTCCACTTTTCTTAAAAAACGACATCACACCAGGTGCCATGATTTCACAGGATGCTTGAAACTGCTATTTACTTACAGTCTAGTACGGTATTTTGTAATAATTCAGTACTTTTGTTTTTTGATGTTTGCAAATGGTGTGTACTACCCTTAATGCAAACAACCATTTTCAATATTACACCTTGTAATTCTGAGCAACAAGTGAAGTGCTGAATTTGTGTTTATTTCACTTCAGATGCTACAGCATGCACAGGTTCTGATTACCTTTACTTTTAAGAAAGACAAACAGAAAGTCAAGATTTTATTTGATTTAAATCTAGATTTAAATCAAATTATTATTATTATTATTTTTTATTCTTTTTAAATCACTGATTTAAATCACTTTTTTGTAAAAGTCTTATTTTAGCAAAATAAATCAATGTTATCTGATTTAGATCACGTTGATTTAAATCAGCCAACCCAATTGGTAAAGAAAGTTTTTTGCTATTTTTTACAGTTGACTCAAGCAGGTACTATCATCTTTAACAGCATCAGAGCTGTGGATATGGATGGCACAAACAGTAACGGCCAGGTCATATACAGCGTAGAATACAATCCTAATGATCCGGTAAGATCCCATTGCCAGTACCAATCGCCTTAAGTACACAAAGCATTTGGATGAGATTTTATATTAGTATTGGGTTCTCTTCTAAAAAAAAAAAAAAAAAAAAAAAAAAACATACTCGATATACTGAATATTTTAGATGAACCAAACTTATAACTGTTACTTTCTAGTGTGCTTTTCCCTTAAAATGTTTCCAACTTGAGCTGAATAATTTGCGTGGTCGTATTAAACATGTAACTGATCAGAAAGATACATGTGTGTCATTATACAAATAATGAATGTTTATACGTGTGACGGTAAGAATAATTTCATGAGGTGACCAATTGAATGTTCCATTCCACGAGGCGAAGCCTGAATAAATCCGACAGATTGCATGCATGGATTTCTTGGTGTAACGTTACAACGTGCTGTTTACCTTCTCAGTCCCGCATAAAACCGCGACAAAAAGTGGTCCAGTTTCGAATCAGTTAAAGCTTGAATTGTTGTTCCTGCGTGTCTTGCAAATTCCTCTAATCATTTGATTGCATATTTCATTTGTCTCTTTGTGTTAGCAGCGTCAGCATCGCCTACGAGTTCCAATATTTCGTCGTCTGTTAGAACAAACCGCGGCAGTTCGGGAAACTCGGCCGCCATGTTGTGTGAATGACAGCCCAATTGTCGCGCCACCAATAGTGACCGTGAAATTAGTTCTTTTGGTTCTATCAATGCGCGCGCACCGTTTGATAGAACCATGTGATAGAACGTTTTGGGCGGTGCGGGTTGGCATCGTGTGATGGTCGAATAATTCAATGCACGTGATCGACGATCCACCAATCGGATGGCGGGGATTTATTCAGGTGTTGTATAATAAATAATATTCAATTATTGTATTTTGATCTGTATTTAAATGTTGGTTATTACAGGAAGCAAGCGATTATTTTACAATCCAGAGTGGAGGACGAGGTGAAGTCTCGCTCTTGCAGCAGCTGGATTATGAAACCAAACAGACTTGGGAGATACTTATTAAAGCAAGGGTAAGAAATAAACCTTGGTGATGGAGGCCAGTCTCTTTCAGTAGACATTTCAATCTGGCATAAATGATCCTTTTCAACCATTGGTGCTCAGTCCTGTGTCAGGATAATGTAATTTTGTGTAAGCACTGCACACTTAGATGCCCTTTGTAAAAATGTCCTTGGCACCATTGTACGAGTAAGCCTCTGAATTTTTTCACACAGGCTCTCGGAAAGGGCTGAGCATACAGCTTCATACAGTACGTCGGGAAAGGGCAAAAGAGAAAAATCTCTGTTCTAATTTAATTTATTTTCAAGGGAACAAAGAAACTGGCAGGAGCGGGATTCGAAGCTGCGACCTCCGGGTTACCGTACCGGCGCTCTACCAACTGAGCTATCTTGCCCTATGTTGGGGGTCTCCCAAATTGTCAGTATCTTTGTTCGGGTGGGCGCTAGTCGGAAGTCATAAACCCAGAATGCCATATAGCCAGGGAACACACCCAATTTTACGATACAACCTGGGAAGCGACATTGTGGGGATCACTCCATGAGGATACGACTTTTTAACTTATAATTCGTCAAACAATCCACAAGGATTGTGGATTGTTTGACGAACTAATTCAATTGACATCGTTGTATGGTTTCCTACCCTTCTATCTTCAGGACAATGGTAATGAACAAGTGCTATCGAACACGACCATGCTGCTGATTAACGTCTTAGATGGGGATGACCTCCCTCCACAATTCTTGCCTTGCAACTTCTCCCGAGGAAGCACTTGTGAACCAGTGACCTATTCCACTACAATCCTAGAAAAATCAGTGAGTGGCTTCCAGCTTAGCTATATATATATATTGTTCCTGATTTATTGCTTCAGAGTCATTGTACCAAAAATACAGAAAAGTAAAGTCTGAAAAATTATTACATCAACATTTGTTTTCTCCACAGAATGTGACGGGGCCTCTGGTGTTTGAACCCGGGCCCATAGGTGCCATAGATGCAGACCTAGATGTGTCAAGCAATGGACCTATAATATACATACTATCCACTGGTAAGTACAGTTTCTTGAGAAATGGTCAGGACTCTTAAACTTCATACAGTAGAACGCCACTATAACGAACATCACGGGATCCACACAAAAAGAAATGAGAACTGTAGTGGTCGTTTGTTATAGTGAATAATGGTTTGTATGGAATACGTCAGTTTGGGAGCCAAAGAGGATGTTCGTTATAGCCAAATGTTCGGTGTAGTGGTGTTCGTTACAGCGATGTTGTACTGTGTTTCTATTTTATACTATAAATGTAAGAATAACTATTTTAATCCTCTGTACATGCAATTCGGTCGATTCACAACTCAGTGCGCCGCCAGCGGCAAGCCGGGAAAGGCCAATTTCCCACTTCCGGGGTCAACATCGCGTTGTATTAGATGGTGGACAGTACAGCAGTATGGATTTCGCGCGAATGCGCGTGGATGAGTTAATGCAATGTTTGACTAATCGGGGAATACCTTGTGCAGGAAAGAAGAGAGAGGAGTTGATAGATTTAGCGGAGAAGGGGTGTAAGAAGTACGGTCGATGCATTGGCGATACCCACTTCCCATGATGCACTGCGTAATTTGGCCTCTCCCCAGTTTTCGCTGGCGGCACACCGAGTTGTGAATCGACCGAATTGCACCTAATCCCTTGTTATTATATACTGCGTGCATCCATGTAGTAAAAAGGGTCCAATTTGCAGGGTATGTGGGGGGGGGGGGGCACTCAAGGGTACACACATTTTTCTTTTTTTGGGGGGGGGGGGCACTTAAGGGAGAAAACAGAATAGCCTTGAATTTATTTTATGTACAACTGTAATCTGGGGGGGGGGAGGTAGCACACCAAGCACAATAGCAAATCTTTTGATAAAATGTTGTTAAATCTTTGCATTTTGGTATGATTCAGGACAAGAAAATAACACGTATCAATATTACTTGTAGGGTTTCCACTGGAGTACGTTAATTACTTCAGGATGGACGCAACCACTGGGGAGGTGTTTCTCATACAACCTGTCAACAGGGCAGATTTTAAAGAATTCAATCTGGAAGTCACGGTAAGAATTATGAGAAGCTAGATAAGAATTGAAGGTTTGCATGGTGAAGATAGCAATAGGATAAAGAATTGTGTGTGGGGTAACTGTACCTTTTGTGTGAGTTAGTAAACTCAACGATTCGGACAGTATTCTCTGCATTTACCCGTCATCGGGAAACCGAAAGATTCCAACACTGAAGGAATTTTGATTACAGAAATCTGCTATCTCCACGGTTTGAAAAAAAGACAATCCGGCTGGTTGTCATCTACATGTATTACGCACATTCCTGTGCGTATACAATTTATTTGCCTATTGTGTGCATTACGCTTGACTGCACAAACCCATATTTTGCATACTGGCACCTCATTGGTAGCAGCCGGATGCATGCAAGGGGATTATTAGTGACTGGAAGCGGTGAAGCATGACCAGAATGCAACTGAGGAGGCCATGCAATTGATCAGAGACATAACTAGGCTCTAATTTGCAAGGACCCATGTAGGGGTGCACCAGTTTTGTAGGGGACCTAATTTGTTTCACAAATGCAATTTCAAGTGAAGGGGCGTGTACTTAGGTGATGTTGAAAAATCTATGAGACACCAATACAGGGATGTGTTTTATGAATACACGTGGTTGAAAATTGACCTAGCTTTAGACAGTTTTTATAAAATCGGGGCTGTGCAGCCGAGCGTAAATGCAAACAATAGGCACCACACTGAATAGAGTGGTCCTATTCATTGCACTCGGAGCCCCCTTTCATGTGAGTGAAAGTGTTGTTTAAAAAAGCTCAATCTATTCAATACACTCCGATTCAAGAACAACATAGTTGAAAAATGAATTTATGAGTACGAGCAGGAATGCGCCTATGGACATCAACCAGCCAGGTGGTCTTTTTCAAACCGCAGGTCTGGCCATCCGGATTCAAGTTGTTGACAATTAAATTGTATGGGATGCCACAAAAAAAGCTGAAGAATAAGCTTATATGCAAGATATAGCAAATAAAGGGAAATAATTGTACTTCAAAGACTATGAGTGCGTAGTGAAAACCATCTACGTGTACTTGTTTCCCCACATTATAGGCTACAGAGAGTGATTCGGAGAACCGCATGTATGTCATCACCTCGGCCACCGTCACCATTCAAGAAGTCAATGAGCATCACCCAGTTTTTTCGGAGAGTCATTACCAGGGTTATGTGTATGAAAACTCACCCGTGGGTTCGCAAGTCAGCATGTCGGCATACTCCATGATGCCTCTGCGGCTCCATGCATCAGACATGGATGTTGCACCGGTAAGAAGTTCACCCCAAAGAAGCCACAAAGGAAAAAAATGAATCAAAGATGCTATTAATATTCCTCTTGAAGCAGGAAAGATCGTAAGATGAAGGGAGACATGCACCAGGCAAAGAATTCCATAGAGAAACAGAACAAGGTTTTTAGTCTGTCCTCCCAATTTTTCTGAACAGAGCATTCATTTTGAAAAGACAAAAGGAGGTTAGTACTGGTTGAGATGTAGTGATGCTTTCAATTCCTACAAATTTTGTTAAGTTGAAAATCGGCAAAATGTCGCTGGGGATATGCTGCTGCAGGAACCACATTATTCTGGAGGGTATTGCCAATGGATTGTTGTGGTCCCATAGGACTAAGCAAATGCAGCAGCCGTCAAACGGTTGAGATGCAGTTGTGGATAATTGCCTTGCTCAGGGACAGAAGCTTGAACCCTTGGGCTGTACTCAAGCCCACTCTCTGAAGACTTTGCAACCAGGGCCTAATTTCATAGGGTTACTTAGCACTAGCAGTGGGAAAAATCAGAGATTTTAAAATCCAGTTATCCTAATTTTATTCAAACTGAAAATCGGTTATCTGATTTCACCGGATGTTCCCATCTAGCTCATAGTCATGCCAACAAAAAGTGACGAGTGAGCAAGGTGCCGTATGAAAAGCCCTCCCAAGTTTGCAGGATTCAGTGACCTCCATCTGGGCCTTTACAAAAAAACACTCCAGAGCTGTAATGTTGAAAAAATGGACGGGTCCGCTATTTATACATTGTACCAAGAAGACCACTAGCGAGTGAATGCAGTTACAATCAGAGACCATGGAGCAAATTGGAGGATGTTCCAGTTGTTTTCTTTAACCTGTGTCACACAAAAATGGACGGGCTTAATTTGTTTAAAGTTTGCTTTTGAATATCTTGTTTCTAAAACCTCTGTCCATTCGTAGAGCCTGTAATCAATAAACACATGAAAAGACTTGCTAGCTTCAGAGGCAGAATTTTCTTTAAAAAGTGACACAACAATAGAAAAATACCTTGCGCGGATGCAGGTGGTTTTCTGTGAAATAGCGCTTAAGCTGAGCAACATTTTTCTGCTATAGTTAGCACAACTTTTCTGCTAACCGTTAAGCAATCCTATCAAATTGGGCTCGGAACATTTATGTATTTATTACATTTCTTGACCCAGGGTGTGCCCAAACAGTTTAAAACTGGTTTCCTTTGGAGTCCTACATACATTTAGAATGAAAAATTGAATATTTACACACATGCAAGAATATTTGCACAAATAAATCTGTATGGTTAAATGTTCACCTTTCTAGTATAAGGTTATTGCTGATTTACGGGGTGTGCGAAAAAAAAAAACGCAAAAAAACCTTTAAGTTTATAACTTGTATATAAGTGCGAGTGGCAGAAATACGTACGCATTAAGTTTATGGTTCATCCATGGCTCTCTAATAGAGATATGGCAACATGATCACTGTATGCTGGGCATAAAAGAAAATAGATTGATATAGAAAGATTATTGGATTCATCTATTTGCGTAATGTTTTCTTGTTTTCTTCCCTAAGGGTCGTCCTCTCATGTTGAGCTATTACCTGTCCGATGCCACGGCTCACTTCATCCTTGAGCCCGGTCAAGATGGCTCATTTGCATATGTGGTTGTCAGTAGCAACCGGCTGGACCGGGAGCTCGTTAATAACTATACCATCAAGGTACGTGTTTATTACTAAACATATTCAATCAATATAAATATAAACCCGGAGGTCGCAGGTTCGAATCCCGCTCCTGCCAGTTTCTTTGTTCACTTTGAAAATAAATATATAATCGCTAAAAATATAATCAATATAAATTATCAGTCAATATAAATCAATAAGCACCCCTAAAGACACTGACAATTTGGGAGCCTGCCATTGTGGTGCAAGATAGCTCAGTTGGTAGAGCACTGGTACGGTGTTCCGGAGGTCGCTGATTTAATTCCTGCTCCGACCAGTTTTCTTTGTTTACTTTGAAAATTTATTATTGATAAATTATTAAGAAGATAGCCATGTTATATCGCATTCCTTGAATCGGTCAAACACGCAAGCATTACATAAAGGTTCATGTAGTCTACATACGCACATTACAAACACACAAGTGTGTAAACGCCTGCAATCGGGGACCTCCTATTGTCCTCCTATTGTTCATACTTTAACTTTTTAGCAAGGGCCCTCATTGGTGTTGTACACCTTTGTACACCGGGGACCCTGCTGTCTTCTATTGTAGGTCCCCTATTGCATGCAAAAACAAACCCATTTGCACAAACCACTGTTGGTATGTGAAAATATAGGTATAGATATTTGTTTCATTTTGTTATATTTGCATTGTCAATCTTGATTTTAAGCTTTATCGATTTATAGGTCAAGGAATAAAAAAAAATGGAATCAATAACATGACCCCTTATGAAGAATTCCAGTGTTCATCGATAATTTGAAACTAGTGTATTTTCTCTACTACACTCAGCATGTACGTTATGAAAACCATTTCCTTGGGCAGCCTTGCTTTCATTGCGTTTCTGTCATCTACCAGGCATTGGCAGTAGAAAACGACACCTTTGACCTGCTTCAGAGCGTGGAGACGATCGTTGACATCACGGTCCTGGACGAGAATGACAACGCTCCGGAATTTGTGCCGAATCAGTATAGTGTTGGTGAGAACCGGTACAGAGCATCAGTGGAAGACAACGCAGAGGCAGGCACAGTTATCATGACTGTAAGTATGTTTGGTTTGGGCATTGCACAAAGGTCAGAATCACTGTTGTTGTTAAGTCTCCTGTAAATCTGAGGCAATATTGGTAACAAAAAATGTAGAATAACACTTGGTCCAGAACTGGAAAATCAGAGACTCGAGTGAGGAATTGACTTGATCTTGGACTCCAGCATCTTGAGTAAGCATCCACCCATGTTGACAGTGCATCTGTATGTAGACCATGTACATTCCCAAACAGTAACACCCATCATTCTGAGTCTGTTTGGAACAGTAACTGTTCCTGTTTTCAACAGGCCATGTTTATTGATGGAAAGTATCAAGCATTCCGAGTTTTGAAATTTAGATTATTTTTTAAAATTGAAATCACCCCATACAAAGCTAAAAGTCACTCTAGGGTTACGATCAGAGGTGGTAGGATTGGCGAAATTTTGAATTGCCAGCTCTACCACCCTTACGGTTTTCGTGATCCCAGATCTAAATAGAGGATAATTTTTCAACAGATTCCAGAGAAATTATCTTAATTTTCAGACCTATAGACCCAGGCGGGGTAACTTCCACCATTGGTCAGACCGATTCACCTCCCCTAAAAAGCTTCCTGACAAGAATTGGTGTATCATTAACAGGATACAAGGATCGAGTATAAAAATAAGAAATACCTATACAAATTTAATCCGTTGACAAATTACCTGTGTACAGAAGCTGAAATACAGCAAAATGAAATGTTACTTTTTCCTGTATTTCTTTTGTAGCTATCAACGACAGATCTTGACCTGCCTCCCCATCAACCAGTCGCTTTTGTCATCAACTACATCAATAACGATGGCCAGACCAAATTGGGCCAGGCTCAAGCCTCCCCCAGCTCAGTCAACATCATCCTTAAGGAGAACGGAACGATATTGGAGGGAGAGGAATATAGCATCTCCATGCAGGCCGTAGATGGCGGCCTGAGCAGTTTAATGTAAGAGTTCATTCTCTGATGAAGATTCCTATGGCATCTAAACTCGGCAGAGTATTTCTTTTTTTCTTTCAACCTTAGTGTTAATGACAAAAGATTCAAATGCAGATTAAAAAGTAAACGTGTTCCATTTTAATACAAAGAAACAAAAATAAAATAAAGACAACAGGTGAGTCAAAATCGAAACAAAGTTCACAGGTAAAATAAAAGAAATACTTAAGTTTTCATTTTTTTCACCAATACAAGCTTTTGTGTTTTTTAGTGAAGATGATGCTGACAATTTGCCTTGTCTGTCCTTTTTCTGCACTAGACAGTCTTTATGCATACTTACCCTACCCTATGTGTTGTCATACAATTGGCATTGGTTATTTGTGATTATTTTTTGACGTTTTGATTGGCATGAATTAATTTTTTTTAACAATTCAAAGAATTTATACATTTTTACGTTGAAGAAATTTAAGTGGTTTCTTTGTTTGATTTTATCATAGAGGTATTTTATTTCTTAAAAGTCGACTTTATCTCCGTCGCACATTTTTAAAATTAAATTCAGAGAGAAAACAAATTAAAGGATTGTGGCTTAAGAGCCACAAGTCACAAGAATGTCCAAGACATACCAAATTTGAACTTAGTTAACCGCTCTTTTCGGCCACTTGACCATCAATACCACCTGTGACATTGTATTAAACCAATTTGTGACTGCTGTACATTGTCGGCTTCAAGAACAAACTAACTCAAATATTTATTTTCCTTCAACTTAAAAACAATTATTTTCTGAAACCTTCATCTGTTCATGTTTTCCACTTGTAGGTCAGAAATTGTGTACATTGAGATAACAGTTCTGGCAGCTAATGTTAGCCATGCGCCAAACTTTGAGCAACAAGAGTACAAGGCATCAGCCAGTGAAGGCTTACCACAGGGAGCATTTGTTACAACAGTCACAGTAAGAGATTCTTCAGTCAACCTTTAACTTATCCGAGCACTTTGTAACATGCTTTGTTTTGGCTCAAATAACACTTTTACTGACATTGTAATTTTAGAAGTTAGAAGTAACTTAATACTGGTTAACTTATTAATAGTATGTTTGTATATATTCTTAGTCGGTTACTTTTTTCTACTCTCATTTGAATTATAGTTATTTAATGTTTTATTTCTAAAGTAAGGAACATGCCTTGTATAAAGTTTTTGGTGTTATAGACTCTATATTACCAACTGTATATCTGTATATTTTTGTAAATAATAAGATTCAGTTTAATTTGATCTGGAGAATATTGGGAAAGATTTTACTTTAATACCCCCCACCAAAATCGGTTAGAAACAGCAAATCTTCGAAAATAACTATCCATTTGTGTTCATATTTGTATAAACACTTGGCACAACCTTTAATTTTAAGAATTTTGTTGGGACATTTTAGTGCAATATAGGGGAAGAATGTTTGTGTTTTCTGTTCGAAGTTCTTGGCAGTTGGCACCAGGTATAGTCACTCCAAAGTGTGCACATACATGTTGATTTCTTCCTAATTTTTTACAGATTTTGCTGAAATAAATCTTGAAATAACAGGTTGTGCCACATGTTTAGACAGTTGTTATCAAGGAGGGTTGGTTATTTTCCAAGATTTTGCTGTTCTTGACCGATTTTGGTGGGGGGTATTAAAGTAAAATCTTTCCGAATATTGTAGTTATTTCTATAAAAAAAACATTGATTTTTTGCTCTGCTAACCTATTTACAGTCAATTGAAGTTTCTCACATTTACAACTTGGAATATTTGAATATTTTTATGTCATTTGTTTTAGGCAATTGACGTGGATGAAGGTGAAGTTGTGTTTTATAACATCACGGATGGAAACATTGACAATGTCTTCACTGTAGACTCGGCAAGGTATGTGTGTGTGTATACACCTTGAATTTGGTTGTCGGCCAAATCTTTGCTTTATTTTCAATCCCTTCCAGAAAAAGCCTGACCTCCGAGCAAATTGTTCCACAAACGAGTGCACCTCAAAAGTCGTGCTCACGTTTTTGAAGACCAGAGTTTGAGAATATTTTGTTTAGTAATAACTTTTTAAGTTTATTCACATTTATTCACATTTAGAAATTTAAAAAAGAAAAGATTTTCAAAATCAGGAGCAGTTTTTGAACCTATGACTTCTGGAATACCGTGCCGGTACTCTACCAACTGAGTTATCCCACTCCTGCCAGTTTTCTTTGTTCACTTTGAACAATTATTCAAATTACCTAGTCAGTTTCCCTTGTGGTTTGTTTGATAATATAAAACAATTGTGTGAATATTTCTATTTGACTTTCAACAATTGTTGACACCTGAGAATGGGACATGATTTATGTTTTTGTACACAACATAGATACATGTTCATCTCACCAAGGTGAAGTCTGCGTATTGTTTGAGTATTGATAATCTATTTATACATAATTATGTTAATGTCAGTTTCTTCTTATTTTTCAGTGGTGAAGTGAAAGTCGTTGGCACGCTGAACAGAGAGGTGATACCAAGCTATGTGCTGACAATACAGGCCAGTGATGGTACACTTGTAAGCAGTCCATTCTTTTATTTCCTTCCAAGATAAAAAAAATATTTCTGCTTTGAAAGATAAAGTAGTAACACAGCATGTGCATTATTTTCTATTTGTTACATTTTGATTTTACTGAAATTGTTTTGGGAATTTCATATTCTTCCACAGAGTTCCACTTGTACCGTGCTGATAACCATACTAGATGTTAATGACAACAATCCCGTCTTCAATACCACGCTAGCAACAGACTTCTTGGTATTGGAGGGACTGGCAGCTGAGTTTGTCGGTCAAGTCATGGTGAGCTTGCAAACTTTACCCTGTCAAAGTAGAGCATTCAGCTAAAGTTTGAATGGCTCCTTGTATGATAGTTGAAAGACTACAAGAACTCTTGGCACCCCCCCCCCAAAAAAAAAAAACAGTGCTCTTTGCATGGAATTGCCATAAGCCCTTCCCCCCCCCCCCCCCCCCCCCCCTCAAAAAAATAATAATAAAAAAATATATATATATCATTGTTTGCCAGGCCAGCAAAAAATCTGGACCTTTTCTTTACAAAAATGGAACAATTTGGTCCAAAAAACTCTGAGAAAAGATTGTCGCTTGACCCCTTGTGAATGGTTGTGCACCCCCTTGTTGCCCCCCCCCCCCCCCCCCCCAAACAGAACCTTGTTACGCTACTGGCAACGAGTGAATTAATACTTTTTTCTTTTTTTTCTTCTTCTTCTTTGAAAACTCAGGCCTATGACATGGATGAACCTTACACGCCAAACTCCATAATCCAGTACAGCCTCGTGTCCGATGCCTTCCGCATCGACCCAGATGACGGCATGATCTTCACGATAGATGCCTTGGACAGAGAACAACAAGATCGCTATGAGCTAGAGGTCATTGCGACGGATATGGCAGCATCGCCGCGCAGCACGACGCTTCAAGTCGTGGTGGTGGTTCAGGACGTTAATGACAATGGTCCAGTGTTCGAACCCAAGGAGTACTCAGTGGATATCGTGGAGAATCAACTCGCACAGGGGTTTCTTGTGCTGGAGGTGAGATATGTCACAGCGTTTGTAGTTGTTTTCTACTCAGTGTGGGGAGTTTGGACATATTGGTACTTACATGTACTTTGCCCTTCACTTTTGTGATCTTGGTTCGAATCCCACCGAGTACACATGAATTGGCATTTGGACATTTTGGTACATACATGTACCTTTCCCTTCACATTTGTGATCTTAGTTCGATTCCAACTGAGTACATGTGAAGTGGCATTTGTTCAGGATGGGGTTTTGGAACAAATAACAATATTCAGCTTGACAGTTACCAGAGTTGTAGTCGAGTCCCTGCAAGTCCTTTCACAAGCAGAGTAGTCCTTTCATAAAGCCGGTCACAAGTAACTGGATGAACAATGACAAAGGAATGCCTTTGTTAAAGCTCATTTGAATAGCTTGTGATTGGAATTGGGACTGGAGGGCTTGTGATGAACTCACTACATCCCTACTAGTTACAGTAGTATTGTCCTGGGATTATAGTAAACAATCGGGCTAATAGAAATGAAAGTTAAATAGTAGATCTACCTGTTATCACCCTGAACTATCTTGTTTTAAAAGAGTATATCTTCATACATACTTTGTTGTGATGTATGGAATAAGCAAACTCCATTTCAAATAATTCATTTTGATACAACTTTTCCAGGCTCTTGACCGGGATGCAGTGGCAATTCTGGAATACTTCATCACCTCGGGGGACGCCCAAACTTTTACAATCGCCTCAGACTCTGGGAGCCTCTCCCTACTGAAGGAGCTAGACTTTGAGGCGACACAGAGCTACAATTTAGAGGTTACAGTACGAGACACTGAAAACGCTTCAGTGCTGAATTCAACTGCTACAGTGACGGTCAACGTTCTTGTAAGTTGATTGGCGAGGTTTTATCTTTGTTACTTCCCGAATTTGTGTGTAATTTGCTTAAATCAAAGAGTGCTCAGCATCCATATATTTCTAATGTTTATTCAGGGTGGCCTATTGACCAGGTAGTGGTCTTCCATGGGCCCGGATGTATTAAAAACATTAATAATAATGATGATAATAATCGGTATTTAGTCAGCACATTTACAGTTATTATTACCCCTGGGCCCAGCAATTATTCCCGAAACCTGCTCAGCTCCCTGGGGAGTATACAGCCCCAGCTGCAGATTAAGCGTCAAACACGTAATCACCACTACCCTCACAGGTACCCATTTACTCCTGGGTGGAGAGAAGCAACTTGTGACAGTGTCTTGCCCAGGGACACAGGCACCATGACCCCTGCTGGTCTCAAACCCACAACCTGCAGTATCACCCGAGATCTCGAGTCCCCTACACTAAAGAGCTGATGAAGAGAATGACCTGCCTGACATGAGATTTCACTAATTTTTCTTGCCGTCAGGATGAGAACGACCACGAGCCAGTCTTCACCAGGGATAGCTACCAGGGAGCTGTGCTCAGGACAGCCGACTTGGGAAGCATTGCTGCTAGTGGTATCAGAGCAACCGATGCTGACAGACCTGTAAGTACCAGGGGTGAGATTTTTCCTGATTTCAGCATTTTTTTGTCAGGATTTCAGAATTTTTAAAGAATCTCTTTTGCAATCTGGAATTCCTGAGGTGTTGTCCTAAAGGTGTTTTTACCTGTAAAAGTGGATATAGACTAATAGAAGGATATTTTAAAGGGGGTGCCCTTAGGCAAGTACAAACTATATGTTGATCTGGGTCGTAGTGGATTTTTCGTGGATTCTTTCATGGATTTCGTGGATTTTTTATTTTTGGCTAATCTCACCCCTGAAGTACACATAAAGTGGGTCACCTGTTTGAAAATATGACCGTAAAGGTTCAATTCATTGAAAGTGCGCAGTGAATGTAGTGCTTCATTATGGGCACGTTGCACTAACAAATGGGGCTTTTGTGTACAATATTTAGCACAAAATGACCCAATATGCAGTGCATGAGTACTTTCACTGCACACTTTCAGTCTGGAAGTTATTTTCAAAGTGAACAAAGAAACTGGCAGGAGCAGGATTCGAACCTGTGACCTCCGGGTTACCGTACCGGGGCTCTACCAGCTATCTTGCCCTATGTTGGCAGTCTCCCAAATTGTCAGTATCTTTGTTCGGGTGGGCGCTGGAAATTATTTAGATGATTCCCCTATCTTCGGAATGGTCTAGTCCGAGGCGCACACCTTGATCACCTTCTTTCTGTAGGAAGGGAACCTTCTAGCACGGCACTAACTTTAAGCAGTGCCGTAAAATTAGGCCAAGTTTCAAATTGCTTTCCCATCACTCAGATGTCAAATGCATGTGTAGACAAATACAGAATTGAAAATATCACCGATCTGCACACTTCCGGGTTTGAAAGCAACGATGTCAGTGCTAAGTAAATAACTTACTATGCTGAACGTGCGTTGCACTGCCGTTTATGGTGTAATTCATTCATGCATGAATGAATTTGTAAAATAACACTTCTTGTTCAGCACTGAGCGTCGTTTTCAACCCGGATGTGCGCAGGCGGTGTTAATGTGAAAATCGCCTAGAAATTCGTGATTCCAAGAACTAATTTCATTGGTCAATCTTTCAAGTTTGTGATTGGTCAATTTTAATGCAGTATGTCACATATTGTACAGAATAGTTGTTTTTATCACAATGGACCTTATCACAAATAAATACCCACCCCTTGTACAAAAAGCCCCACCCCTTAGACAACCCTTTAGCAACATTTCTTTGACGGTCTCAGATTTTGCACGTTCTGTGTTAAATAATAACTAATGTGATAAGACTTTGTTAGGTCAATTGGCCCAACCACTCCCTTCTCTTAGCTTCTAACAGTGTTAACTGCCTTGAATCATTCTTGTTTTCCATCGTCGTTTTAGAACACTGCCAACGGTCAGGTGTCCTATGGCATCATTCCAGCCAGTGTTTACTTCACCATTTCTGACCCAACGGAGGGAGTGGTATTTACAAAGACCAGTCTACAGAATGCTCCAGACACACACAATGTAGGAACCATTTGCTGTAATCTTTTTACTATGAACCTTGCAGTTCCATTTTCATGTACTTCATCGTCTTTATACATATAAGTGTGCTAACGTCCGGATTCAATTATGTGGGGCTCTGTGGACAGTGTGTAGAGCTACGTATGTATATCTTCCATTCATTTGTGTTGCACTTCTGGATCCAAATGACATCACACGTACAAAGAGGATACACTAGTTCCCCTTGGGATCTTTATTACTTTGAGTATGTATTCAAATGCCTGGAATGTCCTGGGTGCACGATCTGAAAGCATGTAATACAAACTTGGATATCCTGGGTCTAGACCAGGTGCTTGGTTGCGCAGTGTAAAAATGTTCTGAACACACGCATGTAGTTCAAAATTTGTTGACAACACGGCGCGGTTGATGTGCATCACAAAAAGTTGACCCCCAAAATGCTGATGTATGTGCACAACTTCAGTCATCGTTATTCTTTTTCTCTCTCTGTAATACAGCTGACCATCGTTGCCTATGACAATGGAAACCCATCTCGGAGTCAAACTGCATCTCTAGTCATCCTAGTCAGAATGGAGAGGCCTGTTTTCCCACAGTCCGTCTACATGTAAGAACTCCATCATAAGCCTTTAACCTCTGACCAGTTTAGTTGTTAACAGTTCTCCTACTGCATGGTGGAAGTAATCAAATGTATAATGAAATGAGTTTAATGAAATTCAGTTTCCCTTGTCGTTTGTCATGACCCGCTATACAAAAAAGGGTATTATGTCGCAGTATGTGAAAACACACACAGGGCTGTTCTATATAAAGTGGGTAAAAAAATGAGTGAGATTTTTTATTTTTTTTTATTGGCTTCTGTTATATCAATAATTTCATAATTTGTTTTCAGAAACATTAATATTGATGAATAAAGATGAAAAAATAAATGTTGATAAAAATGACTTCCATCTTATTTCTAAGGGTTGATGATCTTAAAGAGGAGGAGCCAGCAGGGACAAAGGTCGTGGAGCTGCAGGCTTCAGCCAATCAGGGGGATCAGATCGAGTATGACATCATCTCTGGTGATCCTGATGGTAAGTTTGCGGCAGTTTAATCCTCGATAAGCCAGTTCGGTATCTCGAAGGTCAAAGGTTATTCGAGATAAAATTGCTGACATGTCACGCCATGTTACGCGAACGCCCATTCTGATTGAATTTAACACGTGCGCGTTGTGCGACCACTTTTTTCGTTCACACGCACGCGTTAGGTCATGCGGGTCATTCGGGATAAAATGTCATTGTGCACATATGCGCAGTTGAAATACCGAACTGGCTTAATACGGGCTTGATTAGGTTAGTTGAGTGGTTGTCATTTACAGAGTCAGAAATCTGACTTGTTCAATTTTTCAATCCTAAATCTGATTTGTAATGGTTTTTTATTTTATTTTGTCACAAAAAGAATCATGTGCTGTTGGTATACTGTGCTCCTTCTATTTTATATTAAAAAAATGATTCATGAGGTACAGCACCTTGGTTTTGTTTAGGCATTAGGTGCTACATAGAGTACCGAAGTTTGACATCAGTTGGCATGACAACTTTCTCCAAACAAATGGAGATTTCGACTGTTCCTTTGTTAACAGCCAGTCATGCAAACACATTGACACAAAATAACAAAAGTATTCTGGTTCCAAACATTGCATTGATGTCATCACTTCAGTTCTCTATAAGTAATTATAACCCTAACTCCCTACGTAGTGTGAAACATAGAATTAAAATTGGAGGATTCAGGACTGTTAGGATTGATGAAAATTAAGAGTTTTGTGGGGTGTTTTCCCCCTTCCTGACATAGTTTATGAAGCACTGTATGCTCAGTGCTTTCCGAGAGCCTGTGGGAAAAAAATCACAGGCTTACTCGGGTGGGACTCGAACATGTGACCTCTTGCTTACTAGTGTAGACTTCCGTCGAATGCAATATAGAGTACTGAATTGATGACGTCAATGCAATGTTTGAAACCAGAATACTTTTGTTATTTTGTGTCAATGTGTTTGCATGACAGGCTGTTAACAAAGGAACAGTTAAAATCTCCATTTGTTTGGAGCCAGTTGTCGTGCCAACTGACGTACTCTATAGCAGCGGATACCGCATAATCAGCAAGAAGATGCACAGAAAAAACTCTTCTAATTTACATCATCCCTGTCGCAAATTCCATCTTACTATTATTAATGAGATAGGATAAGATATAGTATATATTAGGATTTTTTTGTTTTTCTTTTAATCCGAAGGTAAATTTGAGTTGGTGTCCCAGGACAACATTGGTACAATGACCACTCTGAAGGTCCTGGACAGGGAAGATGTGAGTAGGTACTCCTTGATGGTACGAGCCAGCGTGGTTGAAGCTACTACTGGAGCAGCCAATAGGAGGAGGCGGCAGGCTGGTAAGTTGCCATGGTAACTCCAATGATGCAGACAGCTTTTCTTTTTTTTTTCTCTCTCTCTCTCTTTTTTCTTTTTAAAGATGGGACAAGGTCAAGGTGTGTTCTTGAAACGGACCACCCTAAAAGCTGTACAGTGCTGGAATTTGTGTTGATCTTTGTAATCTTATCATTAAAACACTTGATCCCCAGATATACGGCATTATGGGTTTATGGCTTCTGACTGGTGTCCCCTGAGGGCAAGATAGCTCAGTTAGTAGACCGCCGGTACGGTGTTCTGGAGGTCGCAGTTTCAAATCCCGTTTTCCAGTTTTCTTTGTTCATTTTGAAAATTCATTCAAAATTACCTATTCAGTTTACCCAGTGGTTTGTTTGACGAGACATTAAAAGGTTATTTAGAGTGAAAATTGACAAGAGCAGGATTTGTTCACTCTGAGATGAATGAATTGCCAAGTCAGGTTTCCGTGTGATATCCTTAATGAATGATCCCCACAATGCTGTTTCTGTGATTGCATTGTAAAGATGGGGCAGCATTATGGATTATGACTATAGTATCTCTCTGAACGAAGATAATTACAAATTGGAAGACAACAGTACAGCTTGTTCATCTCCTATTTTTTTATGTAGTTTGAGCAGTATGATTTTTATACACCATGGAGGCCTCATATACCATGACCAGCTTGGTCTTTATAAAGACTTTTGTGTCGAGCTTTACCAGTGGAAGACCAATCATTCTTTTTGTGAATTTCAGATACTAATGTCGTGGAAGTTGTCATAAGCCTGGTAGACATCAATGACAACGTGCCGAGGTTTGAGAAGAGCGCATACTTCATTGGGGTGTCTGATTCAGCAGGCATAAGCACATCAGTAATTACCATGACTGTGAGTTAAAGACCTTAGCTCGATTGTCCTATTTCTGTCTCTTGCTCGTCGCTGTGCTGATATCATTGACGTGATGTGATCAATGCTTTACCGAATGCAGAATTATACAAGAAATAGTGTGCTAACGTAAGCACAGAATTCATAATCACGAATATCTGCTTACAAGCCTTTATAACCACTAAAATACATGTATTATTAGCACAGAATTTTCTGCACTTAGCGGTGACTGACAGCTTATAGTCTAGCAGAGCCATGAAAATGGACCCTGCTCAGTTTAAGGGTTTATCTTTCTAAATAATTTCTGATTTTATTTTTTTAAATTTCAAATGACTTCACAGCATGAGGCTGAAGTGTTAGATTTGTTAGAATAAAAGCCATTAAAAAAGTTAAACATAAATGCATGTAACACAGTGACACCATTTTACCAAAAAATTGGATTTGGACGAAAATTACCACCAGTGCTGTTGAAATATTGGTATGTATTACATGTTATTTCATGCAAAGGTTTGTTATTAATTGATAGATACAAACCTTTTGACAATATATATATTTATCTTTTTTACTTTTATTTTTCAAAAGAATTCCAGCCCTATTAAGCACCTCACTATAGTCTAGAGAACATATCCACCTACTTAAATTATTTTAACTTTCAGGCAATTGACCTGGACAGCCAGAACAACAGCCTGATCGATTATTCAATGAAGACCGTTCAGACCACCGACAGTTCTAACCAGGTTGATAAGCCTGCAGTCGATAGCTTCACAATCTCTGCATCAACGGGCATCATCAGGACTGCAGTGGCCGAGCTTGCTGCAGAGCCGAAGATCTTCATGTACACGGTCTTTGGCCAGGAGAGATTGGGCCCGCCTGAAAATATCGCAAACACCACTCTCACGGTACTTCCTGTTTCTCTTAAGAGTTGTTGTTATGTGTTATAAGTGTATATTGTCGTGTGCCCGGCAGGACGTAAGCACGCTTTGTCGCGTAATTACACTTTCCGAGAAAATCGACTTTAAAGTTTTTGTGTTGGCATTTCTAAATTAAGAATCGCAAAAGGTTTAATTTTTGTCAGATGAAATTTATTAATATTTCCAATAATGCTGTGCATTTTTAAATACAAATATTACTTAATTTTGAAGTTATTTACATATTTATGCTAACGACCTTTTGCCGGGAAGTCCTTTTGCCTTAAACGTGCGCCTAAGCGGCATGTGAAATGCTAACGACCTGTTGCCGGGAACAAACTTTGCTCCAAGCGCATTTACGTTCCACTGAAGTGGAGAGCTGAACGCACTTGTATCATGTTATCATGCTAACGTCCTTTCACCAGAAACCAAAAAAATGCAAAATCCCCTTCCGTCCTTTTCATTCTGTTCATTACATCAGAATGACGTAACCCCTTGAGACGAAATTAAAACAAAATTAAAAACCACAAATTTGTGGTTGTAGTTTTTGTATGATGGGCTGCAAGTTGAATAAGTGATGCAAGAAAATAATGTGAGGCGTGCCGCCCTACAAAATCCATCCATGGCTAAATAATTATTTCAATGCTTGTATTGACACATTGCCCAGTTACAGTGACTATAATAAATGTTAGGTATCACAATTCTGCAACACGCAAACAAAAATGTTGCACAAAATTCAATCATGGTCACCAATGGTTGTGGCTACATACCACTTGGTGATAACTTAACCCTAACCATCCCTAACCTGCCAAAATCAAACACCCCATTTGTGTTGAATTTTGTGTGATTGGGTACTGTAGAGCCTTGGCACCATCACTTTGCATGGGACTTGATGCCCTGATTTTGTCTAAGTACAAAGAATGTGCCATTGGTTTACTACACAGTGTTGGAGTTTGTGTGGTTAGGGAAGGATTCTAGTAAAAGGCCTTGGGCTGTTAGGGTTAAAGTAATGTTTCTATTGATCTTCTGTTTTAGATTTCTCTCATCAACGAAGACAACCGCGTCGTCCTTGTCACCAACCTCCCTCCCAGCCTCCTACAAGACAACCAGGCACTCCTAGAAGCAGCCTTAGAGGACATCCTAGGAGCCGAGGTTGTCATAGAGGATGTGGGAGTACGTCTCTATGGCGATGACCTGGAGAAGAGTGACCCCTCAGGGTCAGATACCCAGTTTTATGCCATCAATACCAAGACGGGAGAGCCGTTAACAACTGATGAACTAATACAGTATGTATCCAGTATAAACAGTTTGCATATTGCTATCAAATGCGGAGTCAGGTTGGCCTTGTGGTACTTCCACCGCTGTGACCTGGGTTCGAATCCCACCAGGGCCGACGTGGATTGGTTTCAGTCCCTGCCTGATTTTGTGGGTTTTCTCACAGAAAAATTATTCTGGGGTTTTCCTCCCACCTCTAAAACTGAACATTTCTTGGTCTTCTCTTCACAAGTTTCTTCAGGCTTTCGAGCTACAGTGCAATGTGAGCATTTGAGGAATGCTTGGTTTCAATACCAGAAATAATTAATAATAATAAAGAGAAGCGGGTATCTTTGAAAAATCACATTTGAGAATATACACTTTGAAAGTTCCAATGCGTGTAAGCTCATAATTTAAAGACCAACATTGTTGACAAGCTACACTGGTTTGCCTCCAAAATGTACAAGCACCTGACTTGAGAAGAATCAAGTACTTAAATGGGAAGAATGCCCCTTAGGTTTCCAGGATATGTATGGCCTTATCTTAAAAACTTTTCTAAATAAGCAGTTCTATAAAATCAGGCTTGTATATAAGAAATATATTGAAATCATTGTTGACATCTTGACGGTTATATTATCTGGTGAATGTGCGGTCGATTCCATTGTGTTCTCTCTCAATGCAGACTCTTAGAAGACTTCACCCAACTGGACTCTGTCCTTCAAGGCATCTCCCCAGATGGTGACGGCAAGGTCATCGAGGTGCGCAAGCCCAGGACAGGCAGGCGCCCTCTGTCATCTGATGCCGAGCCGACAGTAGAAGCCATAGCCCTTCTCTGTCTGGCTGTGGCTTTGTTTGTATTGTGCATCCTGGCCATAGCCGTTGTGGTTGTATCCTGGAAAAAGTAAGTCACTTTTCGGTTCAGCTTTGTGATACGCACTGTCATGTGAGCACCTGGTTGTAATGTGTAATTGAATTTCAACACTGTTGTTAGACAAATGAGCTAAAAATAGATTCCTGAAAGATATAAATAACAGCAGGGCATGCCCCATGATTAACTTAGTAACCCCCAAATCATTAAAATCCATATTTATGTGTTCATCAGAGAACCATTTAATATAGCGTTTTTCCTAGTTTGATTTCAGTGAACATTTAAGCAAGGGTTGTCCCAATTTGTACGTGATCGACACATTTGTTTTTCTCAAGTCAAGTTAAACTTGATTCATACGTAATAACAAACCCATTGAGAAACATTTCAACTTGGTTTTGTCCAATTTTCACCCAGCCTGCTAGTTCTAGGTAGTGGTCAAGAAAAGGGTTGCAAACCTCAAAGAATTTGCATGAAACACTAAATCCTGTTTTGTGTTTATATTACATTCACAGTGTGTTTCTGTTGATGATCGATAATATTCTGAGCATTCTTGTACCCTGTTTACAATAGTTAGCTAGATTTTCACAAGTGCACCTTTAAGAAACCAAGGGCGGATCCAGGGGGGGGGGGGGGGGGGGGGCAAAAAGGGCCATGGCCCCCCCCCCCCCCCCCCCCCCCACCCAAACCAACCTTTTTTTTTTTTTTTTTTTTTTTTTACTGACGTCGCAAAAAGGCAGCCACTGCGTACACCCACCCACAAAACTCAGCCAAAATTTGTTTTGGCCCCTCCTAAAAAAATTTCAAACAAAAAATGTTTGGCCCCCAAACAAAAATTGTGTCTGGATCCGCCCTTGTAAGAAACTTTCACCATTTTAATGTTAACAGTTTAATTGTGTTTCTGTTATGGTTGCCCGAAACCTGAAATATCAATATTATGATATTGACTTCTGAATATTTCAATATTGGGTTTTGCCCTTCACCGACGTTTATTTTATAAACACTTGTATACTCAGTGTTGTCCCGAGAGATTATTTGGAGAATATTTGTGCTCAACTCCATAAAATCTGTCACCTACCCATCTACCTCAATTATCCAAAATCCCTGGAATTTATGCATGAGCGTCTGTTGTGGTTCTTATCTGATGAACGGATTGAAATGGTTTTAATGTAATCTGGCATTGATTCCCCAGATATATTCTGGACTGGTACCCCTTTGACATTCCTTTGTCAGCAATGATATTCTTGCCCCTATAACTTTATTGTATTTGTAGACCTATCTACATGTTACACGGCGAACTGGAATCCAACATTGCATGTTGTAGCTGTCTGTCAATACAAATAGAAAATACACAGGACATGTATGTATATTACACATTTGGAGACATTAACTTTGGAAAGGGATTTAATCAATTAACCCCCTTGAGCCCGGAGCACTGTTATCGAGACTCCTGGCCGGTATTACCAATAGAGGGCGGTGTGGAGCACCGGACAAGTGAGTGGGCACACAGGCCGTGGATAAAGTACTAGCATGCGGGGATTTTGAGGGCGGTGCAGCCAAGTATCTCTTACAGGGAGTATGAATGAAAAGCCCCATCTATTCATTACACTCCCCATTCAAGAACAATATAGTTCACCGAACTCTATTCACGGTGAAACCCACACCAGCCACAGCTGAATGATGAATAGAGCAGTACGTGCTTGAATGTACATGTACAATACACGTAAACCGGCCCATTGGCAGCATGGGCCTACGTATGTAGTGCGGGATTGCTGCTATAGACGTCAACCGGCCCAGAAGCCTCGCCTCACGCTTCGGCTATAGCCGTCATCCGGGCTCAATGGGTTAACACTACACACTATCAAGACACTAAATATTTTAACAAGTATGACTTCTTGCATCCCTACAATCTTGCCAAGTTAATATGGGTCTTAACTTGATACATGTATAACAAACTTTGGAAAGGGATTTAACATCACATACTAACTATTAAGGCACTAAATATTTTAAGAAGTATATCATATCTTGCATCCGTGCAATCTTGCCAAGTTAATATGGGTGAATACAAGTTTCTTGGTGTTTCGGCAACCATTAATGTTTGCACACAAAAAAGCATGGTTACATTTGACTTTGATCGTCATGTTAACCATGTAATGACCAATAAACTGGAACTACTATGTGTTTTGCATAAACTGCTATTGCCATGCACCCTGTGGTAATACATGAAGCACTAATGAATTAAGCACCCATCAAGCTACCATTTATATTGAAATATATTGTGAAACAGCAGTTTCTTGAAAAAACTTATTTAACCCCTTCGTACGGATGATGCCATAGGGCAAACAAAAAACAGTGTCACCAGGCCGGATGACGCCCTGGCTGCTGTTTGTGCAGTTTCAATCCATTGTTGGATTATTGTGTATGTCATGCTTGACTGCACAAACACATTGTAGCGGTTCGCTTGGCTCCCAGAACCGCTGCAACACCCAGACGTCTCCTGTAAAATACCCTGCTCACACTATGAACATCTAACAAAGGAAAACCCACGCAGTCCTTTGTATTAAACAAAGGACTGCGTGGGTTTTCTTTTGTTAGATGTTCATAGTGTCAGGGGGTTAATAAACTGCTGTAAGATTGGTGTTTGAATGGGATACTTTAGAGACACTGGACACCAGTCCTTTACCGTTGTTCTCACCAGTTGTGCGCATGCTCAGAACTATATGCGCATGCTCGCTACGCGCGCATGCCCAGAAATAGCAAAAAAGGAGTGGTATGTCTGCTGCCACCAGTGTCTCAAAAGTCTCCATTCATTTGCATTTTTGTCCAAAATAATTGTTCATTTTGATGGAAAAATGAAAGATTTTTTTAAAACTCGGATGAGGACAATTGATGGTTAATCATCGGAAAGTGAACATTTTTCTTTCTTCAAAGCAATCTGTCATGCACATCAAATCTGATCATCTTCATAGTATTCGGTGTGTGGTATCATACAGTTGTGCGCATCATGGAGTACAGTACAGTATGGGTTGAGTGGTTAATTTGTGGTCCGGCCAGGCCATTGAAAATCCTTGCCAAGCCCCTGGAATGCCTGGGCTTTTGGGCTTCTATAATGCCCTGGTTGTACACATAAACTTCCCATTAATTCTGGAGTCCAGCCAGATCCCATTGTTCACCCAGACTTGACTGACAGCCGAGGCATCTTTTGATCCTGCCTTGAATGGGTACAGATTAGTGTGGGAAGGGCTCAACCAGGCCTGGCCTGGCAGAGGCTGGGCTTTATTGATTAGTTGATGCTCTATTGTTAGGTGATTTGTGGCTCACAATAGCAAGAGTAAAAGCCGGAAGGCCTGGGCATGGCTGGGCTTTTCAAAGGCCTTGCCCGACCATAGATTAACCATGCCCATCGTGTGCATGCCATAGAGCAATAACCAATCATGCAGTTAACTTGCCTAGGAAATCACCATAAGGGAGTATTATGTTCATCCAGAAACAAAATGTAGTATTTTTTTGTTTGAAAAAAATGGATTTTATTATTTTTAATTCAATTTTATTTTACCACTACATGGCCTTGAAGAGCATAGACAGTTAATGTTTGTATTTTCCTTTTTGAAACTTGAAAAGCCAAAGACACATTTTAAAGAAGAAAAATCAGATCAAAACAAAATTTGTTACACTTTTTTTTTCAAAAGACTGTCTAAGAATGAAACAAATTATAATTTGATGTCAAAAAGGTTACGAAGCTAGAACCACCAAACGAATCAACTCTCAGTTGTGCTCAACGAGTATAATCTTGTAAAGTACATGTAAGATAGAACAAAAGTCAAAACAAAGAGCTCACAATGTAAAATGCATTGGATGGACAGAGTACATGTAAGTCAACCATAATTTACTGTGCTGGCCGTGATCATTTGTACTTTTTCTTGGTGTGTTTTGTTGTTGCCCTCTCATCTGTTTCATATCTTGCACGGTGTTTGTCCTTTTTCCTTCCCCTCCCCATCCTTCTCCCAATGGCCCCCCCTGCCGTACTGCATCACACACTCTCCCCTGGCGTGTATACGGCACCGAATGCATTCACAGGTATAGTTTGGTTCTTGGCTACAGACGTGAGATGGAACGAGAGAAGCAAGCCCGGCTCTACTTACCAAAGTACAACACCTTCAACCCTTACTCCATGGCGGAAGACCACGAAATGTAGGTCTTTTCATTTCACCTTTCATTTTGTGTAAAGCTGTGTTCACATAGGATTTTTTTTTTAATCTACGGTAAACAGCCCATGAAACTTTCTCTCGGTTACTTTTTTGAGTTCAGTACTAACTTTTACCGGCCAACCTCTGTCCAGTAAAATTGAATCCAGAGGTAAATTTTCCGGAGATAATAATTGCAGTGCAAAGGGTGCAAGTTGGTCAAGTGGCACAAGAAAGCTGTATATCTAATAGATTTTGTTGGTTTTCATCTTTTCAAAATGGATGTTTAAGAATTTACACAAAGTTTCAACTTACCAGGGGGATATAACATTCCCCTGTTTTGTTTTTTAGGTTAGTTTGACAGTATCCCAGCCCTTACAACCACTGCAATCCAAGTTTCTGTATTCTGGGGATATTGTCTTATTTTGTTTTATAGTTTGCATCAGCGTTACATTGTTTCATGGTGTACGTACCATCCATCCCCTCTCCCTCTCTCCGCCATTGACTCCAGATCCACTTTGTGGGTTCAAATGATCGTAGTTGTAATCAAGTCAATCACAAGTCTTCCTTTCTAATCTCCCACAATTAGCAACAGACATAAGATTATGTTTGGAGTGGCCGTTCCTGACAACACACTTGGCACTCCCTTTATTCTCGTTAACAATCCAACAATTCTCTACAATTCCGTGAGTCTAGCCGACTGATACCGTCAGGCCAGTAATTTTCTCCATGATGTATAATATGACAAATACTAGTAGAAATGTACTCTTACAGATTGAGAAACGACTTTATACACTATATAATATACATATGAAGTAGAGACCAAACACAAGCAGGTACAGTGGATATTGCCCGAAAATCCGGTCAGCTGCCGGAATAATAATGCTAAGCGAGGCTCAGCACTCATCAATACGTCACACATAGTCACCAGACTAAAGCTCCCAGCTCCAAGTCAATGGTGGAGTAATGCTAAAGCCAAGCTCCAAGCCAATTACTCGTCAATAGGACAAACACAGTCACCAGACTAAAGCTCCCAGCTCCAAGTCAATGGTGGATTAATGCGAAAGCCAAGCTCCACACAATGGCGATATCACGACCTTGGTACGCTATCGGTTTGATAACGGATATGCCTGCTACAAATTTCGGAGCGGACCTAGTACTTGTGCATAAAGTTCTAAAGAGTCAGCACACACGCAACCCCTGCGCTTGCCTAGATAAAAAAAACCCGTGGGGAAAAAACTAGGGGAGAGGACGTGTCTGGGAGTAGGCATGACTCAAAAGTGCCCAGGTCACTTGAACTATAATGCAAACCGACTGTTCGGCAATGAATATGCACCCAATATCTAAAGCAGTAAACTCGGCGTGTTTGCCGTTGTGTGACAGGAAGCCGAATGAACAAAACGCAAAATACAACACCTTATATAACCTGCCTAGGCAATGCACGATTGCCCAGGCAGGTTATTCACCCATTATAATTGCTTACGAACCGAAAGGAAAGTGTTTCCTTTCTAACAAAAGACCGAAAAGAAACACATAGCTCACAAGCTACATGGGATAAACAATGACAAAGGAATGCTTTTGTTATATAGTGTGTGTTTCAATAGCTTGTTACATGGCTTGAGACCAGAATTGTGAAGTGACTTGTGATGATGGCTTGTGGTGACTTGTGATTGACTTGATTACAACTCTGCAAATGATCTTGAAAATCTTGTTAGTTTCAAAAACCTATTCTGTTTTTTTTTTATTGCTTGGGCCAACTGTTTCAGGGCGATAAATTATTTTCATTGGATTCCCTCTTTTAAAAAGAATGATTTTATTGCTATTTGATTGAAAGTCCTTAAATTGCTCATTTAACTCAAACGTGTCAATATTTCTTTACTTTGTGTATTTGAAGTCCTGTCACATTCGTCAGTCTTTCAAACTGTTTGTTTACTTGTTCTGTCAGTGGAATAGTTTCGCTTTACTCAATCTATTTTCCTGCTTATATTCTCATCTCTGAATTGCTTTAACTGTGTCAGTCCTGGTACGTCAGTCCCCGATGGTAGGATTTTCACTACACCATTGGCGTAAGTTAGCTGTAACTTGATAAGATGACCAAATTCTGTCCGTGTTGTGATTCCCATCCCGGCACGTTCACATTAGAATGAGAATTTGTTTTTTTATTCTTTGTGTGAGTGTTATTCTTGCTTTGAATTGGGTAAAAGGCTGTTTCGTTTGACCACTATAACCACGTACACACATGCACGTGGTCATCTTGTTAGCTTGTAGGCCAACATATTTAATTACTTGCAGGTAATCTATATTAGTATAACTGGAGACAAATTTCAATATACTGGTTAAAGGTGTGATACAGTTTTCTTGAAAATTACAGCATTTTAGACAAATATTTCTCATGATTAGTGCTGGTATCATATTCAGCTTTCAGATTGAAATACATTTTATTTTATTTTATTTATTGATATACGTGGGTGTGAAAAATGTAATCATGAATGAACATTTTACTGGATTTTTGTTGCCTATTCCAGATTGTTATTTGCAATTTCATTTCATTTCATAATCCAATACAATGTTAAGCACAGTCCGAGATGTGTATAATGAAATGAGTTTACATTATACAGCAATGAGGTCACAGCCCTAACCAATTTTAAGCAAGAATAAAGTTAAAACAATTACTGCATCTTGCCTTTAAATTTTGTTTACCTGTCATATTGTACCCTATAGTACACATACTCCTCTTCTGCACTTAGAACCAAAAAACAAAGACAATGTGGCTTAGTGGTTTGGAGCATTGAATTCGTGGTCTGCGTGTAATTCTGCAAGTTGTGGGTTCGAGCCCAGCCCTGGGCTATAGCACTTCTACGCCTAATATGGGTAGAGGCATTATTAATGCCTTGCAGTGGACTAGTTACCCATCCCGACCCTATTCATACTGTGAAGAGATCAGATTATCTTGTCTTGTTTCAGTGCGAGGGGCTGGTTCTTCCACACGTTCCTCTGTAGCCCACACCTCCTTTGGCCTTGTGATGGGCGATTTGCATAAACAAAAAATAAAATAAAAATGTTACCTCATTTTTAATCCATTCATTGTAACAGGGTCCAATTTGTAATTATCCTTTTTATGATCCAAATTTTCCCTTTTTCTGTTCAGAGCAAATCCGGTTTATTTGGATGACCACGCAATTCCGGTGTAAGTACTTTTGATCCTCCTGCAAAATGGTCTTTTTTTTCTGGCCAAGAATATCTCTAGATTGCTTATTAGGTCTCGTAACTTTTTCATGAGGCTGAAGAGAATTCTATTTATAATTTGGGCTCGTTTCGTTGTAATTCCCACCATCCAGAATTCTAATAACGGAAAACAAAATATTACACTTGTTTCTTGATAACGCAGTGCATGTTATTTCCCATCCTACAAATATCCCATTTCATTTTCTATGTGAAACTCCCCCCCCCCCCCCCCCCCCCCCGCATCCCCATGTTCATTTTATTCCTGTGAATGTAACCACTTGCCATATTATATCTCCTGTATATTGCACTCATATCAAAGACATATCGTCAGTATTTGCCGTTTTATTCTTTCCCAAATAATTTTGATTGGCTAGGGTGGATCCATGGCAACAGCAGAGGTGCGTCCTCATTTGTTTTAGTGATTGGATAAAAGATATTCCTGTTGGTCGTGGCCTCGCTACTAGGCCAATCCATTTATCCCCACCCCTTTTACGTATCGACCAATCACAGCCGCAGCTATGCATTTAAAAGTTCGACGCACAGCTGCAGCCTGCAGGGTGGCTTTGTAGAGGTGTGCGTATTCTTGACAACATGCACACACTGCAAAAACCGTGGTGTTAAATTAACACCATGTGGTGTTTAAATTAAACCATTCGCCCAATATAATCACCACATGGTGTTAATTTAACACCACGGTTTTTGCAGTGCAGTAGGCGGGGCTTATTGTATCGGTCTGTGTCTCTGCTACCATGGGTTCATCCTTGGCTGCTTAAACCTCCCCCTCCATCCTGGGACCCCGCCTACCTACATTGCCAATCAAAAGTCTTAAGTACTTGTGTATTTGACCAAACAGTCCAAGTTGCATGCAAAGAGCAAACAAGTTGGGATATCCTGAATCGCATTCTGAAGAAATTGTTGAAAATGGTTCCTGTTGATTTTTGGTGTTCATTCAGAATTGCAACTTTTTTTATTGCTTTTCCGTCTGATGGTGTAAACAAAAGAATAAATGAAATCATAAGATTGTTTTAACAGAAGCTTGCCTCCTGGTACTGAAAAATAGGAATAAGAGGAATTTAGAATGTAAAACATCCTCTCTAAAACTATAAACCCACTTATAGGATTACTATCAAGGCAGTACACTTGGTTCCCAAGTTAGAACGAGTTCCTTCATTTTGTAAGACTAGTGTGCAAATGTCAAGTGTGCAAATGTCAAGTGAACATGCAGCATAGAGAACTACCCAAACAATTATTAATCATTTCATTATAGCAGGTTGTATACATGCACCCATTGATTCCCCCCTCCCCCCTCTCTCCCCCCCCCCCCCCCCCCCTGGCCATCTTGTACCCCTCTGCATTTCATTTCACCTCCATTTGGTTATTCTTTTGTTACCGTACACCCCTTGTAGCTACCCTCGGTCTGCATGTGACTATGACCACACACCCCTAGTAGATGCTGGGCAGGACGATGGTGACGATGGTAGACTTATATTTGAAGAGTAAGTGGAGTGTGTGGTGGTGATGGCTAACCGGGATCAGTGCATGGCTTGGAATACAAAAAAAAATGAGTGTTTATCCCAAATGTTTCTGTGAAAATACGGCAGTTGCATGCATGTGCGTAGTACGTAGATTTTTGGCTGGTGATAATGAAGTGGGTGTGACACGTGTGAAGGTTTGTATAAAGTAGTTTGAGAGAAATTCTACTAAGAGTGGCTTGCTAAAAGAAAAAAATCAGCGGAAGATTTTTAAAATATGAATTAATTTCACAGTATTTGTATATATGAAACCAAATTCTTGTGGGCGGAAGCGTATTTTGTGAGTGCAAATTTGAGGGTGCAACTTTAGTTGAAATTTGAGTGGCAATTCAGTGAAACCATCATAAAATACCGGAGGATTTGGGTGCTCCATTATTTGTTTAAATACAAGATTTTTATTTATGTTAAAATCCTTGCAGTGATCAAGAACATCTTTAAGCCAGATGCGAAAAGAAATTTCCTTTTCACATTAGAATAGAATTGCTGTGAATCGATTGCAGTGAAAGTAATGTGCAGAATTTATGAACGACACAACGTTCATCTCTCATAACATCACAATTATTTGATTCCATTTTCAGTGGAGCTCCCTTATTTATGAAACCAAGGGAGACCCAGGTAAGCACATTTGAAATTTTAAAACTTTCTTAACATTTTCCAGTGATATTTGTTCAGCTCATGTATTATTTGTCATTTGTATTCAAATCTGTAGCCAAGTGACCATTGGGAATTGATTACTGTGGCTCGCAATGTCTCTTGTGTGTAAAGTACCTTAGCCAGAATCTTTTCTGTCTTACTGTTTTTTACCTAGGAACACACCATGGACTTTGACAATGAGATCTCCTCAGATGACCCCATAGATGAGGCCACTGCTGCAGCCAATAGCATCGCAGCTGCAGTCAGAGGCGGCAGCAGCCGAAGGTCATCACAAAGGTCAAGGAGAAGCAGGTAGATCCATAAAAGGTTGTCTTGGCATCCTCAAAGGTCAAGGAGAAGCAGGTAGATCAGTTAGAGGTCTTGTTTTGGCATCCTCAAAGGTCAAGGAGAAGCAGGTAGATCAATTCGAGGTTGTCTTGGCATCCTCAAAGGTCAAGGAGAAGCAAGTAGATCAATTAAAGGTCGTGTCTTTGCATCCTCAAAGGTAAAGGAGAAGCAGGTAGATCAGTTAGAGGTCATATCTTAGCATCCTCAAGAAGAAGCAGGTAGAACCATTAAAGGTTGTGCCTTGGCATCCTCGAAGGTCAAGGAGAAACAGGTAGATCAATTAGAGGTTGTGCCTTGGAATTCTCAAAGGTCAAGGAGAAGCAGGTAGATCCAATAAAGGTCTTGTCTTGACATTCTCAAAGGTCAAGGAGAAGCAGGTAGATCAATTAGAGGTCATATCTTAGCATCCTCAAAGGTCAAGGAGAAGCAGGTAGATCAATTAAAGGTCTTGTCTTGACATTCTCAAAGGTCAAGGAGAAGCAGGTAGATCAATTAGAGGTCGTATCTTGGCATCCTCAAAGCTCAAGGAGAAGCAGGTTGATCAATTAGAGGTCGTATCTTGTCATCGTCCACTATTGGCAGTGCGTGAATGAAGGAGGGGTTGTGACAAGAATGACTTCCTTACTAAATAGAAGTTGGATGTGTCTCTTAATGTACCTAAACCATGCACTCAAACAGGTTTTTCTTGGGGATGAGAGTGGGAGGATTAAGGATAGCTGTTCAAAAACATCTTGGGAATATCCCAAGAATATCTTAAGATTTGGAGGTTGACACAGTGGTACTGACCTAACCTTTCACCTCTGCCCGTTTGAATTCTAGCCAGGGACATGTTGTGGATAGCTTGTCAGTCAGTGGCGGATCTATAGCCTTTCATTTAGGGAGGGGTTGTACGTACCCGCCTATACTGGTACAGTGCATGGACCAGCTGTATACCCACTGGTAACAAGGATGTGGTTTAGCATTGCTTATCACAACTTTGCGCAGCCGCCCAGGGGGGGGGGGGGGGGGGGGGGTGGTTGCAACCCCCACAACCCCCCCTCTAGATCCACCCCTGTCAGTCCTTACTTGATAGGTTTCCCCAGAGAAATTATTTGGGTTTTCTTCCCACACCTAAAATTGACATTTCTGTCCGTCTTCTCTTGACAGGTTCTTGGCTAGTATAGTCATTAAGTCGGCTTTCTAAAATCCTTGGTTCAGTTCTAGATTTATAGATAAAACAAGATAAATGAAAACCCAAGCCTTGTCATTTATGTATTTGGTTATATCTTATGGGGGAGGGGGTGATTAACAAAGCTAGTTAATATTTAAGATATAATGCCCGGATAATTGATGTATGTATACAATTCATTAGAAAGACTCTGATAGCAATGATTCTTTTGACATCTTTCAGCCGGTCTGATTCCCGCAGCAAAACCCCGTCCAGTAGTGGGCCTCCCAGTTACTCCAGCAACGGTACTATCAACAAGCCCCACCCCTCCCCTCCTTCCTCCTCCAAGATACATGAAGTATCCACCATCCCCTACCGCCACGGCGAGACGCCGCGGGAACCGATCAGACCCCCTCCACTCTTTGACCCCCGACCCACTCCGACCTCTGACCCCAGGTCACCGTTTGAGTCCGGGAGTTATGACAATTACGGGGCGGATTTGGGGGATGGGTTTAGCCCGGCTGGCAGCCCGATATCTGGTGCACAGACAGATTCATCCCTGTCTACGCATAAGGTGAGTTCATGATGTCATAGCAGTAACGGTATATTTCACCAAAGGAATGCTTTAAGTTTTTGAATAAATTGCCTAGTAAGTTTCCCTCGTGATTTATTAGATTCTTTTTTTATTTAGTTTCTTATAGATCTGTTTTATATAAAATAGCATCCTCAAACCAGCAAATGTAATTAACTTTTGTTGATTGGAGAAAATAACTTGTTGCTAGGAAACATTTTTCAGTCAAAATGTCTGAATTAATTATTTGTAGAAAATTTGGAAGCGTGCATGTCAGACAAATACAATGAGTCATTTTTTCCTGATTGCATGTAGACTGAAAGTCATTTGTCATAATTTATGTTGTCAGTATCATTTGTGAGTATATATTAATAGTATCATCATCTCCATTTTAATTGTTTATCCATCATTCTTCAGCTTACAAATTTGTACAGCAGATAGTCATGATGTCACATCTTTTCATAATCCTTTGCGGTCCACCATCTTTAAGGCCTCACTACACTGCACACACATTTCCTAAAGAATGTGCATCGAGGTTACAATATTGCCTGTGTGCGTATGCAGCAGTTGCCTAGTGCAGAATCAAGTGAAGAGATTTTTGGCAGGCAAAAATCAACTCCATGTATCTGTTAATATCGAGGATGGCAGGCAGCAGAAGTTCATAGGAAACTTATGTCGGTGAAAGCAATCTATAATTGTCCAACCATATCTGATAAAAATAATTAAATTTTGGCATCGTCATCCCAACACCAACTTCATCATTAATTCATTGCATTATCATAACCATCACATTTCTGTCCATTACTAACCCATTTCCATCGCACCATGCAATCGTCCAATGATATCTGGCATCTTTGCATAGCCAGGATCATTGGAGGGGCGTCAACGGCACCAAGGTGTACCCCTAAAGACATCTTACCTCTCTCAGTTTATGTCGGCCAGTAAGGCAAGTGGATTAAGCCATAAGCATCGGCTGCCAATCCCAGCTAATCTCCAGAGTATATCCCATACCCAGGGGCAGATCAAGGGGCTGGGGAGTCGGAAATAATCCACTTCTCTGTTACAAAAATAAAAGATATTCCTATTACGAAGTATGGGAGCTCTTTGAGATGCTGGTGACAGCAGACAGTACCGGTCCTGTTTGCTAGTTCCGAGTATGTGCGTATAGTTCCGAGCATGTGCACAACTGGTGAGAATAATGGAAAAGGACTGTCTGCTGCCACCACACATCTCAAAAGTCTCAAATGAATCGCTCAAACCACTTGCTTAAAAGGTTTCAGCGAGCAGCATTCTTTCTTATTGGAACTCCCCTCACAACCTTCCCCCCACCCCACCCCAGTAGTGTTACTAAGAGGGGTAGAGGGCACATTACCCAAGCCAAGGCCGATCTGCCTCTGGAATTATGCACAAAAAAGGTTATGTCTACCAATTTTCCCATTCACCCCCCCCCCCCCCCTCCTTTTCGAAATATTTGTGCACCCCAGATATCCCATCTGAAAATTGAACCCTATTTATACGGCTGCCACCGAATTACCTGATCTGGGGTGGTACGTGGTACATCTTTGGTGGAGGTTCTTAAACTTTCTGCATTTGCATTTTTTTTCCTTCTTTTGCCACCCTGTCTGTCTCCCATCCTGGGTGTGTGCCATCCTGGGGCTGTGCCATCCTGGGGCTGTGTGGTGTGATCCAGTTGGACTTTTGACCTCCCACCTCGGCATGCCTTCCATTTCGCTAAGAGTGCAAGCAGGTCAGCCATTAATGACTTCATGTTGTCATCGTACCTTCTTGTTGGTATTCAGTTTGTTGAAATTGCAGGTATACAAGTTTTTATTTTGTCCAGGAATGGCCTTTTTTGTCTCGCCTGAACGAAGTTCAGAAAGGGACTATGCAGTCACTATTTCTGTACGTAGTCTGTATGTGTCATTTTGGTTAAAGTTTCGACAAATTGGTCTTATACGCAAATTTGAAGTCCAATTGCAATCAAACTTGGGTCATGCATTCAATAGTACAACCTTTATATGATGCTGAGGTCAAAGGTAATTTGCTGTCAAGTTCTAAAATAGGCTAGAATTGTCCAACTGGAATCGAGCTTGGGTCATGCATGCACTGTTGTTAACTTTATAGGAAGGTGGTATCAAAGGTCAAGTACTCAGGTCATGTGAGGTCACATTGTAAAACAGGCTGGATTTGTAAAATTGGTCATTGTGCTATTGTGCCGATTGAGGTGTAAAAATGTGCAGAGAACATAATTAACGTTTAAGCAGGCGGGACGCGTGGTTCGAGAACCACCTTGTTGATGCTATGGAGTGTCTCAAAGTTCTGTTTCCTTTGAAATGCTCCTTTTGTGTTCCCAAATAAGTGTGTACGCGTACATACTACGATTCCCCGTATGGGATCGTGCGGTGTTTCCAAGCCGTTCTGGATTGGAACAGGCAGTATGAGACGCTCCTTGGTATGGTGATGTTGCTATGTTTTTGTAATTAAAATTTACATAATTGTTGACAAAATTAGAAACAGCTTTAATCTCTGAAAGCTGTCTCTAAAAAGTATTAAAAAAAAATAGCGATTAACATTTTGTACAGCATATCCAATCTCAGAAACAAAATGAAATAAATAATGCAGGTTGTTCAACTTGCAAACTCTATCAGTTTATATTATAACTTTGATAAATGATGTTTCTCTTGTGTCTGTCGACTCCACAGAATGCCCAAGATAGAGCAAAAAGTACCCCCTGGGAACCGTCTGAAGAGAAACACTCTCACATCGCTCTGGAAGACGATCAAGTCAAACTGGTGCACATGGAAAATAGACAGGCAACTCACTCACAACCTGCAAATCCCCCATCAAGAAAAGGATCACATAAAAAGCGCGCACAGCGCCCTCCCTGGTATTACAAGAACAGGAAGGGGTCTACCAGCTCCGACGAGGGCGTCGGTAGGTCGTTCTCTGACGGCAGCGGCAGAGTTCACTCAGGGTCTGAAAGCAGACCTAAAAGATCATCCAGTCAATCTAAGAAGCTCAGGCGTCGGGTGTCCGGCAATGACGGTAACTTCAGCTTCCGAGCCGCAGATGATAAACGCGGCGTAAAGGACGGCAGTAGTTATCATGGTGACAAGATGAAACAGACAGATCCGGACATCCTGCATCCTATCTACCAGTACACGCAGCCTCCTTGGAATGACCTGGACCTCATGAACACAGTTTTGTAAAACTAGTCATGATTGGTTTGAAGTTTTAATAATACCCATCTGTGATTGGTCATAAGGTATCAATCATGTTCACAAGTTATCTGCATGAAATAAATCAGTGAAAGAACATTTTCATTAGGTTAGACTTAGGAGAGGTTAAATTGTTATAATTATATTTTGTAACGAATGTGTTTCAGACAACGATTAACGTCCCAAATCTTTAGACAGACAAATTCAAATTTGTTATTCTAAATTGTTTTCCTCTTCAGTTTTGGAGATCGATCCATAAATTCATAAAATATATTCTCCAAGAGAACAGTTTGTACTAATTTTTTAATTCTAATAGTTCTCAGACAAATCTATTTGTAGTGTTCTTGCACCTTAATTAACGAACAAATTTCAGCACTATCATGCCTAAAGAAAGCTGCCTGCAATTTGAATGAAGAAAATGTCGCATCACTAAAACAAATTGTAAAAGGATGATTGAAAAAAATATGTACTTAATCATTTTGAAATTGAAAAAGCCTACACTGTGCAACAGGTATTGACCAGTTTAAAAGTTGATTTTGTTTTCAATCGTACTATTTTATATCACAGATGTTTGTATTGAATACTTAGTGCCTCTGAGTATATCTGTGTGTTTTTATAAATATATCTCTACTCAGCAGTGTCACAAATTTTAAATAGTATATCGGATGAAAAGAATTACGTATAGTAAATGTATATATTTCAAGAAAATGATATAGCACTGGCATTTCGGGACTGTACTTGTTTAATTGGTGTGCAAATTTATATTAAAGAATGAATGCTGAATTTATTTAGAAACATATGGCACAGCATACAGACTTGGATATTTTTTAAATATGTACAGCAATTTTAGGAGAGGCAGTATTTTTCAGAAAATGTATATTTATACCAGGTGTGCCTTTTTGGACTGTTCAGGAATATCTTAAAGGTTAGCACTCATGTGTACTTTAATCAATGTGTCGCAAGTGCAGTGACAGTTGAAAATCTATTGGTATAGATGTGTTAGGCTTTCTGGCCATTTGCAATGTATTTTTTGAGGCTGTTTGGCATAAAATATACAAGATTTATGTAAGCACACAAAATGCACGAGTTGTATTGACTGTAGAATGTTTTATATTGGTTTATTTGGGCGACTTAAATGTATAGACACCAATAAAGCAAGGCGGCATATTCTACAACAAACCCACTCTCATTTATAGTTTAGACATTTTTTATAGACATTTTCTTTCATTAAAATATTCAACAGGATAGAAATATGCTATTAGCATCACTATCATTTGTGCATATGCTGGCATATGTCTTAACATACAGGGTGGCCTGATTGAAAGGTGGGGGATCACATAAGGAGAGGATTTAAATCAAGCTGCCCCTTACATAATACAAATCAAAACTATTACATATAAAGACAAGGCTGATATTAGTAGGATTTAACTACAACTATGATCATTTCTACAGTACTAATTTCAACGATTCAGATTTTGGTGGCACGTGACTTTATATAAGTCTTTTTCTTGGTAAATTGTATGTTATGTTGGTGGGTTTGTTCTGATAGAGAATGTTTACCCCTTTTCCAACTCGGTACACGTAGATATAGCCTTGTTGCTTTTGGCTGCATTAAGGGTAATGTATTTATAACAAAGGGTGTGTCACTTAAACTCCTCATGTTATTTTTTACATATTTCTTTTGTGCATATCTAAACTTACATCTCATTCATTTGCTTTTACAACTCGGTTGTATTATGGACTTAAAATTAACAAGATTTTTCGGAATGCTTGTATAATAGCAACTGCTTAGACAATGAATGCATACATAATGTTTCCGAATTTACTGGAGGGTGTATAATACTTTTCTTTGCATATTTATTGTTTTGTTTTCCATTCATAAAAATCAGATTAATATTTCTTACTGGCATGATTATGGGTGCAATAAAAGGTTGATGCTCGTTTATCAAAATTAAAGACCTGGGAATCTTGTATGATTTCATTATTTAGCGTAACCTTCCTGATCCAGCTCTTTCTACATTGATGTCTCTTGATTCTTCAAGCACAAAGCCATTGGGTTGTGTCACATTGGTAGATTCTAGTTCGTCACATGCAGTCAATTTGTTACTTGAGGGTCCAAGGCTTAAAAGCATTTACTATAAACATTTTACTCGTTTTTAGTCATTTTAGAGGGTGCTGTTCTGCGGCGAACAGTCGACGCTCAACCTGCTCTTAAATTTCTACCTTGTTTTACGTGTCTACATATGATTATCTAAATATACAAAATGATTCCTTGTTCTACAAAACATTTGAATATGGTGTGCTGCACTACTACTGGCCCTTCCGCCAGTGTATTGGTGTTTTGAGGACCCTAGTCAAGCATCGTTGCGGATCACCTATGACTGCCATTTTCTTTACTTGCTTGCCGATGCATCGGCGTCCGACTTCACACCGACAAGAGGTGAACCTATACCATGCCACGTCAGCATGGCAAGCGTGGAGGAAACGGAGGGTAAGACAGAGAGCAAACAGACCACCACTTCCATGTTTAACTCTCGGAAATGTCCCTTCTATAAACAATAAGATGGGGTTAAACTATATACCGGAAAACACGCTATATACCAGAAACGCCTAAAAACTCAACATCGTCAAAATCAATATTCAAAGAATCTATATTTTCTTCTATTAAGAAATGTAAGAAAATCATTTTTGGCAGTGAAGTCTTGTACTTCCCAATTTCTTACATAAATCTTGACAGGAAAGGACATTAAAGTCAGTCTGTGTAAATCAGCCGTGGTTGATGTAGGAATTGGGAGCTGTCCATTTTCGAATATTTTGAGACTGCATTTTTCCGAATATTTGAAACTCGCCGGCCGCAAGTTGCATACAAAGTGCACCAGTTTAAATTTGCATGCAGCAATGGATATTATGGGCTGCTGGAGTGTTTTTCAGTAAGTACCGGTACTGTATAACTATCAAGGGGTTTTTACCCAGCTAAAGGAAAGGGACCAATAAACAAATGAAAAGTGGCTTCCGACAATAAAAAAATAATAATGAAACTATGATTAAAATAGCACATTAGTATATAACACATCAAATATTCGGTACAGCCCTAGTTGGAATGGTATGACACTTACAGCAAGGATAAACTCAAACTAAAACACAATTTAATTGTATTACGGGGGGGGGGGCTGGCATGCAAGACGGGTTTGTGCAGCCAAGCGTAATGCACAGAATAGGCAAACAATGGAATGAATACGCAGAAGAATACAGGTATAGAAACTAGATTACCAGCAAAACTGTTTCCCATAACTCATATTAACTGGACTTGAGCTGGCATTGGTTTGCCCTCCAGACCGGCAAGGAGATTCCTAGCCGATAACATAGCCATCGCTGTCCTCGTCTCTATAGTGGCACTGCCAATGTGCGGAAGAACAACTAGGAAGGGTAAACAACAATACTTGTGTTGCAGTTCAATCATAAGCAAAATGTGAATACTTACTTGAAATTGTGAAGAGTCCGAGTTACAATGAAAATGACTGTACATGATTGTGAAAGCTTTTTCCAGACAATATTTATTCTAAGGGATTGTCATCACTGTGATTGATTTTTCAGTTGTTTTAACCCCTTCGAGTATGGTTATCGTAGTGGGGTGCCGGGGCGGCCTGTGCAGCCAAGCAAAACGGCCACAATGTGCTTGTGCAGTCAAGCTTAACATACACAATAATCCAACAATGGATTGAAACTGCACAAATAGCGGCCAATGGCGTCATCCGTATGTAAGGGGTTAATCTGCATTCATAAACAAGCTTGTGTAATAGTTATGCCCACGTCATAAAAACCTAGCCAAGCTTCTGCAGTTGTAATTAGATTGTTTTTTTTGCCCTTTTAATTAATGAAATATAGCAGACCCAATCCTGCTAGGCAATTTTTAATCAATGGAAGTGAAATTATTCTTTCATAGGGGTGTATGGGGGGGGGGGGGGCATATAGAGCTATATTAAATTACTAGAGTGCTAACTCACCATATGCTGGGCGCATCAATGTTTGTGCACAAACCTATGGAAATGTTGTATGACTGTTTGCATTTATACTGATTGTTGTGTGTTAAGCAACACAATATTGTTGATCTCAACAATAATGGTCTAGGTTGAGCAAGATAAATGCTAACAAACCAACGCTTTTTCAAGTGAGAGTTCGGGATGTTTTTAGACAATTTTCTTCAGTCACGCATACAAACCCTCTAATCATGGCCGCCGCGCGTGTTGGAATGATGAGTTAATTAGCACTCTAGTAATTCTACTATGGGTGGGCACTATAGGGATAGGGGCTGTATCAAACTCGATTCACAGACATATATGCCTTGGATGTAGCGGTTTTCTTTGCTTACCACAGTTGGTCAGTTTGAGTAGTGGGTGATCCACAGGCAGAGGTTCCGGGCTTGTCACATCGAGACCAGCGAATGCAATGGTTCCAGACTGCAAGGCCTCAACAAGATCCTCCTGGTTCACAATACCACCCCTGGGGGTGGGGGGATTCAAACAGATAAAGTGATTACAACCCAGTTCAAAGTTCATGGTGCGGCCAAGCAGAAAATATTGCTTGGCAAATTTACGTGCTAAATAAAAGCCAGCTGAAAACCAGTCGTGAATTTAAGTCATAAAATTCCCAGCTCAATTAGTTGCGAGGCTCAAGTGGATTTTTGAATGCTAGACAACAGTGTACACATGCAACTGCATAGCATTCAAGGGACCTTCATAATGGGTCCTGGATATTCACCAATAGCCGCGTTCGCATTGGACTAACTATTGTCAAAGGTTACCGTGTGAGATTGTTAACATTCCACTGTGGTTATTCTTTTGTGCGGAAAGTCCTTGGCCATGTACGGAAAGCACATGATCAAAATGCATGTTTTACATTACAGTGGCTGTCTGCACTGGACTTTTCAGCAATGTAAAACCGCCACGTAACAAATTTTTTCAAGTCAAGTACCAAGTCTCAAGTTAATTGTTGCACATAGTAAATTCAAATGACAAATGAATTTGGCTGGCACGTATGCACTGTACAAAATCAATCATGCGTGCCCGGTCTTGACGATTCTCCATGCAGTCGTCCAGTGTTGCAGCCCCGCATACGTCCTGGACACCCAGCTCGCTAGGCACTGTAGGCTTGGCATTTTTTTTTCAACTGATATGTGCATAGGCCCAAAAGTTGTGTTTGTCGTACTGATAAAGAATGTTTTACATCAGTGGAAGTAAGTTCACCTGCTGGTGTTAATGAATACCGATGTTGTCTTCATCTTCTGGAAGGCTTTTCTGTTAAACATGCCTGTAGTCTCGGGTGTCAATGCACAGCAGACAATAACAAAGTCGGATTGCTGCAGCAGATCATCCTGAGATACTGAAAGATCAAATAATACACAGGGTTTGAATGGACATGACACTATAGTTGGTGGCATTATAATGGCAAAATCTCTTGTAGTTATAATATTTTGCTCAAAATACAATTTTAAAATAGCATGCAGGAACGGGTTAATAATTGTAAAGCGCTTTGAGATCGTTGATACGGTGGACGCTATATAAGCATAACAATTATAATTATTATAATATTTTGTTCAAAATTTTAAACAGCATGCTGGACTCAAATCAAATTCTATTCTATCACACATATACCTTAAATCATTGCCACCCTTTGAATTGTCATTTTCTGAAAAAAACTGACGTTAATCTGTTTTAAGAAGGCGTGATGTTCTTTGTGTATAATCATTTGAAAGACTGCATGAAGAGATGATTTACCATTAACAAAACATTTTACTTGCCCAGCCATGCTCATACTCCCACTGATATATCATACAGCTACTTGATGGTGTAAAGTATACTCTGATAGACTTCCCACCCATGTCTTTATTTGAATTCACTTTTTGTTGCCAATTTGCCCTTAGCCAATTAGGTTTCCTCTAGGCATCCTGTTAAATCTCACAGTCTGAATCATGCTAATTGCTAAATTCAGTTCAATTCAACCAGTTTATTTCACTTCAAACTTATTTCACTTAAAAAAAATATGATTAATTTAAACAGCAATAATAAAGACAACATGGAAATGAAAAAGGCTTTTCTGACAATCAACAGCTGAAGCAAAAACTATTTTATTCATTGCTCAGATGAACAAAATCCAATAGAATTTGCTCAGTGTTGGAAATCGTAGGATTTCATTGGATTTAATAGGGATATTATTAGATCTGAATTATGACAAACCGAATTCTGCTGGTAAAGTCTCAGCTTCGGCCTTCGGGGTATTTCCGCTGTACAGGAACCTCTTCGCACCGAATGGCTTGAGCCGCTGACCAACGGCTTGTCCTATACGTCCAAAGCCGACGATGCCAACCGTACTACCCGACAGGCCTGGCCCACACATCCACGTAGCCTTCCAGGATCCCCATGTACCACTAGACATAAAAAATTACAATGCAGAGAGTTGGATTATACACATATCTCATCATCACAATAACATGTGCCTATGCTATAAGCTGTGAATGTTCACATCTAGCAGTAAGCTTCAATCTGAGGCTGCAGACTTCGTCAAAAATTCTCTTTTCGGTTTGAAGTTGGGATTTGTAATCAGGACTACACAGCCTATACAGGTACATGTACACCAGTCACTGAAAGATTTAATGCACATAGTTTCATAAGTGCAAATACTCATTTTTCACAACAAATCAAATTTATTTCAGAAGATGGCACAAGGTCTCAAGTTGCATAATTAGATTAAAGTTGCTATGTTTGTGGTTTTTCATATTACCAATATATTTTAGGAATAAAAGTCCTTTTAAAAACATTACACAAGTACATTGTATTAGATTGCATTTGCAGGCCCTGATAACATACAAAGATATGGTTTTCCAATTTGCAAGCGGTACTCGGGGATGAAAAGAGAGAAAACACAAGTGGGTCAACATTTGTATGTACAACTGCAATCTCCAGCGAGAGGCATCAGATAGGTATCAGCTGGGGGGGGGGGGGGGGGGGGAGGGGGAGGTATGTTCCCCTCCCCCTCAATAGTTACATCACTGTCTAGGAAGTTACGTTCAAATAATGATTTCAGAAGTTACATTCAGATTATGATCTCTCCTGTTTCAAGAGGAATGTTAATTCCTATCTCTTCCATCTTTGATTTCTTTTTCCTTGTAGCTCCATACCTTGAGTAGCTTTTAGTCTTGTTTGGGGCGACCTTGCATAAAAAGAAAATAATAATAATAATCATCATCAAACTGAATGTGCCTTGGCAATGATCTTACTTTTTGACATGGTGAGTGCCTTCAACGAGTCGTCTGGATGTAGTCAGTAAGAGAGCAATGGTCAGCTCGGCTGTAGCATCAGTCAGGACTCCAGGAGTGTTACCAAATAGAATCTTCCTACAGGGGCCAAATTCACGGAACTGATAAACACACCGTTTGGATAAGCATGCAAAAGACTCACACCAGGCAGAAGCAGGTTCCCGGCCAAAACGCTGTCTACTTTTTGCCGAGCATCAAATGATTTTCGTTTATTTTGATTTTCTCATCTTGTGACCACCTACATTCCTGAAGTTACTGGATGGCAGGGTTGTAGCCACATACATTGAAATGCCTGTTGATGTTGGGTTTAGGGATTTCTCTGTCGGCATGAAACAGTAAGATGTCATGGTATGGGGTCCAGGACCTGTCCAGTGGCCCCCAGACTCTTTTTGGTCCAAGATGCTATATGTGGTGCATTCTCGGCATTTCTCAGCTACTTCAGAGAAATATTTACACCCAAACAACTGCAATCTATGTGTGGGGGAGGGGGCGTGTTATGCATGGCTACTTGTAAAGGGGCGGGGGCAAGTCAGATGTTTTATCCAGATTTTCAGGACCATGCATAATCAGTACAAGTACAAGTACAAGTACAAGTACAAGTACAAGTACAAGTACAAGTACAAGTACAAAGTACAAGTACAAGTACAAGTACAAAGTACAAGTACAAGTACAAGTACAAGTACAAGTACAAGTACAAGTACAAGTACAAGTACAAGTACAAGTACAAGTACAAGTACAAGTACAAGTACAAGTACAAGTACAAGTACAAGTACAAGTACAAGTACAATCATTTGAATTTCACACCTAAATAAATCAATAAATCTCTCACCTCTCTTGAAGCTGCTTAGTCTGCACATGATCATATCCAACTGACATAGTACTAACCACCCTCAGACTTGGACCTTAAAGTCAAATTTGGAAATGTATACAGTTATTACACTACATTCTGTAGCATTTCTCTAGGAAGTGACTGGGGCACTTGTGTTTTTAAGAGTGTGTACACAAACACTTTATAAATCAATACTGCAACAAAATCATAGACAATTACAGACCAACCATGTACATTTTATTTCAAACTTTATTTTGAATAATAAAACTGCATATTGCATGGAATTGACAAGCAGACTTCTGTAGTTCAATATCTTTGGAGACACAACAGCTTTGAGCTGGTTACTTGTGCCTTCTGATGGAATGGTAAGTAAATGTAGCCACCACGACCAAGCCCACTGTTAGCTGCTTTAAGCAAAGTTTTACTTGGCAAATTTCCTTTTTAGCAAAAAAGAGCCGAGAACCAGTTGCAAGCAGTATATACATCGCACATAATTTTGGCTGGTGTCCACCTGTTTGCACTATTAGCAAAACTTTTCAACGCTCAGTAAATTTGTGTGTTTAGGCAACTCCTTTAAATTGGTCCCTGCTCAAGGGAGCAAAAGTTGAATGAAATACAAATAATATCGTCAAACAAACCACAAGGGAAACTGACTGGGTAAATTTGAAAGAATTTTCAAGGTGAACAAAGAAAACTGGCAGGAGCAGGATTTGAACCTGCGACCATCCAGTACGGTATTCCGAAGGTCGCAGGTTCAAATCCTGCCATTTTTCATTGTTCACTTTGGAAACACAAACAAAACTAAACCTTCTCTTTTTTTCAGTTTCTTACCTGCTGCATCCAGAAGCTCCTTGTCAACTTTGTCAGTGAGTTGGATAAGAACACCCTCTTTGCCAGCAACCCCTCGGAGTAATTCGTCTCTTGGTACAACATCATCATGATCCCATATCTGTATATCACACCTGTATTTTACACAGTGGACATTGTCAATCAATCAATCAATCAAAAAGTTTTGGAATTATGATCAATTTTAAAAAAAATTGGGGGGGGGGGGGAGGGGGTGGGGATGTGTGGTAGGTGCATTACTGGAAATGCTCTGATGATCAGACATTTGAAGTGTAGTTGCCTTGGGATATTTTAACATATTTAAACTAATTTGAAACTAATCAAACAATATTTCTCAGTCCCACTTTCTTTTTTTCATTACCTACCAGTGATTTATGATATATGCACAAACCACCTCCCCCCCCCCCCCCCCCCCCCCCACACACACACGCGCGCTGGCACGCTGGCCCACCCCCGATGTCCGTGGAAATGAGTTTTAATATGCTTACTTTTCTTGCAGGAGTTCATACGCCTGAGGCAGTAATCGCCGTGAAATAAAAACCTTCCACCTTAGTTGATCACTCATTGTTCTAAAAACAATATGAAAATATCGACGTGAATGATGCAGTGATCTTGCCAAAACTGAAACTGCAACTGCAACATGTGTAAACAAAACCAAGCTCATTCGAATAAAACTTGAATAGTTAAAACAAAATACAGCGGTCGTTCAGTCGAGCTGTGGCCAAGAGTCGAGCTTAAACCATTTCTCTTTTTCTAATTTGTGGTTTGGAGATATTTGATTTGAAGGAAAAACAATCTTGCAGCTCCGAAAGAGCATGATATCCATGTGTAAAAATCAATGGGCAGTCCGTGTCGTGGGCGCTGCCATCTTGGATTTTGGACGAGACGACTTTTTCCGGGTATGTCCAAGTCAACAGGTTCAAGTTCGTGCTTTTGCGTGTTTAAAAAAAAGAAAAACGAATTATGACTGGTATAGAAATGTTATGGCATTTTGGAATATCATAAAAATGAATCAAAGCACAGTCCACGTTGGATTTAATTTGTTTATTTTTGAAGAAATAGTCTTTTCCTCCACTGTTCCGTAAATCCTCGCCTATAATCGACTGTACCATTGTGTCAAAATTGCAAAATCGATACAGTTTGCAAATCGTTGCCGAGTGGATGTGCTGCGCTGAATGTGTGTGTTCCTTCTTTCATGGTGTAGGTAAGTAAATTGTTCACAGAATCTTTTATGAAAAGATTTTACTCTAATACCCCACCCCACCAAAATTGGTCAGGAACAGTAAAATCTTGTAAAATACCAACCCTCCTAATCCTTGATAACAACTGCCTAGGGCTAGGCAGTAGGGAGTCCGGCGTTTTTGTTATTTGAGTATTTGTCACAACTAGCTTGAAAATTCAAGACTAAAGCTCATGTGAGATTCGCTGGAAAGATTTTACTTTAATACCCACCAAAATCAGTCAGGAACAGCAACATCTTAGAAAATAACCAACTCTCCTTGATAACAACTGTCTGAACATGTGGCACAACTTGTTATTTCAAGATTTATGTCGGCAAAATCTGTAAAAAAAATGAGGCAGAAATCAACATGTATGTGAACACTTTGAGTTACCATACACTGTGCCAAGAACATCTAACACAGAAAACAAAAACTTTCTTTCCCTATATTTCATGAAAATTTCCCAACTAAATTCTCAAATTTAAAGGTTGTGCCAAGTGTTTATACAATTCTGAACACAGATGGAATGGATGGTTATTTTCCAAGACTTGCTGTTCCTGACTGATTTTGGTGTGGGGTATTAAAGTAAAATCTTTCCCTTAAAGGTGTAATTTCTGGGTGCCAGTGTCTGTTAAAGTGGCGACCATGTGTACCTAACGTGCTGACATTATTATCGATAGCATTGTGTTAACGAAGGTCTAATCTGTCTACACACATGAATACGTTTTGAGGCATTTTCTTTGGTTCAGATTTTATTGTGAAAAATGTTTTGACATTATTTCCAAAATTATAGTATCTTATCACAATGGCAACCTATGAAGTAACTTTCTCACATCCAAGTTTGTGAATTAAGTGGATAAATAATAAAATAAACATTTGTCCATATAATACTTAACTTTTTTGTGTGTTTTGGACCGCTCAAAATACTAATTATCATTGTTTGAAGACCCCTAATTTTGCATGGGTTCAGATATACGGTCCAGTGTTAGTGTTGTGTTATTTCAAGATTTAACGTTATGTCTAATGTTAGCAAAATCCGTAAAAAGTGAGGTAGAAATCAACTTGTAGGGGCCTATGTGAACACTTTCGAAATTTCAGTGACCATAGTGCCAAGAAAACACAGGAAACACAAACTTCCCCCCCCCCTATATTATTGCAAGAAAATTCCCCGACTAAATTCTCAAAAATAGAGGTTGTGCCAAGTGTTTCTGTGTTCAACTTGAACCAGAGGTGAGATTTGAGCCATGAAACATTCTGAGGCATTTGATTTGCTTGGCTTTGCTGAACAAATGCATTAACCCTAAATTTGTATTGATATTGATGGATTCAGCAGTGTTAGAACTTAGGGTTAAGTAAACTGCATTTTTTACCAAAAGATACGGTTAAAAAGAATTTCAAGTCACTTAAACCCTATGGCTAAGTAATTTTTTTAAGCAAGCACACGAACTCACCAAAGCCAAACATGCCAAGTGATTCGACAGGATATTTTGTCGCTGACAGCAAAATGACTGGAAACGACATTTTGCCGGCAGTCTTTTGTGATTGGTTTAGCTCTAGAGACTGGAGCTCCAGAACTGCTGTATCAACCTTACTAGCAACCAGTTGTCGCCTATATGCGCTTTCTTACACATACTCAATCCATTCATGTTTCATTGTTCTTGAATGGGAGTGTTATGAATAGCTGAAGCTTTTTCAAACAAAGCTTTCATTCACACAAGGGGGGGGGCCTTTGTGTGAATGAAAGCTGGGGCTCACAGTGCATTGAATAGGACCACTCTATTCAGTGTGGTGCCTATTTTCTGTTTACGCTTGGCTGCATAGCCCATTCTTGACTTACCAGCGCCTCTTGGCATACCAGCCCCCCCCCCCCCCCCCCCCCCATCAATAACAGCCGGACACAAGGGGTTAAAACACAAGTTTTCTTTCAATTTCATTTGACTACAGAAAAACATCTGAAAGCTGCTCAGTCTGGTCTATGAATGCTTCCAGTGGGCTACTGTCAACCAAATCAGCATACTTTCTTCAAATTAAACAATGTCTGCAAAAAAAGAAAGCACTCAAGTAGAATCGGTCACCTCAACTGAAGGAGATGCAGCCACAGACTCACTAGAACAACCTTCTGGAAATAACACGGCTACAGATGCAAAAATTGCAAAAGCTGGTATCAGTGCAGATTCCATTAGTTTCCCACTAGGAAGACCTGCATTACGAGGGGCAGGGCACCAGTTACGGAATGACACATCATCTGCATTCCGATTTCCTGGGTGAGTGTCGGTTTATAAATGTAGAGAATAAGCCAGTTCGGTATCTGAAAGGTCAAAGGTTATTCGGGATAAAATTGCTGATGTAATGTCACGCCATGTTACGCGAACACCCATTCTGATTGAATTTAACACGTGCGCATTGTGCGACCACCTTTTGCATTCACACGCGTGCGTTGGGTCACGCGGGTCATTCAGGATAAATGTCATTGTGCACATGCGCAGTTTAAATACCAAACTGGCTTATTGACCTATTACTGGTTGAATTAAACTAATTTAATAACCCTAAGGAATTTTGTGCAGTTTTTTTTTTTTGGTCTCAGATTTTGTATCGATTGATAACCAGTGTGAAACAATATTTCTCAAGCTGCATTGATGTGACTTTACCCACACAGTAGGTCCATAAGCTCTGGCTTGGCTTCCTAGTTTATCCGTGCATGTGTATGCTGAAGCCCTAACCCTCCAGGGTATTTTGGCTAGAAACCCTGCCAGACGCATCAGATTGACTTGTGTGCAGAGTGCAGCAAGGTCAAGCTGTCACCACAGATGCACTGTGCTGCGTCTGGCAGGGTTAGGGTTAGGGGAAAACATTTGATAACTGACCATAGAAGTTTTTGGTACATCATTTTTGGAAGTTGAAAAGTGTTGCATGAGAAAATTGCAACACAGCTGAATTGAGTTTGGCTTATTGAATTGAATTGAATTATTTATTTACGAAATTGATAACTATTGTGATGAAAATTTATGATTAAGCCATTTTCAAGTCTTATGTTAAATCGGGATTTCAAAATTTTTTACCAGGGAACAAATTTTACTACGTACTCTTTTTCAAATTTTGCCAAAGGTTCATTGAGTCGCTAACCAATGAGGTCCAGCTCCGATACCGTATGGATCACCGGAAACGGGGCCGTGCTGTCATTTTCAACCATGAGAACTTTTCCCTATCTGTCGGGATGAACAGACGGATTGGAACTGAGTTGGATGCACGGAACCTGCGCAAGTACCTTGGCAAGCTAGGGTTTGATGTTGTTGTGTTTCAGGATCTGCAGATAGCAAACATAAAGAGGCAGTTTGAACGAGGTGAGAGGAAGAAATTAACCGTAACTACCCCAAGCCTTACAAACTGCAACAGTAGGTTTTGTCTAATTGTGATGGGTTCAGTACTGCAGGGCCTTTGGCACCATTACTTAACATGGAGCTATGATGCCCCAATTTATCCTAAGTCTAAAGAATGTGCCATAGGTATACTGCACATTGTTGGATTTTGACAGGTTGAGGAAGCCTCCTAGTAAAAATGCCTAGGGGGTTAAGGTTAATGCCAGATGTTTCCCTAATAACCTGGGCCCAAGTTCATAGAGTTGCTAATCCGAAAATGTTGTTCATGCAACAAATGCAGTTTGGACCGAGTACCTACTGCTTAGGCAAAACAAATAGTTGTGTTGCCCTCTGCGACTGACCCTAAAAAACACAAAAGTTGGGTAGCGTTTTTTTGTTTTTTTATTTATTAAGTTATTTATTATTATCTAGGTATCTGATGGGATTTTGGCCAGCTTACCTCTGCTTGCAGTCTCACTGAATTTTTTAAAGGCTAGATACCAGTGATCCAGAGTTGTACTCGAGTCCCTGCAAGTCCTTTCACAAGTCCTTTCATAAAGCCGGTCACAAGTATCTGGATGAACAATAACAAAGGAATGCCTTTGTCGAAGCTCATTTGAATAGCTTGTGATTGGGATTAGGACTGGAGGGCTTGTGATGGACTTGCAGGGACTTGTGATGGACTTGCGATGGACTCGAATACATCTCTGCAGTGATCATAGATACAAGGATAATGAGACCATTAATGTCCTTCTTTGCAGCTGCCTTAGAGATTGATCATTCGGACTCGGACTGCTTTCTCTGTGCCTTCTTGACACACGGTGACGACGGCATTATCTACGGGTATGATGGCACATTACCACTGCAAGACTTGTTTGACTACTTTAGGGGAGAAAATTGCCCCTCACTGGTCGGAAAACCAAAGATCTTCCTTGTACAGGTACAGTAATTCCCTGTGTGAAATTTGGTTATAACTACAGTCTCATCGTGAATTGTTTGGGGATGAGCTAGCCAGTTTCAGTGCATTTAGGTGCTTGCAACACCCTTGCATTGGATCACTGTAGACGTGTGTCCAGTATGACATGCAAGCAGACATCATTTCATCACATGAATTGCTTTTTTTAAAAATATATTCCAAGCAACGAGTAGACAGCAAGTCAGAGAGTGTCTCAGGTATGCAACAGCTTTGCATGGCTCGTAATATTTACAGATAAATAACTCCCATGGGCAAAAAGGTCTTATTGTGGTTTGATGTACATGAAATTTAACAAAATGTTTATAAAGAACTGAAAATATTTGCTCAGCGCTTAAGCACCGTTTTCCCTCAGGGCCCAGATTTGAACCAGAGCCTTAAAGCTTGAGTTACAAATTGACCTGTCTGAATATGAATTTAGCAGGAAGAGTTTTGAGTCTACCAAAGGTTTTTTTGCACTTAAAATGATCCGTATGTTTCATTTTTTGTTATCCTGTAGGCCTGCAGAGGGGACAAACATGAAATTGGACTGGAAACGGATTCCATCGAAAAGGACGAACCAGATATGGATAATAGCTACACGGTCGTTGATGGGGGGCCACGCCCAACCGTCCCGGCTGGGGCAGATATGCTCATATGTTACTCTGTAACACAAGGTATGGTGATAACAATCAGTGAAGGAATTAGGAAAAGATTAAGAACTGTTATTTTTTATGTCATACTCTTGTAAGGTTTTTGCTCTTTATGATGTAATATAGCACTGTATGCTCAGTGCTTTCTGGTGAAATTTCTATTGGTATTATCTTTGATATATCACTGAACTGAAAGTGGCTGCGCTGAAGAGACAGGTTGTGGTGAAAGCAGTGTCGCACATGTCCCACGTGCAGCTATTCATGTGTGTGCCCAGATAGGTCTATTTATATCACACATAATTCAAATATTTATAACATAATTCATTTGTCCAAAAGAATCTGTTGATGCCAAACAATTCCTATTTACATGGGCCACATGATTCATATTTACATCTGGAATTGATGCAAGACAAATTTGTACGAATCAGAATGTGTTTGAATTTTGTCCCACATAATTTGTTTATGTCGGACTTATTTTTATATTCTTGTCTGACATCATTACTATATTTTATGTAATTGCAATTTTCATTTTGTTGCTCTACAGTTTGAAAGCAATTAGGCTCTACTGGCTTTTGTACTTCTATTCTGCTTATACATATACCTGTATATTGTAACTGGCATAAAGATGAAATGAACAATTTCTTAAATTTTGGCGTGACCGTTACAGGGTTTTACTCGCATCGAGACACATCTCTTGGGTCATGGTTCATCCAGGCACTAAGTCAGGTCATGGAGCAGTACGGCAGCACCATTGAATTCACGACCATCCTGACTGTGGTCAACCGGCTAGTTGCCCAGCGGTCAGTGGAGAGGTGCCTGGACCCTCGCATGATCGGTAAGAAGCAGATACCCTGCTTCATGTCAATGCTGACCAAGCAACTGGTGTTCACGCCAAAGTAAACGCATGGGGTTCGAACTCAACACGAGCCCCTGTGGATTACAAAGCTCAACGATTCCACCCAGTAAAGGAGTGGATTTTTATCCAAATCTACCCATATTTGTCTGGGAAATGTTTTGGCTTTTTACAGTCTAAATGACCCCCGAGACAACACAAAATGTTTTTGGGTTTTTGTGAGTGGATACATGTACTACATTTTGCGCAGGTATTTTAACTGTAAGTAACATAGCGTAGCAGTGTTCGGTATATTCAGGTGACTGTATAACTAGTGTACATTATGAATGTAAGAGAAACTCTTATTGACCCTAACAGTCCTGAATCTGCCAATATGATTTGTCACACCACCTAGGGAGTTAGGGTTAACCTGTTGTTCTCTATATGTGCATTCCTGCACTTACTCAATCCATTCATGTTTCAACTGTATTGTTCTTGAATGGGAGTATAATGAATAGATGGAGCTTTTTTAAACAAAGCTTTTATTCACACAAAAGGAGACTCCAAGTGCGATGAATAGAAGTGTGGTGCCTATTGTTTACGCTTGGCTGCACAGCCCCATTCTTGGCATACCAGCACCCTACCTCCAACTGGTTATCTGTGTAAATTTATGGCATTCTTAATCATCCCTTCCGTTAAATGTATTGGACCTTGTAAGTTGTCAACCATGCAGCTGAAGATGGAACCATTATAGGTTAGGTATTTCATCATATTTATTAGTGACAGGAAAATTTAAGTTTGTAACATAACTTAAGTACTTCAAGGGGAAAAGAACCCAACAATTTATTCACACTACAACATTAAGGATATTTCAGTGTTTTTATGCAAATTTTTAATTGTAAATAACTTCATTTTATTTTTCCTATTTTAGGTTTGGGAAAAAATCTTTGAACTTAACAGGGTTTCCCCTTAACTTTTTTTTCACTGGCTGGCCGGACTTTTAACTAGTCCGCCAGCATTTTCACTGGTCCACTTTTTTTTCAAGTACTTTTTTAATTATGAGGTGGGAGAAAAAGCTCCATAAAAAATTATAGCTGGCATAATTTTCTGCACGCGTTCGTTTGGCTATGCATGCACTATACCATGGAGGATTTTAACTGGCCCGCCGCACTTTTTGGAGAGGGTTTTAACTGGCATTTGGCCAGCAGACCAGTGTTAAGGGCGAACCCTGCTTAATATAGGAATCTCTTCCCCTGCTTGGACCTAATAAGTGAATCACTCAAGATATCACTCCATAACTGACTACAGATCGCATACATTTTTACAAACTGCTCTTTTATTCCAGGATTTTATTTTTTAGACTAAGTAGCCAGCTTGAACTGAAAGAATTGAATTTTTTACAAATGAAAAATGTCCATAAATCATGTACAATAGTGTTTATCGTCGATACATTGCTAACATAGGACATGTGGTTGTTGTATATGAATTCAAAGTCTCAAGCCCTTCTATTTTCTTCAGATGGACTCCATATTGATTTTTTTTCTAAAATGTCCACCTTACAAAGATTCCTTTGTCTATATATTTCAATGTTACAGGTGTAGATGTAACCATTCCATACTGTATCCCTATGTTGTAATGCACTGTAATCGTTATTAGTCCAGTTTACATAGAATGAATTGCAGTCAGTGTTCCTATCTGTACACTGCTCTATTGTCTTGATATGGATAAGTGATTCAGTCTCGTAAATTGCAATAATTTCCTTCCAAACTTATAAATGAAATTGAAAAGTTATTAGAATGCTTAGTCTAAACATAATGGAATAACAAAATTGGATTGAATACCGGTACACTCCCACAAAATGATATTAGTACTACTCAAAATGTTCATGAAACTAATTTATTTGTACTTTCATTAAATGAATACTTTTCGTAAGATCTTACAGACTTAAACAGATGTTCATCAGTACTACACTATGCAAGGTACTGGGTAAAAACTGTTTTAAAACTTAGTATTTAAGGCATTGCCATTTGGTATAGTTTTGTGATGTGGATATGTACAGACGTATAGGTCTTTTTATTTTATTCTATTTCTTTGATACATAGCATATGTTGTGAATGCAAGATTATGTAGATATATTTGAAATTGTCATAGTGGACGGGTGCATTTTGATCAGGAGGAAAAAGAACTTGACTTTTGGGGCTTGTGGCAAAATCGGCAGGTTATTAGATGCTTCACTTACAGCTGCTATACGAATTATGGAAGAAAGACTATTTATGAATGAAAAAAGTACTGCACTCTATTGGTCTTCCTTAGATGATTTGTTAGGTGATATGTCCCATTCCAAATTAGTAGTTTTTTTTAGTGTGATTCACCCAAAAAATACAGCTTTTTTTAAAGTGTAAATGGTTGATGAAGACACTGCAAACTATGGGTAAAACGTTTCCGTTTACTAATCATTCTGTCCCGTGTTCACAACAAAAATTCCAGCAGAGGATTCTATTCATCTTTTCTGATGAGAGCTCACAATATCTTGTATATTTCTTATTTTTAATAGTGTAAGTTTTACTCGTGCTCCTATAAGGCAGGGCCCTCAAATGTCATTGTGCAATTGTTTGCCCCAGGATTGTCTAATCAATACATTTGAAATACTTCATATCGGGGGTCAATGTCTACACTACTTTTGCTTAAGATTGTTCAGTCAATTCATAGCAAATTGGGGCTCTTATTGCCTTTGTGCAACCATAAATAAATGTAAATAAAATACAAAACTAACTTACAAATTGTTAGAATTCTTTATCTTTTGCGTTTCTGAAACTGGAATGAGATACTGCTTATGGATTAATAAAAAAAAAACACGCAATCTTAGACATTGTTAAAATATCCTCTTCCCGTAGTAACAATTGGAGTGAACATTGCAAAAATGGGATACTGGCAGTGGAGTAGCTAAGGCAATGGGAGAGTCGCACGCTCCCGCCCCCATAAAAAATCGATACGGGGTTGGATGTGGAGGTCAAACTCCTCCCCCCAAAAAATATCCCAATCGGCGAATTTCACGTTAAGTTAAAACCCTCCTATACTTATAACTATCACAGCCTATCAAAAACTCTGAACACCAACTCTCACAGTTTGTGTGTGTTTCAATCTGTCATTTGATAGGTTTTGATCTGTACAACAACTAGGTCGATTTTGGCCAGGTGCACAGGAGGGTTTTAACCTAGTCTGCGCATTTCCGGGTTGAACACGAGGCTTACAGTGCTATCAGACGTGTGAATGAATCACGCCACAAACGGAAGTATACGTACAGCATAGGCCTACGTAGCACCAAGATCCTCAACTTTCAAACCAGAAAGAGCGCAAATCAGTGCTATTTTCGTCAGCACTGACAATTTCCTACAGAAAAAAATAGGTGTTCTGAACGTGACCGTAACAAGATTTTAAAATCTTCAAGTCCTTTCAAATGACGATCACTTGAAGCTTTGATGATACAGGCCTATATATATATATAATAATACACGTACATGGGTTTACAATGAGAAGAGCTACGACCAATGTCTATGCACTATGTTTGTATTATTTTTGCATAGTATGATCCTTTGACACACACAAAATACTGGATCCCGTGACCCTTGACTCTCTGGAATGCTTTCCATTCTGCCTCTTGTTATGCCTACTTGAGGGGATGCCATGCTGCCACGGCGCTTCTTGGAGTCATCATCATATCTCTCCAATGAGCTGCTCCATCTCCTGTTGCCTTTTCGTCTGGTCCCACGAGACATCGGCCCAGGGTCTTGTGGCCGGCGAAAGGATTCACGCGTAGGCAGACTGCGAACACGATGCAGACCTGGTCAACAAAACAAACGATGATAATAATTATTAGTAAATACATGTACTGTTAGATTGTAAGCCTTTAAAATCATGATCGATTCCACAATCTCGTCATTGCAATGTAAATTTGTAGCTTGGGCGGTCGTCTGCGCTGTACCGTTTTATCGTACCAGTATTATATTTGTAAGTCTTTTCCCAGATGTGTTTAGGAAAAACGTGTTTTGCAAACGTGTTTTTTTTCTACCGTTGTATGTGTTATACCGGTCGTTTGCAAAATATTCAAAACAGTGTCGCTACAATTTAAATATGTATCTTCTGGTGTCCTCCATTGTCAAGCCAACTATTATCATCTGAACTGCGTGGCTTTGTAACCTCAACCTTATATCCGCAATTGTCCCCCATCATAGATTTGAAACGTTTACGTCTTGTACCCGTTCATCCTCGCAGCTCATGTCGATGGTGAAAGCCTCGTTGAAGGTGGGATTGGCGTTACGTCTCACCACAGAGGTCTGCTTGTTCTTCACCACCTTGTCTCCTTTCACCACAGTCACCTTGACAAATGTGTCCATTACTGTAAAAAAAAAAATCAGTGTTATAACATCCAAGTGATCACGCTTCACATATCGGTTTGACCATGGAGGAACAAGAACGCACTCCATGGTTTGACCATGTCAACAAAGCATCATTATTTCGATGTTCACATTCAGTTTGTTCCACAAGTTTGTGTAACAAAAGAACATGTAATTTTGACATTTCAGTTTTAAACCTAGCGAGACTTGCAAGGATGAGGGCCCCCAATTGCTTAAGGACAGAATATTGCTAAGCAAAAATTAGCCGTAGGCCTATGCATCACATGCAATTTTGTCTGGTCACCTGGTTTTGCTCAGCAGTGCAAATTGTGTATTTAGCCGCTTCATGACATTTACACCTTGTGGCCTACGTGGTTACATTGCCCAGGGCCTTCACTCTAAAAACTCAGATTTGACCCGGGTCCGGGTTCTATTTGGCCTGACACTTTTCCGGGTCAAACTGACCCGGAAATGAGGCAGAGAAGTATCAGTTAGACGCTGAAAAGTGTCATTTTGACCCTGGAAAAATTTCATTTTGACCCGGAATAGTGTCATTTTAGCCCGGATAAGGGTCAGTCCAAATAGAACCCGGATCCGGGTCAAATCTGACCCGGAGTTTTTAGAGTGTATAACCTACTCTCATTCGTGTAGGCCTACCTAGTTTCTTGGCATCTGAGTCTTCCTGATCCGGTAGACGTAGGTTGCGGGCTTTGAGTATGACCACGGTCACTCGCTCGGCATTGGGCAAATACGTCAGAGAAAAGAGGATATCACCCTGTTTGGGTTCCTCCGGCTGTGATGGAGTGAAAATTGTCATTAGTGGAATTTACAAAATTGTTCTTGAAATCCTAGAACATCTTTTTAACTTGTCAATTTCATGTTCCGAGTTATTTAATTTGCCCCTCGGGGCTTCAATTTTAGTACGCGGCTCCTTGATCCAAAATGATTGAGATTATCCAATGATTTTTGTCAGTTGTTAAGATGATGAACGCATTCAACTTTTCTAAATTTAGGAGAGAGTAAACTTTATGTAATATTTTCCAAGTTTCTCATCTATGAGCACGGTTCGGACCCATGGCTAATATTGGTTGCTGTCTAACAACGCTCATGCTCATTATTCAAGCGCGAACGACTGGTCCCCTCTTCATCACTTGCCGCAAATTAGCATAAAACGGTGCTGATAACCAGCCGGACCACGTGGGTTTTCAGAATATTGTTGAGACCGAGTTCGTGCAAAGCTTGTCAAATAATTGCTAGCTATAGTTAAGTATTGTCCGTACTCGAACAATTATTGTGCCTGCCGAACTTGCTGCTTGCTTACCGAGTCTGGCTTTTCAATGTCCCGCCAAATCGGCTCACTGACGTCACTAGCTGAAGAGCGGAAGTCGTGCACGCGTAGAGGGTACACGACTTGACCGATATGCACGGGATGGGAGTAGCCGTCAAGACCAATCACGACCAGTTTGACGACAGTGTCAGCCACATCGTCCTCTGGAAGACGGAATATGAAGTTCTGGCGGTAGATAGGATTGAGGGTTCGTCTCTGGACCTTGGTGAGCAACATTAACAGTAAATTTTATTTTAGTTAGTCACATGCGAGCTCTGCATTTACATTATGCTTCCAGCCCGACCGGTGTCGTATCCGACTCTTTCCCATGGTTTATTGCAACTGCTGTGCTCTTATTATGAACACGGTAATCGTTACCTCTAGGACCCCCTTCCATATAAGAGAACGAAAGAGACAGTTTATGTTTCGGAACTTACCTCAATATTTTGCGATGATACAGGCAGGAAAAGTCACTCTGTGTGCTTGGAATCATCTAAATAGTTCGCTAAGATATGTTGAATATGAGCAAGCTTAATTTTGTGAAAAGAGGGCAGGGTTTTGATTTATATAAACTACAACGAGCACGTCAGTCATCACGTCTCTGAAAAAAATGGTAGGAAAGTCACATCTTATTTGAAAGTGCGTTTCAAAATTACAACAAACATGAGTTATTCTGAAGAAGAAAAGACTGCTTTAGCCTGCAAAAGTCACTTTGGTACTGTAAAGTCATCTGCAAAAGTCAGTTTTTAACGGAACTCGTAAAAGAAATTAAGAGGTGTCCTAAAGCCAAAGGTAACGATTACCATGAACACAATCATTACAGGCATTGGCATAGCCTTTAACCTAATCCCAACACTGACCCTTTAACCTAACCCTAACCAGTTTCTCACCCTTACCATATGGTTTTGGTAATTGTTTTGGTATACGGGGCCTTGCACATAATAGGAGTCTGATATTCACGCGACACCGGGTTTGGCCCCCCATATACAGTTTATCTGTGTCAGATCAAGTTATCTGGGTTCCGTGATATCCTTATTTAATCATATGGATTATTTTAATGTTTAATTCGTTTGTCTTTCAAACAAAATTCTTTAGTATGAAAGGGTTTTGGATAATGTGTAAAAAAAATTATTCGCAAGGCATCATGGGTATGGATGACAGAGACACGAATCAATGCACACTGGATGTAGATATGGCACTTCAAACAAGTCAAATATGTAAATCTGTCAAGAATAATCAATCACATATCATTGTACAGGACATGGGTAATGTAGGGTTTTAAAAAAAAATACGAAGAAATAATCTAATACCAGTCATGCAGGGTAGGCCTAGGAGGCAATGATGAATAAATTGACAAGGTTCTGTCATGTTTCTATAACTTAATTAATCAGAATAAAAATCAGAATAAAAATCACAAGCAAGACAATCATTTCGATTCTACTGTTTGTGCCTGCCGACTGGCTCTTCTGATATTAAATGTAGCAATTGTTTGTTATCAATACCCATAGTGCTTTGAGAAGGTTTTTGAATGGCTTCGATGGATAATATTTATAAATGGGGGTTCTCAGCTAGGAGGTAGTGGACATGGAGAGTGATCTAGAGGTATTGGCGTGGACGAATCATTGGAGAGGAAACGAAATTTGCCAATGGAAGATAACTCGCATCCGAGCAACTTTTTACCTTTGAAGTTGCTGATCCTTTGTCTCCGTCTGGCAGTAGCGATATGGTAACGTAGGTATCAGCCGTTGCCCGCTCTGTCCTGGCCGGTAGCTGCACAGCCTGGATGAGATACACCGTCAGCTGACCCCCTCGCCCGTCGTAGAAGAGTGAAAAAGACAGCTTGCCCAGCCCAAATTTGGACGGTGTGTACAGCTCGTGTTGCTCATCTATACGGTATAGGTCCGGTTCAATCTTTCCAATGGCCGTCATACAAGCTGATGCCTGGTCTTTCTGAGCCGCCAGAGCTAATGCTGCCTGGCCGAGGTTTATCGGCACAGAGTGGGAGCGAGACATACGGACTTCTACATCGGCGAAACGAGGTTGCGTCCCCTCCGTCTGCAGGCTCCGGGTTCGCATGGAATTTGTCAAGACCGGATGCCGTCGCTCCGGCGACATCCAGGGATCTTTGCTGGGTTTCTTCATGGTCGGCAGGGGGAACGACCTCAACTTCTCGGAGGCCTTAGGCCGGACCAGCGCCTCGGTCTTGGTAGGGATGGTGAACTCGATGGGATTCGACCTGCTGCGCACGTGCTGCGGGACAAACATTTCTTTCTTCTGCTGTCTCCACTTGTCTAAGAATTTGGCATCTTGAAGATTGTACTTGGCGTTCTTCTTCGAGTGGATGTCTGTGTCGTGGCGTCTCAGCCTTGCCTTGAGTCTCTTCCAGAAACGAGATGGGATTGACCGTCCCACTTCACCATAGGAGAGGTTATCTGTGTTTTTGCTGTAGCGGAGCACGTACACTAGGATGGACAGAATGATGATGATTTGTGCAACCACTAAGATGCCAATGACTAGAGGAATTGGGTACGGAATGGCGGCATAATCTTCAATGTTGTTTGTTGGAGAAAGTGGCAATGACGTACTCCAAAGAGGAACATTTGAGAAATTATCCATCGTGTTCCAGGTGTCTGTAAAGAAACGGAGGAAACTACTACGCCTCAGTCATTATTTTGGTTCTGCCATAGTTTTATTGACCAGTGCTAAGTCCCCATGTTTTAATTTTTATGGATGCCGTCTGAGATTGTTGGGGGTTCGACCCCAACCCCCCTTGTACATCTTTGCAAACATGGGCGGGGTAATGTTTGGACTTATACATTATACAGCATCGGCTATAGAACGGCATTGAACTAATGAGAAAAGAACACCGTGCCGCTGAAGTATGATTGGTCGTGTGAAGTGAGGTATTTCTAGATCTAAATGTTCTCATGCCAATTTGAAGTCCAACTGACAAAAACCCTATACCATAATATGCACATAGGCCTACAGGCCTAATGTGGTGGGAAAATGCACTAGAACTTACCGTGTTTTATCTATTTTGGAGCCTGCAAATTTATATTCCCCGTAAGCACAAATCCTACCGAGAGTCTGTTGGAGAAATCATTACTTACAGTCTTACTCCAAAATCATCAAACAAATGGCTATATTTTGTATTCAAGGCATTGCGTGTCTACAAGCATACAGCATTGGGTGATACAGCACTGGTCTCGTCAGTGCCTTCGTATCACGCTTTGCTTGAGTGAGTTTGAAAAACGCGGCTAATCGTTTGCATAATGCAGGCTTATGACGTGACCGGCATGTCAAGTGTTGCCGGAATATCGTCGTGTCGTCATATGTTTTCTTCTGTTACGTTTATACTTCATTTGAACTGTGGTCAGTAGGCCTACAGTCCAGAATTGACATGGCATTATGCATGTGGCGTATGTGTTGAAGGTTTGGGCAAAGGAACCACGGGGTACGGTAGGGGTGGGGGATTGACGGGGAATTGGAGGATAAGGGGAGGGGGGGGGGGGGGGGGTTGAGGGGGGGTTGGGACCGCAATGGAAATAAGTTTTTTTAAAACTTGTTTGCGTTATCTCTGCTTTTTCCACAGTATGGGGGACTCTCTATTTAATTTTTTATTTATAGTTTTAGATAATTCGTCACCAACACCACGAACTGACACTCTCTAGCGCGTGAGTGCCAGGGCGCGCGCGTATTTTACAAAACAGAGCAATTTTCGTTTTCACGAACTGACACCAAAGTAGGGGAGCGCGCGCTAACCACATTTTCATTTTCACGAACTGAAACCATTCTCAATTTCACGAGTTTAGAGGTTTTCAGTTCAATGTTTCTGTAAACCACAAGTATACAGATGGAGTAGATTCGTGTCAAAGCTTTTAAAGCGTTTTTATATGTGGAAATTGCGAATAAATCAAATCAAATCAAAAAGAGGCAAGGGGTTTCTCACTAGCGTCGACGTTACACGTTGCATTAGGTTCAGTCATGATCACACACAAGTATCATGTATGATGTGCAAGGAGAGCTAGGAATATTGAGGGAGAAAATTCACGGGGGAGGGCCAAGTATCCCCGCCCCGGCTCGCTGTTGAAATTGAATGCTGCACTGAAATGTTCATCTTGACTTTACAGAATACGTACGTTAGATTTCCCCATCACTGCTATACCCCCTCCTCTCGCGAGCTTTCCGATAATGCCTGTGCTGATGTAAAGGCGAATATATTCTTTCTGAAAATTCAAATAACTTGTTCTTATTCAGTTTCATCCCCCCCCCCCCCCCCCAAGTTCTTCCGTGATTATCTTCTGATTCAGTTGACGTCATCAAGTTTTAGCCTATGGTTGATCAGTTTATCTGCTGTTGTTTGATCGTTTAATGTGTCCGCTGTACGTCTGCTTCCCCTTCAACACTGTTTGCAAACCAGACAAAAAAATTCACATTAGAAATGGTTAATACATTCAACTCCGTGTCTCGCACGTATTTATTATAGTACACAGATGAATGAATAGTTGCAGCCATATAGAAGAATCCCACAAGGACGAGTTTAGCGCCGATCTGCGCACTTCCGCGTTTGAAAACGAGGATCTCAATGTCACAGTAAACAACTTTATGCTGATCGTGCACCTGCGCTGCCTTTTATGGCCTGATTCATTCATCATTATTCATGCATGAATGAATATGCTGAAAAGCGTTGTTTGCATGTTTGCCACTGACATTCTCGCTTTCAACCCGGAAGTGCGCAGAAGGGGCTAATGTGAAATTCCTCTATTATGTTGTAAGCAAAAGCCCACCTATAGTACCATCTGATCAAGAGTTTCCATCAGGTGTACCTCGTCGGGGAAACATTTAAAGCAGTGGGGGTGGTCCGGAAAATCATTGAATGACCAAGAATTTTACAGACTGTCGATTTTACATGTCTCAGCTTTTAGTCCATGGGCCAGAAAACAAATCGGTAGGCCCTACCATCTTAGGGGCAAACCTTTAGCGATACTAAAATATTTGTAGGGTCAGTACAAGTAAATTAATATGTGATAACCTTGCCACACGAGCAGCTTAAGCCATTTATTTTGGATGTTAGTGTTTTCGCCCATAGGCACCTATGCACAATTGACTGAAATTGTATACATGTGATTTGTTTCCATTATACACATTATCAGTGCATGTATATGAAGGCCAGCAAATAAACATGTTGGGATGCATTTTTTCATTCAAATCCAGGTTTATTCTACATGCAGGGCACATGTTCATCAGGGGGAAAATCCGACTCCCTGGGAGGGTAGTAATTAATGCTGTTATAGATGATGCCTGGACAAAGCGCCTTTTTAGGGTTTGCCCAGAGGGTCTGTCCATTCAACCATGGAGGAAGAAAACACATGTGTTTCTTCCTCCATGATTCAACGCATGATAACCACTAATAAGCTGCCACTCCGGAAGGGTTATCATATCAAAACATAATCTAGGGATGATGGACTATTCAAAAATGTCAACTAGAATTTGCCCACCAAAATGGTACCGATAACTGAAATGTTGGGTCTGGGCCTATGGACTATTTTACACATGCAATAGCTAATCATTAAAGATCAGAACATTATGTCAATTCTTCAAGCTTCATCCACTTGACTGCATGTATTGATTGTACAATGGCCAAGAATTCTTTGATTGTAGAATACCGATTTCCAAATACATTTTGTATACAATTAAAGCAGGCAAAGAAATCACTGGTTAGTGGAATTAATCTTATATTTAAAAATGTATCAGATCAAAATATTCACAATGACCTTACTGTAATATGGAGCAAGGGTGTTTCTGCATACCATTGTCTTGACAAAAATGCATGCATGATAATCGTACATAAGCTCATTTAACATTACTGAATACATGTAATGCTGTCATTTCAAATCAACATGGATTTTTACGTAAAACGTAATGTCTCAAAAACTGCAACAGAAAACCAGTCACCAATAAACGGACGACCATGGGGATCTGACAAGTAATGTAACACAAACTATTCCTAAGATGGAACTTTCGTCGGGGTGATGTACATTCAATACTGGGTTTTGCCCTTCACCTTAATGTAACACAACTTCTTGTGCATGTGGACATTTCACCTTGTCTGGTTCCTTGAGGCCATCAACCCACTCTGGCCATCTATCCACTATTGACATCCACCTTGGCAACAGCCCACTCTGGCACCTATCCATTTTGGTTTATAATTTTCAGTATCTTTTCAAAAAGAAATCTATGATGTTTTTATCTCCCCCCCCCCCCCAGATATGTGCACAATTAAATGGTGATTGACTGTGGTCACTTGATACCCAGCACGATATGGGGCATGAGGGTACCCCCCCCCCCCCCTTGTCCATATTCACTATACACACTCCATACTACATCGTATTGTTACCTAACACACCCCCCCTAGATTTCTGAAAAGAATTCCTGAGATTCCGGGAACACAATGACCAACACAAAAGAGGGGGGGGAGGGGGGGGGGGGGTCCCCATATCTTGCTTCATATGGGTCGCTTTGGCCACTGTTCACTTTCATGTCATCAATAACCACTATCCAGTATGTGGTCACTTCATATATCACACTAGCCACTGCATGTATTTACGGAGTCATTGGCCCAATTGCATAAAGGTTTTGCTGGCATGTTAATCACCAATTTCCTATTTTGTTCTACATTCTTATCTTTAAAGTTCCATTTCTTAGTCTCATGGGATGTTTGCTTGAGAAACTTTCCTTCTGTGACCACTGCAAACTTTCAAACATTTTTTACAACATTAAAATGTGTAATCCGAACAAAAACACTGACAATTTGGGATACCACAAACTATGCAAAATGTAAGAATCATTGCCGGGGACTGCCTTGTGACTTAAATTGGATTTATCAATCAAAGTCATCACAAATGCTGGCATACTGCAGATCTACTATTCAATGAAGCTTATGTTTAGGAAAGCCTAACCACATTACACCTAGACCCTGTTTTCAACATAGGAGTGACTGGGACTCGCTTATAACAGTGAATGCCCCTTATTGATTTTAATCAGATGGTGGCAGACAAGTATTTATTTACTTTTAACTCGGTTCACTTCTACAATGGGTACAAAAAAAGTACATTCAAATAAATTCAGAAAGGTACTGTGGCATCTGTGTAGAAAAGATTTTTTTATTTTTTTCTGCACAGTCCAAAGGACAGCATAACAAAAAAAGCCGATGTCACATTAGTTTACTTTACGCATTGTTTGGCGTACAAGACTGTCGAACCCCGATGCCAAGCCCTTGATTATAGGGCTGTCCCGAAAAATTTGAATATTCGATCGTCAAGCGAATATTCAAATACCACTTTGCCAGTTCGAACATTCGAAAAGATACATATGCACGTACAGATAGATATGATTCTGATGCTATTTTAATAGAAAAGTTACTGCACTGAGTAGTGTCAAATGCCGCATTTTTGTCAATCGTAACTTTTTGTGGACGGAGGTTTATTGTTCCCATCCGTAAAACCCTCAATACAACAGGGGCATGCCAAAAAAATGTCGTTTGAACGGTCCATCGCCATACGTAAAACACCGGCGTGCTTTTACGTGCCATGTTTTTTTACCGGTGCGGCATGCACTGAAAAACTTGATCGGCGGGTATCAAATATTTGAATATTCGGTCAAACCCAGTTTCGAATATTCGAATACTAAATTATTCAAATACAAAATTATTCAAATACTAAATTATTCAAATACTAAATTATTCAAATACTAATTTACTTGAAAATGAACAGCCCTACTTGATTAACTTCCCAACACATAACCACCATTTTCACAGGCACTGTGATCGAATAGCTATGTGAATGAAATAAGGGGATACAAGTGTGATAACCCGGTCTTTACCACGTCAATAATAACCGAGGAGGGGCGTGATCGCTGTTAATGGACCGAGCCGAAGGCAAGGTCCATTAACAGGGGTCACGACCCTTCAAGGGTATTATTGACTGGTAAAGACCGGGTCATCACATTTTTATCCCCATTCATAAATGCCTTCTTACAAAAAATGTAAAAACCTCCCGTAAAAAGGACAAAATGCAAAGCTTTTTCACCCCACTTTTTCTCCCATTTGCTTAGTATCGGCCTTGTGAGTGCGTGAAGGCACTCCGCGCCTGTCTGTCGCGTGTGCGTACGCACTAGCAAGAAATGCATTTTATACGCGTGCATTAGCGTTGTCTTACATTATGAAGTTCAGTACATCTTGTGCGCGCAACTACTACGCTCTCCCTGTTGCGTATCGGCTGAGAACAGCTGGTTATGACGCGCCGTGTTTAAACAACTTCCAGCCGTGTTTAAACAACCGTTTAAACACACCCACGTGACAGGCTCTCGACCAATAGGGATAGTGAAACTCGCTGAGGCATTTATGAATGTTAATTTAATGAATAAAAGTACCTTCTAATATTTAAGTCTCTCCAGAATCAGCCTTATTGGAGTCATAAATAGATTTTCCAATTAAACACAGCACAAAGTTGTCACGGGACTATCAAATAACAAACGCACATGTATTACATCTACAAAACAATCAAAGAAGTTCAAAGAACTGCTAGGAAGATCTCTCCTTTTTCATTAGCATTTTAGGTAAAACGGGCAAAGTTATAACTGATGGAATATGAGTACAAGTATTAGTCAGCATTGCCCTGTTACTAGTACTGATATTCTGGGCTTTTGTGTGGACTGATAATTGGAATTCTATGCAACACTGAATATTGTGCTGCTGTATTTTAAGAGAATTCTGTTTTTTATTTGCAGGTATATGTTTAGTGAAAATTTCACTATCGGCCAAGTTAAACTTTGACCCCTGTTAATTTAAAGTTCTGCTTGGTCCATTATGTGCAACCAGGTTTGTACCATTTTAAAAGAAAACTGAAGCTGTTTCATTACACTCCTATTTCCGTTATTTATACTTGTAGCGAAAGTGACTGATCATACATCATTTTGTTGGGGAACAAAATGGTGGCAGAGGAATTTCAGAATTTAACACACCGATGAACCCTGATTCATGGATATGTCAAGTCTGCCATGATGCACAGTCTGTGAAGTCTTGGGCTCCTGAGATTAACCCCTCTACACAAAGGCCTCATCATGAGTGTGCGTAAGATTTGGTCCATTCCTTGGCCATCTTGTTGTATCTTTCCCTGTCCGTCTTGTACACTCTGGCTATCTCAGGCACCAAGGGGTCGTCTGGGTTCGGGTCGGTGAGTAGTGATGAGATGGATAGTAGTACTGATGAAAAAGAAAATCAGGAAGGAAAAATCATTTCTCACACATGAATCCAAGCGTGCGATTTAAGAAACTTTTTCCACACCAATTTGGGCTCTAACAGTGTGGAGATTAGTCTGAACAATGACTGCCAGAATTTGTTTTCAGCAGGCGGCCTATTTCATGAGTATTAACATCGTTTTGCATGACAAAATCTTCCTTAACCAGTTCGCGTCAGATGACGTGTATACACGCACTCAGCGAGGCAAGGATCCAGCGAAAATATCTGTCAGCGACCGGCTCACAGGGATCGAGGCCAGGGTGTGCTACCCGCAGATAAAGGCCTGAGCCCGTCTGGCACCCAGGCTCATAAAGAATAATCCCGGCGTGAACTGGTTAAGCCAAAATATAAACAAATCCAGGTTCTCATCTACAGTTTCCGGGAATATTTACGGAGCATGAAGTTATCAAGTAACATGTAAACTGATTTGGGAAGCTAAATGTATGGCTAACCATAGTCAAGTACCTAAACTCTTTTTTTGCTTTCCCTTAACACCTTGCCTCCGGCTGTTATTGATGGGGGGCTGGTATGCCAAGAACGGGGCTTCGCAGCCAAGCATAAACGCAAACAATAGGCACCACACTAAATAGAGTTGTCCTATTCATCATACTTGGATCCCCCCTTTCGTGTGAATTAAAGCTTTGTTAGAAAAAGCTTCGTCTATTGATTACACTCCCATTTAAGAACAACGTAGTTAAATCATGAATGGATTGAGTATGCACAGGAATGCGCCTATAGACATCAACCGGCCAGCTGGTCTTTTTCAAACCGCGGCTATGGCTGTCGTCTGTATTCAAGAAATAAAACACCTTTGGGTTTTTACAAGGCATTCTGATAAACCCAACAGCAAGTGTGAAAACTGCTGAATCCAACAGAATCCACAGGCCGGAACAAAATATATTGTATTTGCTACTTAGATCACAGGATGCAACTAAAGGTGCAAACTGTTAGACTTTGTAGGATTTAGCATGGTTGTAAATCAAGGCTTTATTGTCTTGCTTTGATATATCAGACATAAACAGGTCTGAAGCTTGAAGAAGGTTGATTCGGGAGTGGTATGCTTTCCTTGTATTTTGAAACAATTTCTGGGTCAGGTTGGCTAAAACCAGTGAAATAAACTAGAGATGTGTCTGTCACAAGACAGAACACATGGCTTTTCCGGGGGTTTCCAATTCTCACCAAAATCTACCCTGTAAAGTTAAAATTTAATTTAATTCATCATGTTGTTTATTAAACGAGATTTTGCAATTATAATATAATTAAAAAGTAAAGATGACGTCATGATAATGTCAACTCGGATTGTGCATGCGTGTGGCACTTTCTACCTATCCACCAATGTTTATGATGGTCGGACCAACACATGTTTCAAAATAGCACATTTTTGATGACGTCATCATGACGTCACACATTTTTCACATTAATATGAAAGAATGTATGAGCTAACAAACCTAAACCAAAAGAATTTTTAATTTAGCATGTTCTGTTAATGAGATATGGCTTCAAGGTTTAAAAAGCTAAGAAAATGATACAAAATCGTAGTAGGACGTCACTTCAATTTTTTTTAACACCTGCTGGCCTACCTAGATATCAAGTTTGAACTCAATCAGACCTATGGTTCTCTACACTCTAGATTAACTGGTTCCCAGCCGACTCGTAGATTATACGTGTATATTGGGTTACAGCTTACCTTTGGAAACTGTCAGGGCTGGAGACCACTGAGACCTCAGTATATCTAGACAAATGCTGCCATTGGTGTTGATATTTGGATGGTAGATTTTTGTCTGAAATTGTACCTGATAGCACACACAATGGAGAAAATTAGAATTATAACAGCCATTGGGAAACAGATGGTCTTTAATTTCATAATTTGTGCCATTGGCAAATATTCTCAAGTCTTCTTTGAATGATGAGGTGGTCGTCGCTCAGTGGAAAAGGCCATTGTTCTACCAGTATCTAAGCAGAACCGTCCTGCCATAGACGAACTGTGACCTATTTCGCTTGCACCCATTTTTGCGAAGATAGCCGAGAGTTGCATTTGATGAGAGGCTATTTGGTAATATCCTGATCAATCTCCTCCTAAAGAAACAAATTTAAGGTGCGAAGTTAGACTTCCACTTACCTTCGGAGGTTTGAAAGGATAATCTCTGGGGAAACGTATCTCCAGGAAAAAGACACCGTTCTGGTAAGGACTCTCATTCTGTAGTTGGACGCACAAACAAAAATTCAACGGTTCAAATGACAAATACGTAGTTTCACTTGTTAATGTTAGTGTGTCAAACTAATCTTGTCCCTTCCCTTTTTAACAAAACTGTTTGAACTAAATTTAGGTTTGTCGTATTTGATGTTGTGCACATGCTTTCTGGTTTTCACTAGTTCTGTTCCAACATTTAGTCAAACACCTTACACAGGCAAATAGTTTTTGCGTAAATATTTTCTCATGTATTTAACTGGATATAACTTTATATCGATTATTAAGCATACTTACTGGACCTGTGATCGACGCCTTCCAGTGGAATACTTTACATGTGCAAAGGGAAAAATACAAAATTCAAAATTTGTTTTGAGATCAAGAAATTGAGTCCTGTACAGTCTGTGAATTTGTGAATCAATTCAGTCCGGTCTATTTTGTGCCAGACTCTATTCCCATGAAAAGAATTTCAGAGGACAACTCCCGAGGGAAAAAAATAGGAGATATTCTATCAGGAATCTGAAACAGTATCTTGTCACCTCGAGGTGAATATATTTTGTTCTTATAACCACTACTTCAGCTGGAATGTCTGTCCTTTGGCTGAAAATTTCAATTCAATTGCAGGGCATTGGATTTCCTCCTACAGATGAAAAATGGAGGAAAATTATTTTTTAACAGAAAATGCTTTAATACAACACATTGCAATCTATTTGGTCTTAACTTTATGTGCGATATTTGCCCTATACATGTACATTAACCCTAACAGCCCAAGGCTTTTTACTAGAATTCTTCCCTAACCACACAAACTCCAACACTGTGTAGTAAACCAATGGCACATTCTTTGTACTTGGACAAAATCAGGGCATCAAGTCCCATGCAAAGTGATGGTGCCAAGGCTCTACAGTACCCAATCACACAAAATTCAACACAAATGGGGTGTTTGATTTCGGCAGGTTAGGGATGGTTAGGGTTAACACAGTGCCCCACTCCTATTGAAAACAATTGGAATTTTGTTACTTATCATCGATCAATTTATTTGTGTCATGTCTATTTGGAAAGCTCCTAACAAACCTAATGCTAACAAATTGCCATTTTAATTCGAAAATATATTTTTGTGGGTGCCACAAACAGAGCACGGACAGAGCATCTTTAAGCCACTTGATAGTTCTTGACCCCAGTGCCTTTAACCCCTTGTGTACGGAGGACGCCAAATGGCGCAAAAAAAACAACAAACAGTGCCACCAGGCCGGATGATGCCTATAGCCGCTATTTGTGCAGTTTCAATCCATTGTTGGATTATTGTGTATGTTACGCTTGACTGCACAAGTACAATGTGTCCGTTTCGCTTGGCTGCAAATACCCGGCGCGACACCCCGGCGCCTCCTGTAAATAACCGTACTCGAGGGGTTAACATTGTCATCATGTCCAGATGTTGGCTGTAATTGATTAGATACATGTAGCTTTCGGTTTCCAAATATTGTACATTTGTGTCAACTCGATCAACAGGTAGAGTTGTATCTGCCAGTCTGTAAGGCCAGTAGCAACAGACCAATCAATCAATCAATCAATCAATCAATCAATCAATCAAGTCTCACCCTTTGATGTACCGACCAATCACAGCCATGTACGCAAAATGTATGACACACCTGTGAGACTTTTGTCGGGCCATAATCGTGGCCATGATTGGTCAACACAAGGGGCGGAGTTTAACCCTAACCCTGCCAGACGCAGCACTGTGTACCTGTGCTCACAGCTGCACTTGCTGCACTCTGCAGCCAAGTCAATTTGACAAACTATGCAAGGGAGAACCAATTAGAACCAATTCTCCCTTGAACCCTTCTCACTTAACGAAGGTTGAGATACGAGTTGTGCGATAAGGTTCTTTTCAGAACCCATACCTCTCGTTAGTTGATATAAACACATGGTGTTACCGCAAACCGAAACGATATCGATATTCCACCTTGCAAAGCCTCAAAACCAATATAACTAGATACTAGATACATGATCAAGTCAAAACTCAAGATAACCAGGTCATCAAAGTGAAATTGCCAATTTTCTATGAACTTACAGTCATCATTTACTGGTCCTGCAGAGCACATCGTAAGGGGTTCTCTGTCAAGATCTTTCAATTCCTGGAGTCATAATAAATTGAACAGATATGACATAATTCAAAGACAGATTTTATGACCAAAAAAACACCACAAAATCAAAACCATGAGAAATGCACACATGGCACAATATACAGCAAATTGGAAAAATTATGATTCAGGTTAAATAATCAGGACTCGGCATGGATTTGGACAATAATATCTGAAAATCGTGTTTGCTAAGGCGTTGTTAAACCACCGTGCTGTATTTAAGCAAATTGAAATTCTGCCCTGCACGATCAGTCAATCACGAACAAGTCCTTTGCAATCGACCGATTGTGCAAACCCGTTCTTGCACTATCTACCCATCTCGCAACTTTTGTCCTGCGCGCGTGGCACGTACGTTCCAATGGGCTACTAAGTTTCTGCACATGCGCTAAATTAAAATAAATTTTCATGCTAAATTAGCTACACCAGCAATGTATTCCAATGTAAACATTTTGCATTTGTACATTTTCTAAATTACCTATAATTAAAGTTTGGAGTTTTTTGGCCTTGAAGAATATCAGTTTCCGGTTCTGGAGTACTTCACCAAACTGGCTGTGAAACTGCTTTGCTACTCAAAATTTGTGTTTCTCAGCCAGTTTGGTATGAATATTAGGTAAAAATCTATGAGATCCATGTCAGCACCATGTTAATTCCCCGTGTCAGACAGAGTCGTTGCAAGCAGGTCGTGCTGTTACATAACCTGGTCATTTTCACGGCATGCTCTTTCGGATTAGCTCTGGTGCTCAGTCATCATGTACGGAGCCAAATAATGAAGTTTAGAGATTTAAAATACTAAAGAAAAGAAAGGGAAAACATTCGAGTAAAACACAACCACTGAATAAGTATAGTTTTCGTCCGTTGTCTACGATATCTCTTCAGTTTCGTAAAACTCTGGGAGCTTAGAAATTTTAATTCCAAAAAGAGCATTCTCACCCCAAGAAATTCTTAATTTTACGCTCCCTGGCAACATGTTCCGAGTATAATTTGACAGATACTGTGAGTTCATTCGAAATTTCATTCTTTGGGTTTTAAAGATATGATCTACAGTTAGCCAAATTAAAAATGGTTTATTTTTCAAACGTTGTTTACATCGTAATTTTTATGTTGTCAGGGACCTCATTAGCAGTAGCGTATCCAGCTTTTTGTGCCAGGGAGGACAAACGTCTGAACCATCTTAAAACCGTCGCAAAAACACTATTTCCTTTGGTTTTTTATGACACACACCCCCCCCCCCCCCCCCCCCCCCCCACTGGATACGCCGCTGCTATTATTAGGTATATGGAAGCTGTCATACCCCACACATTGCCAGGAAGTATGGTCAATAAGGATGGAACGTACGTTACGTGGAAGATCGTGGCAAAACTGCCTTGCTCGATGCAGTTCGCGCATGGCGCTGTGGTTATACTAGACCTTATCGCAAATACCGCCTGGATGAGACGTCACAATAGTTACTAGGGATGTGAGAAAGAAACGCGCACCAAAATCGCTCCCATTTCCTTCCCACAATCCCTTGTGACCATAGTGACGTCTCAACCAGGCGGTGTTTGCGATACGGTCTATGGCTTTGCAATCCCGATCGCCCAATGCTTGCGCAAACGAGCGATCGTGTCATACAATTGTAACAATGTCATACGTTAAAAAGGTGCAGCGCAATCTTCCGATCGCGCCCAATATATCACAGTATCTCTATTTCAGCATTAACAGAATCGTTTTACCTTTTTTATTCTTGTAGCTGCCATTACTCTGTTGATTTATAAAGGAGTTTCACGCTCGTTTTGGGCAATGTATTGTTGGTTATAAAATTTGCGGTTCAATTCCGACGACCGACGTTCCGTATGTCACACACATCTAAACTGGTACCAAGGTCTGTATTTCTGCTGAATATATAAACACGCTGGTGTGGTATACAGGGCACTGAACCAGCTAGCCGATTGTTGACGTAATTTTTAAACGAGTAGTTGATGCACAGCTCAACAACTTGGGGTTTTCGAAACCCTGGCTTTGTCTCCATCTTCGACTTCGTCTCCGACTTCTGAATAACTGAGAAATGGAAATATTCTAAATTTTTGTGCATGTTCTGCTTCAGGAACATTCATTCGGTTGGTCATGAAAGCAAAAATTTGAATATTTCCATTTGGTTTGCTTCTCAGCTATTCACAAGTCGGAGACGCGAAGCCGGAAACGTAGACTGGCCAGGTTTCGAAAACCCCCTGAATCTTTTTCAAGAAGTAATTACATTTTCATACCCTGATGAAAATGAACTGAATGATATATTCTTTATGGAAACTTCTGGAGCTCCAAGGAATTGTTAGAATTAATTGTAACAATTTCTCAATTCTTTCAGGACAAATGGCTTTGGCTGGTCGAGTTGTTGGGGGAAGGGGGACTGCATGGGACTCGATGAAGTTATTATATTTGAAGCCATACAAGACATAGGGGGGCGTTTTTTTTAAGAAGAAGAAGAGGCAGGGGTACCCCGTTAAATTTAAATTAATTATTAGTTTATCAATTATCAGTTTCTGGCGTTCTTAATTATTCTCACTTAAAACAAAGACAAATTTAGGGGTGTTTTTTTTTTTTTGGGGGGGGGGGGAGGGGCCCCCGTTCAACCCCCACGGGGGGCACGGGGGAAACTCCCCCCCCCCCCCCCCGGCGGCATTTGATGCATCATAAAAACAAAAAGAAATAGTATTTTTCAGACGATTTAAAGACGATTCAGACGTTGTTTGCCCTCCCTGGCACAAAAAGCTGGATACGCTATCTATGGGCCACAATATGCTCTAAAAGCAGAGAATTTCAGGGGTCGCAAATCGTGATTTGGCCGGCGTGGGCAATTTTCGGCCCATTTACTGGTCTGCACCCTTTAAATAACATAAATGTTTCCATTTTCCCCAATATCGCTTTTAAGGCAAGAGTAAGTGTACATGAATCATATTTCATCCAAAAATCGAGGTACAAACAATTCTAACGTCAGAAATTGGGCATGAACTTGAGCAGCCTGTGCGCGGTTTCATCTTTGCGTTAAGGTTATAGCGCCCTTTCCCAATCCCCGCCCCCCAACTTTATTTTTGTTTGCTGCAATCGGCAGATGTCTTGTTGACCCGCTAAATTTGGTTTTAAAAAGATGTGTTGAACCGACCTTGGAATCCGTTCTCAAATGCTGCCCCCCCCCCCCCCCCCCCCACACTTACGCGGCAGCCATGGAATAAGCCATCTTTAGTATAGGTTGCACACCAGTAAATAAACTTCCATAGACTCCAATGATAAATACGCAAACTTGAAAAATTCAGGAAAAATACTTGGAACTCTCAAGTGTTTGAGACACTTATCAAATTTAAGCTTATTTCATCATTTTTCAGTTTCTGTTCAATTGTATGGGGATTAACCAATGACTTTTGGGAGAAATTTCCATCCAAAGATGATACCCCAAAAGTAGTCCCGTAGCTCATCGCCAGCTTGAAAGATCGTGCCTATGCTCCATTGCAAAATAGAGCACTTTTAGGGCCCAATTTCATCCGAATTTCACAGTAATACAAGTTGGCAGTCCTGTGCACGGCTTCCAGCCTTCTCTTTTACAAACCCTCAAGTTCATGGCCCACAAAATGCTCTAAAAGCAGAGAATAAGTTGAGGGGTCGCAAATCGTGATTTGGCCGGCGTAGGCAATTTTCGGCCCATTTACTGGTCTGCACCCTTAGGCGATGTAAAACAAAACAAAACATGTTAAGCGTCCTCGCCCGCTTCCTTTTTGGGGGACCGCCTGGATTTTTTGTTTTCATATTTTTACCAGTGAATAATGAGGTTGGAAAAAGAAGCAAAATGTCAACCGATCCATCGGGAAAAGCTTACTAAATTGACTAAAATCGCTGTAAACATGCTCAATCCTTTTGTCCAACATGTCTCTTTCATTTTTGTGTCCTAGGAATACAGTTGGGGAAAAAATACAATTGTTGGAAACTTATAAAAGAATGGCGGCCATCTTAAAGTTAATAATAAAAAATGAAAAGCCCCTCCTCCTTCCTTTAAAAAACAAACAAACAAACAAACACCCCAACCGGACGCTTAATGTGTTTGTTTTTTAGATACGATTTGAAGCTTTTCATGGTGGGTGCGATATGAGAGAGACTGGGATTGCGGGTAACACCATGTGAAATAAATCTCTTCTAAGAAGAAGTGTGGTTCTGAAAAGAACCGGGGTGAGTGTTTTTGTATTGGTCTTTCTGTTATTGCGCGTATTAGGTGCACGATGAAAGCACCCACGATTTTTTCTTTTTGGGTAAATTGTTTTCGTTATTATTAAACGAAGTAGAAAGTAGTTACGTTTAAAAATCTCATTCTACTTTTAGTTTGTTGTACGGGGAGAGCGCGAACGCAGTCCCCACTATCATATTGTACTCCCGAGTTCCTCACATTTGGGGGAATCGCAAGGGTCAACCCAACCGGATGTGCAATAGTTTAGGCCTCGCCCTGGCGCAACTAAGGAAAAAATCCTCTACAGTCCGCTACACTTTACTCCTATCAAACTGTACATTTCACAGAACTGTGTGTGCTGTTTCCTATTGTTGGCTAGCCTCATCTAGCTCGATGTTTATAGTTACTGCCAAGTGGCGTAAATCTGTCTGGGGGTGGTCAAGACTTTTATCGAAAATCACCTAAAAAAGTGTTCCCTAAAATTTCCGTCTCAGCCTTGAAAAGCAAGGGTGGGGTGTTGGGGGGGGGGGGGGGGGGGTTTGGGCAAGGAAAGTGAGGAACATGGGGGCGCTTTTCAAAGAGTATACCCAGAGGCGTATCCAGCAGGGGGGGGGGGGGGACTTTCCCCCCACCCCCCTCTCGGCGGCATTTGAGGCGTCATAAAAAAAATTAAAAGAAATACCCACCCACACACACAGTCATGTAAACGGGTGCAATCGTGGACCTCCCATTGTTCCTCTTTTGTTTATACTCTAACTTTTTCGGAAGGCCTCCCATTGGTTTTGTACACGATTTTCAAACGTGGACGTTAGGTCAAACGTGGACCCTTTGTCTACGCCCAAATTCTTTTGTCCTAGGTCCACGATTGCCGGCATATACAAACTCACCCACACACACACATGTGGGTTGGTTTAGGGATAGGGGGATTAGGGATAACAATGACACCGAGGACTTGGGCCGAGTCCTCGGGAGAATTTCGTGTACAAAACCTTATGGGAGCTGTTCGGAAAAGTTAAGTACAAACAAAGGGAACAAAAGAAGGGTTCCATTCATGGTCCTCATAAGTATAGGAAAACGCACATGTGTATGTTTTTGTTGTTTTTTCTTTCACAAGGCCGCGGGCAACTTGGGTAACCATGGAAAATTCCTTCCTCCATGGGGGAACTATAGGCCTAACAGCAGCATTTTTTTTTCCTTCAAATTTGCTGTAGTTTTACTAGTGTTTGTAGATCTCGCTACAGGGGCGGATCCAGGATTTGTTGCAGGGGTGGGGTGGGGGGGGGGGGGGGGGGAGGTTGAACCCCCCCCCGTACATTTGCCCAAAAAGGTGACTCCCAAAATGTTTCGCCTGCCAACAAAATGTTAGAAGCGGGCGGGGGGGGGGGGGGGGGGGGTTCTCAACGTTGGTGGCGCCATGTAACCTCTTTGTTTTGTTCTTACCCGCACACGCAAAATAAAACCTTTACAGAGTTTTCCTTTTTTTCTGATTTTTTGCTACAATACTTAGGCGTAGGCCCTAACAAGCAACAACAAAAAGAAAATTGGCAACGGACGGGGGGGGGGGGGGGGGGGGGGGGGGGGGAGGTCGACCCCAAACCCCCTTTCTGGATCCGCCCCTGCAGTAGTTAAAAAAATCCAAGCCCGTTTAGAAGCATGGGTAAATTAGCCCAATATAAAGGTGATAGCAAAGGTACAAAGTTGGTAGATAAGATTAGAACCTTAACGGTGGCATGCTGTACTCTGCCCACGTTTATTGTAAGGGTCCACCTACAGGCAGCAATTAGGGGTGTGTCTGACTAAAACTCTAAATCTCCAGTTCAGTTTTCGGTCATGAAAGGAATGTTTTTGGTTAATCATGGAGACAATTGCTTCATTCTTCAAAGTTATACTCCCTGACTACTTTCAGAGCCTTCTCATTCCGGAATCTTTCGAGGGCATGTCGACACTTTCAGGTATTTTTTGTACTAATCAAGATCTTCGATACGTTGATTGATGAATCGGCGTGCGAAATCATCATTAATAGGCGAAGCCCAGCCTGGCCGACCTGCGCGCGCGCCATTCGGATACGGACGTACGTGGACCGGACCGGACGTACCGGCGCCGCCGGTCCGTTAAATAGCAATAGCGCCCTCGTACGTCTCATATTATTATTATTATACATAACCACAGTTGGGTTGTTTCCAGGATTTCGCGGACTCGAGAAGGTTCCGAATTCCTGTTGATTATTCACAGTAATTGCTTTTTAAACCATAAACCATCATGACTATCGAAGGTAAGATTGCTATTTAATCAATTGTGTATGGATGGTATTATTCTGTTCCTAAATAACTGGTATATTTTACGGTTATTTTATCCACAGTGCACTATTTGCAGTTGCACTGCGACTGTGTGGACTCGAACGTGAGTCCCGTTTCAACTTTGGCCCTATTTCTAGCCCTAGGGAAAGAGTTCCATATCCGGCCATCACTGCACTTAAGCCGTATCCGCACTGGACTTTTTTGGGGGAAGGTTTTACTGAGACGATGGTAAAATGAAAAATGGTCAAATGTGACCACTGTCCGCACTTGGACTTTCGACATGGGAAAATTTTACAGAGAACGTGGGAGAAGTAACCGAGCTGTCAATATAACGACTAATGAGGGCGCTTTGCGTGATCTTTCTACATTGACGCGATTGACCCAAATCCCTGGCCCAAATCACGCCTGCCTTTTCATTTTTCCGGCCGATCAAACTTCCGACTTTTTTATCAATAATAAAATCTACCATGATTGCGACCAAAAGAGGAACAACGCACTGGAATTTGGAAACTTGCCACGTGCACCGCACCGCGGTGAAACAATGTAAAGCGCATGCGTGGTTTTCCTGTGAAGCATGACCTTGCGCTCCGGCCGGATGTATGCTTTCTTGAGCCGCTTTTACTGACTCGCACTGTCCGCACTGGACTTATCGTCTCAGGAAAAGTTACCTGGTCAGTTTTCCTGGGCAGCAGTTGGCCGGTAGAAGTAACCGCTGGACTCAGGAAAAGTAACTGAGAGGAAAACGTCCTAGGCTGTCCGCACTGGACTTAAAATGGGAAAAGTTCCCATCGTCTCAGTAAGTTTTACCAAAATATGTCCAGTGCGGACAGGGCTTTTAACCTCGTGCACAAAGTCTATGGGCCATGACAGAAAAAGTCAAAGTATTTTAAAAGAATAAGTTTTGTTTTCCCTCCTAAATTCGTGTTACTTCATCATGTTCATCAGATTTACACTTTTTGGTAGTTTTTAAGTCATATTAAGGGAAAATAAGTGATGGCCGGATATGGAACTCTTTCCATTAACTCATGTTTGTTGTAATTTTGAAATGCACTTTCAAAGAAAATGTGACTTTCCTACCTTTGTTTGCAGTCAGAGACGTTGCCGTTTTACCCCATAATTTCCCTCATAAACCAAAACCCTGCCCTCTTTCCACAAAATTAAGCTTGATATGGCGTCCTTCTATGGCTATTTTGGCCCGACCAAATTGTAACTTTAAGAAGGGAACAACTTTGGCCCTGAAAAAAGAGCAGCATAGATCAGTTTGGAGATTTTAAAGCTTTGGTTACAAACATTGTACAAAATATCTGAGCTACAATGTATAAAACATGAAATTAATGGAAACTCTTTATACCGTCCATAACCAAGACTCAGAGCATTTCTATATTGGGGCCTAGGCCTAGCCTATTTATACACAATTATGATTTATGATTCATATACCCAGGGGCCAATGCCGGGGAAGGAGGGTACCTTGCTTCCTTGTTCTGTTTTTGAATTTTTATTTTATTATTTTTTTTGAAAGATTTTACTTTAATACCCCCCACCAAAATCAGTCAGGAAGAGCAAATCTTGGAAAATAACTAACCATCTGTGTTCAGAATTGTATAAACACTTGGCACAACCTTTAAATTTGAGAATTTTGTTGGAAAATTTTTGTGAAATATAGGGGAAGAAAGTTTGTGTTTTCTGTGTTAGAATTAGATGTTCTTGGCACTGTGTATGGTCACTCAAAGTGTGCACATACATGTTGATTTCTGTCTCATTTTTTACAGATTTTGCTGACATAAATCTTGAATTAACAGGTTGTGCCACATGTTTAGACAGTTGTTATCAAGGAGGTTTGGTTATTTTCTAAGGTTTTGCTGTTCTTGATCCATTTTGGTGGGGGGTATTAAAGTAATATCTTTCCATTTTTAAAAAATGAAATATCGCCCCAAGCAAGGCCAAAACGCCACTCTAGGCAAAAGGGCTGCAAAGAAGAAGAAATAAGGAAGGAATTCCATCAGGAAAGCTGAAGAAAGGAATTGATATTCCTCTTAAAAGAGGCCAGGTCATGGGATGGAGGGAAACAGCTACTGGGCAAGGAGTTTCAAAGAGAGCCAGAACGCGGAAAAAAAACTATTAGAGTAGCTCTTTGTTCTACATCTCGGCACAGCTAGAGTGTATGGGTGAGAAGAAGCAGAGAGCCTGGTTGAACGCTCAAAAACCCTGACAGGAGGAACCAAGTTAAACAGACTGGTGGTTACCCCAACCTTACCTAAAGCTACACAATACTAATGCAGTACTACTTTTAATTTACCAGCATATTATAAATTATGTACTATTATTAGGCAGATTCATGAACATTTGAAGTTGCTTTAGTTCTTTCAAATATGATATCCATCACTAGAAAGAGTAAACAATTATAAATCAAATGAGGGGTCACAGTGGTCATGGTAGGTTAACCCTATGCAAAGTTATGGAATTTTGTTCATTTAAATTTTGGAGGACAATTTCAGTTAAAAAGTTGTGACCATATTGCTAAATTGGTAGATTTTTTAATTGAACATTTCAGCATCATTTATTACTTTTATAAATTTGTTATAAATATAAAAATAATTGTACGAGTCATTTAATATAGTAACAAATCCCAATTATTTGCCAATAAATGATAAAAAAAGAAAAAAAGATTATAAGCCTGTCACAGCACTGACAGAAAATTGGGCATCGCAAATAGTGCCGCCAATGCCGGTTCGCGTGAATCTGCCTAGTTTGTATTATATTGTACTTTACCCCAAATTAAATGCCTAGGACATTAGGGTTAATACCCCCCCCCCCCCCCACCAAAATCAATTGTGAACAGCAAACTCTGTGTTCAGAATTGTGTAAACCTTAAATTTTGTGACTTTAGTCAGGAAATTCTTTATGCTAGGTATGAAATGAATGGTGGTGTATGCTGTCTTAGATGTTCTTGGCATGTTAATTGCTGCCTCATTATCACAGATTTTGGTGAGATAAATCTTGAAATAACTGGTTGTGCCACATGTTTAGACAGTTGTTACCAAGGAGGGTTGGTTATTTTCCAAGATTCTGCTGTTCCTATTAACCCATTTGGTGGTGGTTATTAACCCCAAGTCACAAATCCTCCAATTTTGATATGATTTTGCATGCACCCTAACATGTGCATCAAAACCAGTTTTGAATCATCAGTTGATACACGGTGAGAAGAACTTGTAAGACTCATTCAGGGGACATTGAAATAAAAAAAAAAAACCAAAAACTAAATTTCTCAGTTGTGTCAATCAAGAATATAATGCATCTGAATTGAGTCACTTCATTAACTTCATTCTTCCCAGGCAAAGATTGGCTGAGGATCATCCCCACTGCGGGAGCCATAGGCTTGGTCGTCTACCTGGCCGTGTCCAAAGTCCAAAGCTTCTACAGTTCTAAGGACAGCATCGTCAACCTGAGTATCAAGAAAGACCAGGAGAAGGTAGTGGACTCATTTGATGTGGAGGACCTCGGAGACAGCTCCGCATTCTGCCGATGCTGGCGATCAAAGAAGGTCAGATTAAAAGCAAATTATTTCTGTCTAGCCATTGGCCAGGATTTCAATTGTAGTCCCAATTGTAACTTACAGAGATTGTAGCATAGGCCCAATGCATAGTTTCACCATAAGACTAAAAACAAGGCAACCCTTTAAAACTAAAGTCCTTGTGTATACATTGTTAAAACCCCTTGAACCCGGGCATATCATGGGGGCGCCGGTGCACCAGGCCGGGTTATGCAGCCAAGCGAAATGGAAACAAGAGGCTTGTGCAGCCAAGCATAACGTACACAATACCCCAATAATGGATTGAAAATGCAGAAATTGGCACATATAGACGTCAACCGGCCAGGTGGCAATTTTCAATCTGCACGTATTTGTGTCAACCGTACGCAAGGGGTTAAACCTTTGCGACATTCTCAAAGCATCAAGGGAACAGCATCAGCCCGTACTGGCTTTAGAAGAGCAAGCACATTAGAATGGACGTGATTGGTCGCATCGGTCACATGTTGGTTGTCATAGTTGCAAAAATCCTCTTCTGATTGGCTAATAATGTGACATTATTAGCTGCTCTAATTCCAGAGCAGTTGCATTCATCAGTAACTGGTACCCTGAGAGGGATTCCCCAATAATTTCCTTATTTTTATTGCCATTTAAAATTGATTTTTCTGGTTATTTTCCTTATGTTCTATGCAAAGATACATGTATGTGAAAAGAGTATATCTCAACTGATGACAGATATTTAGCATAAAATCAATTAATATTTGGACTGGTTCACAGTGCCATAGGCTTGTGTATACATTACATGGTTGTTTGGCCTCCATACCCACAATGCATTGAGAATGTCGAAAAGGTTTATTACACAGTCAACAGAAAGCTGTACCCCCATATATAAATCCTGGATAAGGAATCATTGTGGACACATTGCATACTCCTACAACACTATGTCATATTGTTCCTAAGTCCAGGGGCCAATTTCACGGAGCTGCTCAGCACAAAAATTTGCTTAGCACCGAAAATTCTTGCTTAATACAAACAGGTTACCAGCCAAAAGGCCATGGGATTTCCATGCTAAGCAAACAACAGCTGAATGCCAGCCACAAGCGATACACTTCACGTCAAAATTTGGTTGGACGGAAGAAAGACTTTTCATGCTAAGCAGATTTTTGTGCTTACCATGGCCGTGAAATTGGCCCCAGGACTTGGAACAATGATTCTTCCTAAGTCCAAGATAGGATTATTTCTAACTTTTATGAAATAGAGCCCAAGACAATTTGACGTTATTTCATAAAGCCAGTATTTGTGCCTCTCATAATACTGTTATTCAAAAATAAACAGCCCTATTTTAAAAAATTTTTTTTTGAACTTTTAGATTTCATTCTCATTTTTTGTTTCAGTTCCCACACTGCGATGGCTCTCACGTCACCCACAACAAAGAAGCCGGGGACAACGTTGGTCCTCTATGTCTCTCCAAGAAAACTGGATCTTCTTAGAGACACTACATCAGCTATGCACAAAACAAAGGGGGAAGGAGTATCAACCCAAGAGCAATAAACAATAGTAAACGGTTTAGGAGTATTGTGTTGGCACCTTGTATTTTGTTTGAAGGAGTGGAGGATCATTTTTTGTTTTTATTTATTGTGAAAATGCTGGTTTTTTCAAGACGTTTGGACTGTACTTGCTCAGTGTAGATTGTTCAGTAATTGGCTTTATGCTTGTTGTATGTTCAGTCTATGAGAACCGAATCCCTTGGTAGTTAGCATCAACAAAGTGAATATCATTGCCATATTTGTACACGATTTTTAGACATTTGACTGGAAAGTTTGGGAACACGATTCTCTTGAAGGAATAAATTTAGATATTTGTCTCAGCAGAGCACTGCATCCTATCATGATACTGGATCAATAAATTAACCCTCCCTCTCTCAGGGCCAAAATGGAGCCAACTACCCTCTATATCAAAACCTGTCTAGTGACAGGTTGAAACACACACAAGCTGTGAGAGTTGGTGGGTAGATTTTTTGATAGGCTGTGATAATTATAACTATAGGAGGGTTAATGGAAGATCACAGCTTGAGTTTGTAGGATTCCAGAATTCTTGTCAATGTTGAATGCAACCACGTCAAACACCTTAGTACTGTTTGTACTAATCCCAAACAAATGAACAGGAGACAAGTTCTGCTGAATTTTGTGCGTTCATAAGCTAAAGCCCTGTCCGCACTGGATTTTTTGGGTAAAACTTACTGAGACGATGGGAACTTTTCCCATTTTAAGTCCAGTGCGGACAGCCTAGGATGTTTTCCTCTCAGTTACTTTTCCTCAGTCCAGCGGTTACTTCTACCGGCCAACTGCTGCCCAGAAAAACTGACCAGGTAACTTTTCCTGAGACGATAAGTCCAGTGCGGACAGTGCGAGTTGGTAAAAGCGGCTCAGGAAAGCGTACATCCGGCCCGAGCGCAAGGTCATGCTTCACAGGAAAACCACGCATGCGCTTTACATTGTTTCACCGCGGTGCGGTGCGGTGCACGTGGCAAGTTTCCAAAAATGAAAAGGCAGGCGTGATTCGGGTCTACGCGTCAATGTAGAAAGGTCACGCAAAGCGCCCTCATGAGTCGTTATATTGACAGCTCAGTTACTTCTCCCACGGTCTCGGTAAAATTTTCCCGTTTCGAAAGTCCAAGTGCAGACAGTGGTCACATTTGACCATTTTTCATTTTACCATCGTCTCGGTAAAACCTTCCAAAAAAAAAATCCAGTGCGGACACGGCTTTTAGTGTGCATATAAAGCAGTGCTCTCAAGAAGCAGTTCTGGATGTGTACAGGCATGCGTAGGGGATACTGCAGAATTGCAAAAAAATTGCATTTTCAGATAATATCAATTGCTCTGTAGTCGCGCACACAACATGCACAACAAGTCGTACTTCTCCAATACGTCCGAGGACAATGCTTTGTGTTTCTTATTGTTCCTTTAATATAACCAACCCCCATAGACTAAGCACGTATCCTTAAGTTCGAGGACCGATTTCAACAGAAGACTCTACTTTCGAGGACTGAAAGGTTTCTTTGTGTTTCCTTTCTTCTCTTGTCCTCAGAGATATATACAGTGCACATACAATCCACCAATCATGGCCGCTTTAATTAGGATTGATTCAGTGTGTCCATGTGAGGGAACGAGTAGTATAAGATATAGGCCTATTGGCGTAGAGGGTTGCAGAGTTTATTATAGACCTTTATCATGGTACAGCCATCTTGTTTTTCTCCTATTAAAATCAATGTAACCAAACCGAGGCTTGAAGGAAAAATAGTCTGGCACCTTCATTCAATAATTGGAATCACTATTCATAATTGCTAATGCATACAGGGAACAAGACAAAGATGGTGACAGCATGATAAAGGTATATTGTATAAGAGATGGATTGAGAATATTAGAAAAGGGTTGAGTCATTGAAAAGTTGATCATCCATTGTCCCTTGCCTGTACATATACTTGGGATCTCATGTCCTGCTTCATGTACATATGCATAGCTTCTTTTGTTCATAAATTTAATAATTCTATTGAACTATGTGTTCCTGGACAAATTCTGTTAACCTTACCCAAAGTAATATTGCAGTGATGCCAGTGTGAAGAATATTCTATAATCATCATCAATTATAAAAGTGTGCGGTGATGCGCATTTCTTCGTCTGTGTGTTAACTAAAATCAAGATCGTCTAAATCTCTGTACAACTTTAAGTTGCAGCACAGATTTTGTTTTATAATTGTATTTTATTGTTGTGTAATTGGTGGTTGAAGATTTTTCCAAAAAAAAACTACACATTTGTTATTCCAATGGTTCAGGTGGCTACTGAGCGTACTCTGCAAAAATGAATGATGATGAATTGAAAATGATTCACAACTGTTTCTGTACTTGGGTCATGGTCATTATCATGGTCATTATCATGGTCATTGCCATTGTCATGGTCATTGCACAGTGATCCCCAGACCCATTTTATATACATGCTTATCTGCTGCACCTTAAACATCTTAAATATAGACGACGTCCATAGCCGTGATTTGAAAAAGACCACCTGGCCGGCTGTTGTCTATTATCGCATTACTGCGCGTGCTCAATCCATTCATGTTTCAATTATATCGTTCTTGAATGGGAGTGTAATGAATAGACGGAGAAGCTTTTATTCACATGAAGGGGGGGGGGGGGGGGGGGGGGTGGGGGGCGTCCAAGAGAATGAATCGGACCACCCAGGTATTCAGTGTGGTGTCTATTGTTTGCATTTTATACACAAGGGGTTAACGCCTGCGGGCTGTACATCTCAAAATCCATGCACAGTGCACCACTACGTACATCATGGAGGAGCTACTGCTGCAGCTATTTAAAATAACCGCCGCATTATTAGAGGTCAAACTGTAGTGGCACTAGGTGCATTTACCCATGTGCTCGGATGATGGAGAGTTTACAATTCATTCAGAGTGCATGCGGAACTTGATGGGTGGGAAAACAGTAACGGGTCACAGTCATGACCTGCACTCTGGGACTTTTCCATAGACTAAGCTCAGTCAGTTTTGAATTAAATCTAAAGATAGAATGGAGGATTGATTTCTTTATGGTATTTATAAGAACTAATAATGGTAATCTCTGAACACGTACATTTAACCAATAGATGGTGTCTTGGGATGTGTCGTCGTTGAATGTCTGACCATGGCACTCATTAAGGTCATCAACTACAGAACGGAAGTTGTATTTCCTACTTTACAGTCAGGAAATACTGCAGCAAAGTGACGTAATTTTTCATCTCAAGTCTTAGGGGCTGTGAAGCTATACAGTCTAATTTATTGGAATTATTGAATAGATATTTAGGAAATGATGGCCCTTTTACCCGTTTTCAACAAATTCAATTTCCGGTAAAATATAATTTGTCAACCAGAAACAAATGATTGAGGAGGATAAATAATACCCTTGACAGTTCAGTAGAAATTAAATGAGAGGTGATTTCACTGTTGAAGTATAAAATCCATTTGGTCACAAGCCAGACATAACTACTGAAAATGAGATGGAAAGCATGATATTCTGTAAATGTTCAGCTTGTTTAATCCGGCCACTTTTCCCCAGCATAACATTGAGTATAATGTGTATTATTTTTGTATGTTAAAAGGTGTGAACAGTTTGAATGTTACAATAAAATGGTGATGAAAAGAATTAAAGCATTGTTGGGTCTGAATTCGTTGAGGGCCTACATAGGATGGAGTTAATACATTGTTAGAAATAAGTGTTATGATTGTTCCAATACCATGCCTTTGGGGGGGGGGGGGGTGACAAAAATCCAGAATGATATGTGCATGAACGAATGGGTAAGTGTCACCAAGCATTAATTACCCCCTCCCTCTTTCCTAGTTTCAATTCACTGGAAACCCCCTTAAAAAGTGAACCCGGCCCGATATGCATGAAATCCTTGGAACCTTCTTAGAGTTGTAAAGATGGCACATTTTTCATCTGGTATAGAATTCTGAAAAGTTGCAATCTGGATAAATTTTCGAAGGTGGAATTGTTCCTTGTGCATGTACCAATTTAGTTATGCACGCCCTCTATCGGTGGTTGTAAATAATGCTTGTTCAAGAGCGGCGCCAGTCCTCGTGGACCATGTCCACAAGCAAAAACAACAAATGTAGGGGGAAAAAGTGAATAAAAAAAACTTTGTTTTTATGATCTGTGCTGAAATCTAGTTGCCTGTACTATGTTTAAATAGGGCAGCAAACGGTGCTATGATCTTTGGTTTAAACATGGAGGAGGTAGCCTACCTCCATGGTTTAAATTTCCATAGTACAATCATGGAGAAATAAGATTCTCCATGGTACAATAGCTATTAATTCTGATTGATACATACATTCCAGGTAAAATTTCAAGTTTTCAGATCAAGTTTTATCATCTTTCGAGAAATAATTGTAACGATGTTAGTTAATGAGTTCTGAGGAGTGCGCCACGTGATTATTACCTATTATATTATGAAATCTTGAAGTTGTTGATATAATTTTACGTTTGTTTACAAAATGCCATTCATGTCTATCCATGGAAAATTCCCACGGTGTGCGCGCGGCACACATCTACATCATTTAAATAATTTTTTATCTTTGAATTATTTTACAATTTGAATTATTTTGTTTAATACTTGTTACAAAAATACTACGCTACACCATGGCTACTAAAATACTAACATAAATGTCCAGGCAAAAAAATGTTTTAAACATTTCGCATAATTGTGCATCATTAATGGAGGAATTGATCGATCACTCGCAGACGGCGTGATCACTGTATCACTGTCACGACTTTCGACGTCAGAAAAAAATCAATACAATTTTACTATCTACGCTCTCGATATCGTCCACGAGTTTTTGCGCTAGCTGGTACTCGTCGTTAACGTACACACATGCATTCTGAATGTAATTCGCCGTGTGGTGGCATGGTACCGGCGTCGGTAAACTGTCAACGGGACCCGTGGCAACGTGAAACGTGTGTTGCCCAAGATCAGACGATTAAATCGCTATTTCGGGCACTTGTTTGACCATTGACTTGACAACCAGATGGTAGGTAAAGTTAGGGTTGATATAATCCTTCGTTTTTGTCCCCTGTAGCTTATATTACTTTTGTCATGCTGTGTGACTGAATTTATTTTTGGTGAAATTTACAAAGTTCGTTCACCTTCTCAAGAAAAACAGAACTGAGTAAACACAAACTTGTACTTTGTAACTAGTTGTAGTACACAGTTGACAGTGCATATCATCATCATCATCATCATCATGTTGGCGATTGTGTAGTGTAGGGCCCTGTTCCCTATAAGGGAACAAAAATCCACTTTTAGGGTGATGAAATTGCCAAACTAGTTAGCTACATTACAAACCAATAGGTATGCCGTTGATAAAGGGCAGGGTTTTAGTTTTTGAGGGAAATTTTGGGGTAAAGCGGCGATGAAGACGACAAAACGCAACTCGAAAATAAAAGATGGATGGCGACCACCGCGACGCACTAGCTTGAAAATTCCAGCTCTAGGCTCATGACATGTGAGATTCGCCATTTAGAGCTGGAAACACTCCTATTATAGGGTTGGCAAGGGTCGGTTTTTTTATTGCTGATATCTTCCGTTTCCCTGAAAATATCAACCAAACACTCACCCAAAATGCAGAGTAGTTCATGCAGCTTGTCATCCCCTCAAAATGAGAATATGCTCAAGTTAAACCCGAAAAAAAGTGAACTTTTCGTGCAACTTCGGTGCATGCACAAACCAGCTGTGTACAATCATAGAGCAAGGAACCTTGCTCTATGTACAATGTAATGGAGCGGATTTTTGAACATGAATGATGTTTTCCGATCGATTATCGGCCAGCGGCACTGCGCGCGCCTCGGCCTCGGGGCTCGATATCCAACGGCTGTTTGCTGAAATACTGACAGCGATTAGCAAACAGCCGTTGTATATCGAGCCCCGAGGTGTGCGCAGTGCCGCTGGCCGATAATCGATCGGAAAACATCATTCATGTTAAAAAATCCGGTATAGGCCTACTTGGCCGATCTCTATTTACACTAAAAGAAGGACCAACAACATGACCAAACCAAAGACAAAGTCCCCACCCTTTTGAGCACGGAGAAGAAAAAAAATATGCCAATCCCGAGGTGTGTGTGGAGGGCGGCCCATCCATTTGTGTTCAGAATCGTACAGACACTTGGCACAAACTTTAATTTTGAGACTTTATTATTTAGGAAATTCAATATGCGGTAAAAAAGCTTGTGTTTTCTGAGTTAGATGTTCTTTTCACAGTGTATGGTTGCTCAAAGAGGTCATGCATGTTATTTCTGCCTGCTTTTTGTATGGATTTTGCCGAGATAAATCTTGAAATAACAGGTTGTGCCACATGTTTAGACACTTGTTATCAAGGAAGGTTGGTTATTTTTCAAGATTTTGCTATTCCTTACTGATTTTGGTTGGGGTATTAAAGTAAAATCTTTCCTGTTAAAGTAAAATGGGTACAAGAGGATGCGATTCTTGAGGTGCTCTTTCTCAACCAACTTTTACCCTCCTGGTTTTGTAAATGCTAAATAAGAACAATACAGGGGTTTATGGCTTTCTGGTTTGCAACTGTGGGTGTACAAGTGGGGGGAAAAAAGGCCATAAATTTGCCTTCAAATCTTCAAATTAATTCCGTCTGTCTATTGGACAAATGTAGAGATACACAGTTCATTAGGTGACTACAATGTACATGTACATATGGAGATGAGACACTGTCGTGGGGCCAAGCCTAGCATTCACCTCATTGAGAACATGCTAAGATCCCAAGGCACTAAAAACAATCGAGAGCAACTCTTGCTACATAGACACGGGTTTCCTGTCTTGAACTCTTGAAACTAGGTCATTCCAGGGATTTGCTTTCCTGCCTGGAAATGTTAAAACATCCCCCGCTGGTCTGATAAAGCATTGGTAGACATCTGTGCATCCTGTTCAACTTGGGCTGAACAGCCAGCATTCCGACTTTTGATTTATATCCTCCAGACCTGTTAAACTCATCTTGTTGGAGATGTTGCAATCTGTCTATTGTTTATATATTCACGTGATATTTTTAAGGTTGTTATGCCTGGTATAAAAAAAAACTATGTTTTTCATTATGCAAGTAGACCAATAGAAGCGGGTATTTTAATCAGTTCGCGCCGGGATTATTTTCCTATTTTCCAAAAAGCAAAATATAACAGCCAACTTCTGATATACAGCCAAACGCCACAAATACTGATTTGCAAGAGTCATTTCAACAGGATTTGTACAATATTTCTTGCCGAAACCTCATATATTGCAATACTCTGGGTGCGCCCACCGGAGCGTAAATTGTAGAACAACAGGCCGTGCACAGTGGCCAAGTTCAAGTTCAACACACGGTCCGCCTCTACAGACTTCTCGGACTTTGTGTGTGTGTACAAAACAAATGAGGGATTAGTGTGTTGAGACATCACCCGGAGGCGAGTCGAGGCAAGCTTGACGTTTCTACCCATCAGCCGTGCCCGTGTATATAAACAGCCAGATCATGTGAACACGTCCTCTGACGCGAACTGGTTAAGGGGTGCCTTTATGCAAATACAACCATAGATCCTACATTGCTCTGGGGTCCTCGCAACCCCCAAACACAGCAGATTTTGTGGATCTTTCTTTTTTCTCTATCTTACTCCTGAATTAAGGATTGAGTGCAACTTGGTACCTTTCAACAACAAAAAAGTACTGAGAATCAATTGAATAAAACAGTTTTTAGGGAATACTGTGATAACATATGATTCTGGTCATTGCCATGCATGGCCTGCCTCTTGAAATTTGAATGCAAGGTACTCCACGCCGACTTTAAACCATTTAATCACTCAGGAAGCATTATTTGCCGATCTGTCTTGGCAAATGTCCTGTGTGAGAGGAAGTGGGAGGACTTTGATTTTATTAATTTTACATTTGATATGAAAGTCAATATTTGCTCAGTAACTATAGGGGTCAATTTCCTAGTGTTTGCCAAATAAATGGCCAGCTAAGCAACAGACCCTGGAATGCGTAGGCGAGAATAGGTCGGCAAACTTTGATTTAAAGGGCACCTTATGCTTGTGTCTGAATCGGGTATGTTGTGGCTACGGCTTTGGTGATTCCCATTGGTGCGCTGCGATGAGTAGCCGCAGACAGTCAATAGTGGCCGTTTCAGACACCGGTTATAACTGTCCTTTAAGATTGTCATCTGAAGATTGGATCTGTGGTACTTGTCAGTTGTCACAGTAATGTACAAATTCTGTCATTTTAGGTGTTATGTTTGTGAGGAGTACTGTTTCTTTGTCAGAAAAGGAAACTGCCCATTTCAATTAAAATTTAGTTAGGAACAGAAGGATGTTTGTCTTCTGTTGTGGAAAAAGCTAATTTCGAACTTAATGCAGATCTGTAAGTTAGAACATGCTATGATGCTACCTTTTAAATTTTCATTGTTGTGTTGAATGGTACACGTACAATGTACATCAAAAAAATAGAATCAGTCTCATTATTTTACCTTGTAGAAAGTACAGTACCGGTCCATTCTCATCAGTGTACATTCCCCCATTAGTTTTTGGTAGCATGTTATCACATTGTAGAATAACAACTTCAGATGTATTTTTCTTTTTTTAATACATGATGTTATATACGAGTGGAATGTTCCTTGCAGACAGCAATATGTGTGAATGATGATTACATGTTTTGTTCAGACTCACCTTAATTAAGTGAGAGAGACCATCACATAAACTGTGACTGTGTCTCTATAATGCCTGCAGGAGAATGACTTGGACAGACTCCATTTGAAATTGAAAGTCATGTTAGACCTTAATATTAACGCTAACTGTCCTTTTAATATGATTTTCCAGTAATTTCCACAGACGCTAGGGAGTTAGGGTTGAGGAAAGTGTGTGGGTACATGTATATCCTCACTGAGACTCGTGTGATTGTCTGGAATTTCTTTTGACAAAGTTTCCCTTTCTCATTCTCTTGCAGTTGATGATGACAGTACATGCTCAGCTTTCTGTGATGTAGTTGTACATGTACATGTATTGCTGAAGTCTCGGAACTGAACTTTGCATACAATTTATGTGTAGCATCCCTCGGCTAGCTTGGTGAGTAAGAGTTGTAGGAATTTGAATGGAATTGGTGATGCCTAAAGCCTTAAACAAATCATTTCATTGCTTGTGTGTGAGACCATAAATGGTCAGACCCACTGACATCAATGTGTGTATGGGTGTGTCAATGTGGAGAGATATATACCATACCCTGTGGAGACATGAAAACAATAGAGACAAAGGGACTGAATGGGTCTCCACAGGGCAATTCTATGGGTTAGGTTGTCTCCACAAGGAATTTTGTGTACAAAGTCTATGGGGGTTTGCTTAAGTACAGGGACAAAGGGGAGAACAATGCCATGTCTCCACAGGGATGCAAAAACACAGATAGTGTGTACTTGCACTTGTGTAGAGTGTAGATTATAGGTCCTATTTGGAATGCCATTTAAGTGCTGCCAGGTGAAATTATAAATATATTTTAATGATTGCCCGTGCTTTTCAACAAAATTATTTGTTTTTCTTCTCAATAAACCACCTTTTTCTATTTTGGGCTTTCACGACCCTCCAAAAACGTTTTTTAGTCTTGGTTGCTTTTATGCATCCAGTGCATACAAAGAATGGCCAAATTATAATCGGGCTACAAATAATTAAACATTTGTAAATTAATTATTTTATTACTAAAAGTGGGCGAGTTTTTTTCCGTTCCCTGTCGCATTCATCAGAAGTGGATAACTTTGGTATAGCTAGACAGATACCAATTTGTTTTTTTTGGTGAAACTCGAAAAGAGCACGGACAGATTTAAAGAAATAATTTCATGGCCTACTCAAAAGAAACTGCAGGCAGAAATGTATACATGTACTCTCAGCTCAGAGTGTGCCACAGTAAAAGACCTATAGACTGGAACATTGTTTTGCATTATACCTGGTTTAACCCTAACCCTCCAGGGTATTTTGGCTAGAAACCCTGCCAGACACATCAGATTGCATACTTTGTCACATTGACTTGTGTGCAGAGTGCAGCAAGGTCAAGCTGTCACCACAGATGCACTGTGCTGTGTCTGACAGGGTTAGGGTTAAACATGCTAAGAGCCATTGATCTCTCAATTACCCACTTCTTGAGTGTTAATCAAGTGGACAAAAAGTCTTGTAATCTCTCATTTGCATTTAAGTTCTGTATTGATTACTCTGTGGTGAATTTGCATTGAGTCAAGTTGTTTTTGTGTGCAGGTACTGTGGCATTTGGCTACGCCTACAAAAATCAATGAACATCTTGGTGCTGACATTCAATAAGAGATAATGTTTTGTTGTCCCCACATAGTGTTCATGTGAGTAAAAGGATTAAATAGAAAAGTAGATCAATAGAAGCAAGGCTTGATTGATTCGTCTGAGTTAATCCTAAGGTCCTTGGCATTCCTTTGGGGTAAAGTACACTATGCTGAAAGATAATTTCTAATTTATCAGTGTAGTAATTGAGTACTGCATACTTCAGTTTGCTACTTGTAGTATTTTATAGCATTAGGTTAGGGTTAACCCCTTGCCATGGGTTGACACAAATATGTGCAGATTGAAATTGCCACCTGGTGAGGTCAGTTTCTGCATTTTCAATCCATTATTGGGGTATTGTATATGTTATGCTTGGCTGCACAAGCCTCTTGTTACCATTTCGCTTGGCTGCACAAGCCGGCCTGGCGCCCATATGAAATCCGGTGTCAAGGGGTTAAACTGGTATATCCAGAAGGATAAAAGTAAGTTCATTATTTTTATTATTCTTTCTTAGCAGGTAAAGTTGAAGAAATTTAGTAGTCACTTCTTTTCATGATTTCAAGCAAAATTCATTTGTCAGAGATCATGAAACGCTTTTTGTATTCTCGTTTGAGCCAATAAGCCTTTTGCGAGTGACCCGTACTCTGACCCCGCTGCGTAGTGATTGTTGCCACGACACGTGATTCGGGGCAAGCTTTCTCGCATACGCGCGTGCAGACACAATGTCAATGCATATCGCATACGTGTCCACTTGCCGTGATCGAAGTACATGTACACGATTCATACGTTTCTTGTCACTTTAAAACGATAAATTTCCACGCAGATTTTGTCAGACTCTAGTACTGGTTATTGTTAGAATCTAGACATTAACATAAAATACGAAGTTTGTGGGATTTAGTGCTTGAGAATGCCTGCGAAGAAGCACTGTTCTTACGGAACATGCAACAGCGACTCGCGCTTTTCGGACCGTCTCCACATGAATGGCGTTTGTGGCTACCCTTTCCGAAGCCGAAGTCGAACCGTGAGAAGTGTCTCCGTTGGATAAAAAAACTTACATTTGCTCCAAACATTTCGTCGGTGGCAATGGGCCAACAGATGACTACACCGACCCAATACCAGCTTCGACATCTAGCGCGGTGGAGATGAACAATTTTGTTTTTGTTTTTATTGGGAGGGGGCGTAATCATACATGCAGACTATGTGTTACGATGTTGAGTCAATGTGATGGAACTTTTTGTTTCAGGGCCTTAGTTAACCGATTGTTAATTTTGGTTGAACTTCTTGTTCTTTACAAGATGAAGTGCTTTTTAAATTTTGAAAATAGCAAGAAAGAACCGGTGTGTGCAGGCAAAATTCAAGGAATTATCAGATTATCTTATTTTGTTGATCATCTCAGGAAATAGCTGCAGTGAGTCAAAGTTCGTTTAGGGGGTGGGTAGGGAGGGTGGGGGTTGTTAAAGACATCAACAAAATCTCTCTTTCCATTCTTTTTCTATTTGTGGGAAAGG